>JAULUF010000042.1:1605000-1672500 GCA_031834385.1 Semotilus atromaculatus | reverse complement strand
CTCTCCTCTCCTCTCCTCTCCTCTCCTCTCCTCTCCTCTCCTCTCCCTCCTCTCCTCTCCTCTAATGGGGAACACTCCCCATTAATCCTGTCGTACTGGTTACATCATTAGAAGGATGGTGTCTACGCTAACACTAGTCTCTCTGTTTATCAGAGGTTTGCCGCAGTCCGCCGGATCCCGGCCGGATCCAGATCAGATGGTGGACCTGCACCTGGACCCATCCATCCTTCATCAGCTCTGTGAAGGCCTCATCGACACGACAGCCATCGGCACTGATCCTCAACAATCTCTTTCTCCATACCGGCGTGATGACAACCTTGGTTCTCCCAAGGTTTTTTTCTCCATTCTGTCCCTGATGGAGTTTTGGTTCCTTGCCACTGTTGCGTTGGCTTTTGGCTTGCTTAGTTGGGGACGTTTAATATTCAACAATATTATTGATCCGCCTCACTTAAGGACAAAAAATAAAAATAATAAATAAAAATGTCTAATAAATATTTTATATATAATTGTGGTCCACTCTTCTCATTTGTAAAAAATTTATTTCCATCAGTATACAGTACAAGTCTTAGGCCCCCACCAGCTTTATTGTTTTAGCTGTCTTTTATAGTTACATAGAAATCTTATGACTTTAAGTTCCATTTTTATTTATGTATTACATGTAGTTTAAATATCTCCACATCCACAATGTAAAATATCCACATAGAACAAATATAAAATAGATTTGGGTATCCAAATATACCAAACAATTATTTGGCTTTGTAATTGTCCTTATTTCACCCATACACAAATGCTATCCCGGATGCTGAAGACACGTCAGCGGCACACAGATGACGAGCTACACCTACACTCCTCATCATGCTGCAGTGTTTGGCCAGTTATTCACTTCTTTCGGTCCATTCACTTAAGCTGCATATCTGATTCCAAAGATGCAAGTATAAGTTCTCATTAGATGTGTGATCATACCTGCTTGCGCGTCTGCTCAGCATGTCTGTCCTCTTCTGGTCCAGCATCTCAGGGCACACATGCCAGAAGCGCTGAAGACAGGTACTGTCTAACTCAGTGGTTCTCAAACTTTTTCGGTCATTCCCCACTTTGGACAAGGGGGAATTTTCAAGCCCCACCTGTCCCCATCGCCCCAACACAATGCTAATGAAATACGCAACAAGCTTAAAATGTTCCAATGTATTGAACAAGTAGTATCAGTATAGTAACAAGTTGTATCTAAATACAAACTATAACTAACTATCTAAATCAAATAACAGCAAGTTCAAAAATAAAGAAAATAAAAGTGCAGCTGTGTCAAAACGAAAATCTTTTAAAAAGAGTCTTTCTACAAAACAAAATTCAATGAAGTGGTCAAAATCATGTCTTACCCACTCCATGTCTCCAGACATCTCATGATTTATCATATTTTCTCACTTTATGCTCACTTTCATATTAAACATTGATTAAATAAAAAAAATAACATTAGCCTATAATATTTAAACATAAATATGAAACTAATACGTTTTCTTTAATGGCTACAACACATATACAGATACATTTCATGTCTTGTCGTCAGCCACAACATAATGACGTCACATATTTTCCAACCCAGCTCTCAGCCTAGAGGTCTGCATTCCCGCGGGACCCGACCAGACATTTTGCGCCGCAGGATTAAATTTCCGACTAAAACCGGGTAGCGGTCGGTAACTATGGTGTAATTTGAACGGGAGCGGTCGGTCATTCAATATCACGTTTCCGACGTCCTTTCAGAACAGCATATCTTCGTTTTACTTAATCTTAAACTTATCGACCACCCGGGATAGGCTACAGCCTGCCCTGCACCCAGGACCGTTATGCACGCGCTCGCGCTGCACGCATGCAGGGCCGGCGCGTCCATATAGGCGAACTAGGCAATTGCCTAGAGCAGCACTTTTGTAAGGGCGGCAAAATTTGTGCCAACCGGGAATGAACAATTCACAAAAATAGGTTATAATATGATTTACTGAGCTTCCGGCGAGACGCGCCCCTGCTCTCACGAGTCATGATGACTGATTTGCTGAGCTTCCGCCGCCCAGCAGCGCCGGCGAGGACGCGCCCCTGCTCTCATGAGTTATGATTGGGTGATGGGAAGTTCGGATCATTTTACTGACTCTTTTGAGTCATTCGAGTCATTTCGTTTATTTAAGTGGCTTAAATGTTATACTTTTAACAGCCAAATTCCCCGATCACATCCACCTACGCAATGTTGATCATATTCTGAATTAAGAAATCATAATGCAGTAAAAAATTATTAACAGGGAACATAAATAATTACTTTACCTTCCCAGTCTTACGTTCATTTGGGTGATCCGTTCATTGCGTCACGTGACATACGCAATGAACAGATCGTTCATTAATCACCGATCAGGCACAGAGAATAGAAATGGAGGATGCTGTTAGAGCTTTGCTTCGATGAAGGCCCGCCGTGCGCGCTTCTGAAACATAAGTTAAGCTTTATTTGCTCTTTAGTCGTCATTTAAGATGCTGAACCTGCTGATGATATAATGTGCTTTTACGCACAGAAAGTGGTGTAAAGAGATTTGCAAGCAACAGTAATTTGAGGAGGTGAAATGTGATTATTTGGAAAAAAACCTGTCATGACTGCTGAAAGAAAAATGCCAGCAGGCATTTGCCTCCTGCATAAACTTTAATAGCCTATTGTTGACATTTTGGGCACGCGCGCGTTGCGCACTATTTACGTTATATGTAGGCCTATGGCTTATTGGTCTTTGTGTGTTGTTGCTGGTTTTGCGTTATATGTATATGGCATATATTGGTCTTTATGTGTTGTTGCTGGTTTTGCGTTATATGGCATATATTGGTCTTTGTGTGTTGTTGCTGGTATAAGTTGCAAATAGAGGGGCGGCACAATTGTTTTTCGCCTAGAGCGGCAGAAGTGCGCGCGCCGGTCCTGCACGCATGGACCAGTTCTTTCTGCGTCATGCATTGTATTTACATTGTATTTGTCTGTGCGCGCAGCATGTGCATAACGGTCCTCAGGGCAGACTGAACCGGTGGTAAATATACGGCCCTCAAAAATCATGGCAGAGCAAAGTGTGGATGCGCTGTCCTTGAAGGACGTTCAACTTGGACTGGAAAATGGTCAGTTTACTGCTAAGAAACCCACGTCAGGCAAGTCTGATGTATGGGAGTCTTTTTCATGTATCATAGACGCAGATGGAAAAAAAATACCCTTTGCGCAATGTGATAAATGCCGAAAAGTGTTCCCGTTCAGCAGTCATAAGACTGGAACGTCGGGTTTAAGGCGGCACTCGTGCATCATCACAAAGGGTCAAACTAAACTGACATTTACAAAGTCTAGGCCGGTGCCAGAGCAGTTTAAAAAAGAGACCACCGAAAAATGTGTTGAATTTGTTTGCCAAGACATTCGACCATATGATACTGTGTCCGGAAAAGGTTTTAATCAGCTGGCCCAACATTTGGTCGACACAGCAGCAAAAATCGGAAAGTTTAATGTCAGTGAGATACTTCCACATCCAACAACAGTATCAAGAAATATTGAAAAGAGGGCTCAGAGCCTGCGTAAACATGTTGTTGACGAAATCACTGCAGTAATATACAAATTCGGATGTGCAATTACAACAGACATATGGACAGAAACTTATCGCAAAACTTCTTTTTTGTCGGCAACCATCCATTACGTTAATGAGCATTCTGAGCTACATTCAAGAGTGCTTTTTGCTCTCCCTTTTGACCCAAGCACCTCAAAGACGGGTGAAAATATTCGAATGCACCTGCTGCAGAATCTCAGAATATTTGGCATTAATGCAACAGAAATGGGCAGAAAGATAGTTTTTGTCACAGATCGTGGAGCCAACATGATCAGTGCCTTACGAGGATACACGAGACTAAACTGCACAGCGCACATACTAAACGTGACTCTGTCCAGTGCGTTTGGTCCTGCCGTAATGGAAATGTCTCCAGAGATCGCTGTGCTTCTAACTGATGTTAAGAAGTTGGTCACATATTTCAAACACTCAGGACAGCAGGCTAAGCTAAAAAGGTCACTGAAACAATCCGCAGAGACACGGTGGAACTCAAATTTTGACATGCTGAATTCTGTTTTGGAACAGTACGAAGACATCGCAACTGTGCTAACTGAGAGCAAAAATCATGACAAGATCATACGCATCAACGCCAGCACGCTCAAGTTACTAGTATCATTCCTAAAACCCTTCAAAGAGGCAACTGACGACTTGGAAACCGACAACACAACTCCAAGTGCCTCAATTGTTCTTTATAGAATAGCAACCTTTCTTACGCCAAATCTGCGAAGTTTGAAAATGTTGGATGAAAGAGGGCGTCAGGAGGTGATACAGGGTGTCAAGGAGATAATAGAAGAGTTAAAGTTTGATACCCATGATGAGGATGTTGAGCCAACACCTGCCAAAAGGCCTACTCCTACTGTTCTCTCAAAATTTTCTGATTGGGAGGACAATGAAGAATCAGTTGGATCGAAATCACTAGATATTTAGATTCAGGAGTACATGACCATGAAACTTGAACTATCAAGTCAACAAAACATTTTGCAGTGGTGGAATTCACATCAGTCCCAGTTTCCTGCTCTGAGCAACCTTGCAAGATATGTCCTCTGCATCCCGGCCACGAGTGCACCTTCCGAGAGAGCATTCAGCCTTTGCGGTCGGATTTTGGAGGAAAGACGTTCGGTATTGAAGCCGTCATCAGTCAGTGACATTCTTTTCTTGCATGGATATTTAAAATACTTGGCAAAATCAACTTTTTCCAAACTAAGTAAACGGGTTTGTTTATTTCATATATGGCCTACAATTTTGATATGTTAATTTATTATTAGTTATTGTTGAATTTATATAGGCTATTTTCTTTTGTAGGAGAGATGTTGAAATCGACGTCGGCACATTCTTCTCAGGGATGTTAAATTGTTCGGTTAAAAAGTGATTTCATTTCGCAATGGAAGGCCTACATATTTTACTTGTAATGAATGACATGTCGTATTTTTTTTTCTTTCTCTGACACCTTTCCTGTGTTGACAGGAAAATTTTACGAATTTTGTATTTTGACAATACGAATAAAAATAACAAATAGGCTTCAATTTCTGTAGGCCTACATTTTTATTTATTTTTTCTCTGACTGCAACATTTTTTCCCCTACTCTGTTGGCAGCAAAATGTTAAATTGTGTATGTTGACAAGGCGAATAAAATAATAAATAAAAATTTTGTGCAGGCTACATTTTTATTTTCTCCGTGGAAATGTAAATGTGAAATTCTGGAAACGAGATCTAAATTTAGCGGGATGGTTGGGTCGGGAAGAAAGTTATTCTAAGCAGACAGCGGGTGAACAAAGAGTGTATATATATCGGGAACGGGTGGGTGCGGATATAACCCCAGCGGGAGCTGGCGGGAGCGGGACTTAAAAAACAGTCCCGCGCAGACCTCTACCTCAGCCCCCCTCGCATGAAACGGCTTCCAGCGCGCCGGCCTGCAACCCATCGGCGCGAAACATAGATATACACATATCTATGGCCGCGAAAGTTTGTTCCGTTACAATTAATATGTGCCACGTCAATCATTATTTTGGGGAAGGGGAGGGGAATGATCGGCCTAATAGGCGGCAACACACAGCTATAAGGACGGTTTGCTCTCACACGCACTGCATTTATAGTCACACACACGCGCGCGCAGTCACTAGTGCGCGGTCTTGCTCCAGATTCCGGGAGATTGGATCTCATTTGCGGGCGTCAAGGAGCCGCTATCAATATGCGGGAAACTCCCGGAACTTCCGGGACAGTTAGGATGTCTGGATAAAGATATAATGGCATTAAAAGGAAAATTTCCTCTCGTTGCGCGCCCCACCTGTCACGTATCTATTCCCCACCAGTGGGGCACGCCCCACACTTTGAGAACCGCTGGTCTAACTGCTGCAGTCTATGCCTACCCTGGGACACTTCCGAGTAGGGCTGGGCGATATGGCAAAAATATCATATCACGATTCTTTTTCATGTTGGTTTTACTATTTTGCAAGTGACTGAGCATTACAGCCAAACTAATGTCCCAATTTAAAAACATAGCCTTAGGTAACAATATATATACAGTGAAGAAAATAAGTATTTGAACACCCTGCTATTTTGCAAGTTCTCCCACTTAGAAATCATGGAGGGGTCTGAAATTGTCATCGTAGGTGCATGTCCACTGTGAGAGACATAATCTAAAAAAAAAAATCCAGAAATCACAATGTATGATTTTTAAACTATTTATTTGTAAGATACAGCTGCAAATAAGTCTTTGAATACCTGAGAAAATCAATGTTAATATTTGGTACAGTAGCCTTTTGCAATTACAGAGGTCAAACGTTTCCTGTAGTTTTCACCAGGTTTGCACACACTGCAGGAGGGATTTTGGCCCACTCCTCCACACAGATCTTCTCTAGATCAGTCAGGTTTCTGGGCTGTCGCTGAGAAACACGGAGTTTGAGCTCCCTCCAAAGATTCTCTATTGGGTTTAGGTCTGGAGACTGGCTAGGCCACGCCAGAACCTTGATATGCTTCTTACAGAGCCACTCCTTGGTTATCCTGGCTGTGTGCTTCGGGTCATTGTCATGTTGGAAGACCCAGCCTCGACCCATCTTCAATGCTCTAACTGAGGGAAGGAGGTTGTTCCCCAAAATCTCGCAATACATGGCCCCGATCATCCTCTCCTTAATACAGTGCAGTCGCCCTGTCCCATGTGCAGAAAAACACCCCCAAAGCATGATGCTACCACCCCCATGCTTCACAGTAGGGATGGTTTTCTTGGGATGGTACTCATCATTCTTCTTCCTCCAAACACGGTTAGTGGAATTATGACCAAAAAGTTCTATTTTGGTCTCATCTGACCACATGACTTTCTCCCATGACTCCTCTGGATCATCCAAATGGTCATTGGCAAACTTAAGACGGGCCTTGACATGTGCTGGTTTAAGCAGGGGAACCTTCTGTGCCATGCATGATTTCAAACCATGACGTCTTAGTGTATTACCAACAGTTACCTTGGAAACGGTGGTCCCAGCTCTTTTCAGGTCATTGACCAGCTCCTCCCGTGTAGTTCTGGGCTGATTTCTCACCTTTCTTAGGATCATTGAGACCCCACGAGGTGAGATCTTGCATGGAGCCCCAGTCCGAGGGAGATTGACAGTCATGTTTAGATTCTTCCATTTTCTAATGATTGCTCCAACAGTGGACCTTTTTTCACCAAGCTGCTTGGCAATTTCCCTGTAGCCCTTTCCAGCCTTGTGGAGGTGTACAATTTTGTCTCTAGTGTCTTTGGACAGCTCTTTGGTCTTGGCCATGTTAGTAGTTGGATTCTTACTGATTGTATGGGGTGGACAGGTGTCTTTATGCAGCTAACGACCTCAAACAGGTGCATCTAATTTAGGATAATAAATGGAGTGAAGGTGGACATTTTAAAGGCAGACTAACAGGTCTTTGAGGGTCAGAATTCTAGCTGATAGACAGGTGTTCAAATACTTATTTGCAGCTGTATCTTACAAATAAATAGTTAAAAAATCATACATTGTGATTTCTTGATGTTTTTTTTTTAGATTATGTCTCTCACAGTGGACATGCACCTACGATGACAATTTCAGACCCCTCCATGATTTCTAAGTGGGAGAACTTGCTAAATAGCAGGGTGTTCAAATACTTATTTTCTTCACTGTATATACACTCACCGGCCACTTTATTAGGTACCCCATGCTAGTAACGGGTTGGACCCCCTTTTGCCTTCAGAACTGCCTCAATTCTTCGTGGCATAGATTCAACAAGGTGCTGGAAGCATTCCTCAGGGAGTTTGGTCCATATTGACATGATGGCATCACACAGTTGCCGCAGATTTGTCGGCTGCACATCCATGATGCGAATCTCCCGTTCCACCACATCCCAAAGATGCTCTATTGGATTGAGATCTGGTGACTGTGGAGGCCATTTGAGTACAGCGAACTCATTGTCATGTTCAAGAAACCAGTCTGAGATGATTCCAGCTTTATGACATGGCGCATTATCCTGCTGAAAGTAGCCATCAGAAGTTGGGTACAGTGTGGTCATAAAGGGATGGACATGGTCAGCAACAATACTCAGGTAGGCTGTGGCGTTGCAACGATGCTCAATTGGTACCAAGGGGCCCAAAGAGTGCCAAGAAAATATTCCCCACACCATGACACCACCACCACCAGCCTGAACCGTTGATACAAGGCAGGATGGATCCATGCTTTCATGTTGTAGACGCCAAATTCTGACCCTACCATCCGAATGTCGCAGCAGAAATCGAGACTCATCAGACCAGGCAACGTTTTTCCAATCTTCTATTGTCCAATTTCGATGAGCTTGTGCAAATTGTAGCCTCAGTTTCCTGTTCTTAGCTGAAAGGAGTGGCACCCGGTGTGGTCTTCTGCTGCTGTAGCCCATCTGCCTCAAAGTTCGACGTACTGTGCGTTCAGAGATGCTCTTCTGCCCACCTTGGTTGTAACGGGTGGTTATTTGAGTCACTGTTGCCCTTCTATCAGCTCGAACCAGTCTGGCCATTCTCCTCTGACCTCTGGCATCAACAAGGCATATCCGCCCACAGAACTGCCGCTCACTGGATGTTTTTTCTTTTTCGGACCATTCTCTGTAAACCCTAGAGATGGTTGTGCGTGAAAATCCCAGTAGATTAGCAGTTTCTGAAATACTCAGACCAGCCCTTCTGGCACCAACAATCATGCCACGTTCAAAGTCACTCAAATCACCTTTCTTCCCCATACTGATGCTCGGTTTGAATTGCAGGAGATTGTCTTGACCATGTCTACATGCCTAAATGCACTGAGTTGCCGCCATGTGATTGGCTGCTTAGAAATTAAGTGTTAAGGAGCAGTTGGACAGGTGTACCTAATAAAGTGGCCGGTGAGTGTATATATATATATATATATTAGGGGTGTAACGATACACGTATTCGTATCGAACCGTTTGGTACGAGGCTTTCGGTTCGGTTTTCGGTACGCATTTTCAAACCGAACGGTTCGTTGGACCATTTTTCCTGCTGACCAAAATTTCGTTATTTTAAATGTAGCCGTGCGTTGCACGTGGCAAGCGCACACGAGATTCTGGTGCGACCATAACATTGCCCAACATCAAATGGCAAATGTAATGTAAGCGGAACGAAACTTACTCGTTATTATGTGGTTGACGGACTGTTTATCAGTTTGGACCAATGCAGCGCGAGCCGATCTCTGTTACTACACAGCGCTGAGACATCCAGTAAAGAAAGCATTTGAATTCGCTATTGAACTTGAAGTAATAACATCGCTGCGAGATCTAGTGAGAAACATTCACATTTCTCCGTTATTAACGGATCAAACCGCGCTGACGTGGAAACCAGGAAGAAACATTGTGCCATGAATGAATTATTCAGTGTCCACAGATCAGCAACATTCACCATGGATTTACTGTAGTAACACTAACTGTAACCATGGAGGTTTGGCAGGAATAGTAGGCTATAATGCTTTCAAGTAACATTACCTCGGTTTTATTTTGACATTATGAATACGATTGCTGCCCTCAAATGTTAATCTGAACTAAAATAAACCTGTTTATAACTACTACAATATAACATTTCATTTTGTCCAAGGAGCTGTTTTGTTTTATATGCTCCTAAGAAAAGTCAAGTATAGCTCCATCATTGCTCAAAGTAAAAAAGAATATATCATACTTTATGATGTTAGTTTTAATAAAAATATAATGAATAAAAAAAATCAAGGAAATTTCTCTGCCATTTCTTTCTTTTTGCTGCATTGAAAACGGCTGCATACCTCGGTTGTAACGAGTGGTTATTTCAGCCAAAGTTGCTCTTCTATCAGCTTGAATCAGTCGGCCCATTCTACTCTGACCTCTAGCATCAACAAAGCATTTTCGCCCACAGGACTGCCACATACTGGATGTTTTTCCCTTTTCACACCATTCTTTGTAAACCCTAGAAATGGTTGTGCGTGAAAATCCCAGTAACTGGGCAGATTGTGAAATACTCAGACCGGCCCGTCTGGCACCAACAACCATGCCACGCTCAAAATTGTTTAAATCACCTTTCTTTCCCATTCTGACATTCAGTTTGGAGTTCAGGAGATTGTCTTGACCAGGACCACACCCCTAAATGCATTGAAGCAACTGCCATGTGATTGGTGGATTAGATAATTGCATTAATGAGGAATTTAACTAATAATCCTTTAGGTGAGTGTATATATATATATACATATATATATATATATATATATATATATATATATATATATATATATAAAAGAATTGTAGACATTTAGGCCAAAGTGGTGAAGATAAAAATCTTTGTCATTATTTTCTTCGTTATTAAAAATTAAGATCGAAGATACAGGGACATTACACTTACACAACTTAATATACAAATGAAATAAATAGTACTTTATTTTTTCAGCTAGTACTTCAACAGTACTTTATTTTTAACAGAAGCATTGAAGAAAGTAATTAAATGAAGAGATATGAAAATAAAACAACATAGACTTCACTGTATAAATTATACATAAGTTATAATTTAAGTTATAAGTTTTAACATCTACTCTCGTGTAATGGAAATCATGAAGATCTGGATACGTCCAGTGACTGCGGTGAATAGTGCTGCTGGCAACAAGGGAAAGACCTTGTGACAGCCTGGAGAGACAGCTGACAGGAGGAAATAGACCCCAATGGGGCTGGTAAGGGTTAGCTACCCTTGTCGGCAGTATCCAGCTTCGTGTTTACAGGATGCTGGAGACACCCGCCCAAGGCTTCTAAGAAATTAAAGAGAAAAATACCCCTAGAGTCTGCGAGAGCGGGGGCGGAAGATGACTCGATGTTGGACAACATGGTTAACGACTTAGGAATGGAAACGGATATGAGTATGGAGAGTAAGACTAGTTCAAGATCTGCAGTTAGTAAAGTCATTGAACTCCAAGTTTGTGTCTGTGGCTGGAGCAAGGCGACAACGGTCAGGGGTTTGAAGGTTCATCAAGGGAAAATGAAATGCTTGAGGGAGAAGGGACAAGGGCCTCGCATTGATCAGTACTTCTTACGAAGTCAGTCAAGTCAGTCGAATGAAATCCAGCGACAGGAAGCAAACCACAGCTCGCAGGATATCAGCACCCCTGTCATAGAGGAGAGGAGGGCTTGCACAGTTAGTGATGAACATATTCATACTTGTGAAACCGGTCAGACTAACCAGCATAAGAGAGAAAAGAACCTCAACGGGCATAGGCCTGGAGTTAGATGGCCAAGAGCTTGTGAGAAAACTGCATGGGATACGGTAAACACAGATCTATGCTTTGCATTGGAAAGATTAACTGGTACAGTTGAAAAGAAGTTGGATAAATTTGGGGACATCATTTACGCATATGGAAGTGAGAGGTTTGGTGTGGAAAAAAGGAAGGAAAAAGTACAAACTGCTCCTGGAATGTCTAGACGGCAGCAGAAAATTGAAGGGTTAGTTAGAGAAAGGAGACAGTTGAGGAAGCAATGGAAAAGAGCAGAACAAAGTCAGAAGGAGGGACTCAATCTCTTACAAAGGGACATAAAAGATAAGCTGGCAACATTACGCAGAGCTGAGCGTCTACGGAAACGCTACAAAAAGAAGGAACGTGCGAGGGCTAATTTCTATAAAGACCCATTCAAATTCGTAAAGAAGTTATTCACCAGTGAGAAGAATGGCACTTTAAAAGCATCTAGAGTTGAGCTAGAGAGATATTTGGAGGAAACGCATACAGATGCAAAAAGGCATGAGGATATGTCAATTCCATCAGACATACCACCTATCAACCCACCAGAATACCAAATGGAGGTCTGTGCACCTAAGTGGAAAGAGGTAGAGCAGGCTGTGAGAAAGGCAAGGGCTTCATCATCTCCAGGGCCTAATGGAGTTCCGTACAGAGTGTACAAGAGTGCTTCAGGAGTTCTGCGAATTCTGTGGAAATTGTTAAAAGTGGCATGGGAAAAACAGGTTGTACCTAGAGCATGGCGCAGAGCAGGTGGAGTCTTTATACCTAAAGAAAAAGATGCTACAAGCATCAGTCAGTTTCGTCCTATTTCACTATTAAACGTTGAAGGTAAGATTTTCTTCAGCATTATTGCCCAGAGATTGTCCACCTACCTATTAAAGAATGGCTTCATTGACACTTCAGTTCAAAAAGCGGGCATTCCAGGGTTCTCAGGATGCTTAGAACACATCAATGTTATCTGGCAACGAATTCAGTCAGCTAAAAAGGAGAGGAAGGAGCTCCATGTGACATTCCTGGATTTGGCCAATGCATATGGTTCAGTGCCACATGAGCTTCTTTGGGCAGCATTTGATTTTTTCAGAGTACCAATGTCAATAACAAATTTAGTGAAAGCCTATTTTGGAGATTTGCAATTTAGTTTCTCAACTCCAAAATTCAGCACTGCATGGCAATGCTTAGAGGTTGGAATAATGGCAGGATGCACAATTTCTCCACTGGCTTTTACCATGGCAATGGAAGTAATCATTAGGGCATCAAGATGGGTAGTAGGAGGAGAGCGCTTGGCTTCTGGGTTGCGACTACCACCAATCAGAGCATACATGGATGACATGACAACCATGACTACAACAGTAGCCTGCACTAATCGGTTATTGGGGAAGTTAACAGATAATATTGAATGGGCACGAATGCAATTTAAGCCCTCTAAATCAAGGAGCATCTCCATAGTTAAAGGAAAGGTAGTAGATAAAACATTCTTCATTAATGGTGAGGCAATACCAACAGTTTCTGAGAAGCCAGTGAAAAGTCTTGGGAGATGGTACGATGGAGATCTAAAGGACACAGTTCGAGTGGGAGAAGTTAGACAACAAGCAGTGGAAGGGTTGAAGAGCATAAACAGCTGTGCTCTACCAGGCAAACTAAAACTCTGGTGCTTTCAGTTTGGTCTACTGCCGAGGTTGCTGTGGCCACTGACTGTGTACGAGGTTTCTTTGACAACAGTGGATAAGCTGGAAGCGTTAATAAGTTCATACATCAGGAAATGGTTGGGAGTTCCACGCTGCCTCAGCAGAGTGGGACTTTATAGTAAAGGAATATTGCAGCTGCCAGTCTCTGCTTTAACCGAGGAGTTTAAGTGTGCCAAGGTCAGACTGGAAATGACATTAGTAGAGTCACGTGACAAATGTGTAAGGGAGGCAGCCCCTGTGTTAAAAACTGGTAGAAAGTGGTCAGCAAAGAAATCTGTAGTAGAGGCAAAGGCTGACCTTCAAATAGGGGATATCGTGGGACAGGTACAGCATGGAAGAGGGGGTTTTGGGCTCAGGTTAGCTCCTCCTAAATGGCACAAGGCAGGCCCAGCTCAAAGGAGGAAGCTGGTAGTCAACGAGGTGCGAAAGCAGGAGGAGAGGATGAGGAGTATAAAGGCCATTTCCCAGGCCAAGCAGGGAGAGTGGATGAGATGGGAGAGTGTGGAACAACGCAAAATGGGCTGGCAAGACCTTTGGTCAATGGAAGAGAGTAGGATCAGTTTCCTTATTAGGTCAACATATGATGTTCTCCCATCACCGCAGAACCTAAACCTCTGGGTAGGAGAGGATCCCTCTTGTCCTTTGTGTTCATCACCTGCCACATTAAGGCACATTTTGACAGGATGTAAGGTGGCTCTTAGCCAAGGTCGGTTTACTTGGCGCCATGACCAAGTACTGAGATGTTTGGCTTTAGCATTGGAAGGCAAGCGTAGTATGACCAATAAGTTGCCGCATGTTCTAGCAAAACATTACACGCAGAAGACAACATTCCTCCGCCCAGGCGAGCAACCACCTAGAAAAGGTGTTAACACCAATTCTCGGCCAGGACAACTGGAAGCTGCTAGGGACTGGAAGATGCTGGCTGATCTTGATCAACGGCTTATTTTTCCACCTGAGATTGCCACCACTAACCTACGACCAGACATTGTTTTGTGGTCTGGATCAGCACGCATTGTTCAACTGATAGAGTTGACAGTGCCATGGGAGGATGCTGTAGATGAGGCATATGAGAGGAAGAAACTGCGGTATGCTCATTTGGCCACTGAAGCAGAACAGCGAGGATGGGAGAGTCCAGGTTTATCCAGTGGAAGTGGGTTGTCGAGGTTTTGTGGCACACTCTACAACCCGGTTCCTCAGGGACGTCGGATTCAGCGGCCAAGAGTTGCGTCGCACAGTAAAGAACTTATCTGAAGCAGCAGAAAGGAGTAGCAACTGGCTGTGGTTGAGACGGAAAGATTCTAGCTGGCAAGGTACAGGCCGCCACGCTACGGTTTCGTAGAATTCTTGAAAAACTTGAAGAGTCTGTTGGTTTATTTGTATAGGTTGTATAGTATAGGTTGTATACTATACACTTTGTATAGGTTGTATAGTATAGAATGACGGGTGGTTGGGTAGATATTGTGTTTTGCGTTAGGTGGTATGCCATACGGAACCGTTGCCACTGTAACTGCTTTAACGCACCAGTGGGGCTCGACAGCCTTAATCAATCGGGTTGGCGCGTATGGTTGGGTTGCGGAGAGATAGTGAGATTGTGGTTAGGTCTCAGCAGCAGGAGGGATGTAGAGGTCAGTAAGCTGGGCTGAGTTGAGTGGGGGACGGAGGGGGGTGACTCTGGGACGCCAGAGTCACTGTCGAGCCCTCTTGAGGTGTCGTGGGCTAGTCGACGAAACACTGAGGACGGAAGGTGCCCACTTGAAGACCCTAGAGATGTCCCCTACTCGGCTCAATCCAGACGGTTGTCGTGTTGGTCCACTAGGGAGACCACACTGTAGTTGCAGCCGTCGTGTGTGCTGACGCGCCAAGTACAGTGCAGCCGTTAACGCCGGACAGAAGGGGAGTCACACCCTCATATGGAAAGAAGCGTAAATGGATGGAGAAGCATAGTTTACTGTAAAGCTACGTCTTAGTGTTGCTTATCTTGGCGAAAGCCGAGTACAAATCAGCATGAAGTTTTAACATCTACTCTCGTGTAATGGAAATCATACATGGATTCTTATTAAAGCTACTATTAAACTTCTCAGTCAAGAGCAGTGAGTGATTTCCTCTTTGTGGTTTGTTTTATTAACATTAAAGAGATAGTTCTCCCAAAAATTTAAATGGTCATCTACTCAAGTTGTTGTAAACCCGAAGTTAGTTTCTTCTGTTGAAAATAAAAGTTATTTGGAAGAATATGGGTAACCAAACAGTCGATGAACCCCAGTGACTTCTATAGTATATTTTTTCCTGCTATGGAAGTCAATGGGGACCAGCAATTGTTTGGTTAGTTAGCCACATTCTTCAAAATATCTTTTTTTGTGTTCAGCACAAAAAAGAAATTAATACATGTTTGGAACAACATTAGAGTGAGTAAATACTAACATAATTTTTATTTTTGGGTGAACTATCCCCTTTAAGGACAAGCGGCAGCATGTTTACTATTAGGTTACCGTCTCTTTAAGACCTGCACGCGACGAGTCTAATTTACACGCATTTGACAAGCAGATTTTCGCTCAATTTTCTCTGTATGCTTTCACTTTAGACATAACCAACTTTATGTAAACCTTGTGTGTATTTGCCAGTATTAGCTCAATAAGACTCGAAAGATAACTTAGTCCAGTATCCAGGCGCTGTTAGACAGGCTTTTAGTGCCTGTGAGCTTCGGGTGTAAGCGCTCAAAAAATGGCCCTTGGGATGTTTTGACATGCCCTGACATTTGTGCTTTTTTCAGTTATTTATAAACATGTTAATGGCAAAGGTGTAAATTCACTCTATATAGCACAAACGGGGCTACCATAATATGTGAGCAACATGTATGTACATGTTTGTATTTTTAAGAGAATAATGTTTATGCGTGGTTATTGAAAAAAATAAAAATGAAAGTTGCTGATATAAGACCACAAAACACATACTAAATATGTGTCCACAAGACTTTTGACTAATGGACGTTGTCGCCTAGAATCATCCTGAAAATCATCCTTTTTAAGACACTTTTTGTGTGAAAGGGCAATATGCGAGTGGGCGTGATTCTCACCTGAGAAGACAAAGGCTTACATAATAATGAGCGCATAATTAGCCTTTCACACAGGTGTGTCACTGGGTACCAAAGAATGCGAGGACAAAAGAAGCTATACACACACACACATATATGTGTGTGTGTGTGTGTGTGTGTGTGTGTGTGTGTGTTGTCCTCGCATACTTTCTTGTGGTACCCAGTGGAAAAAGACACATTTTTTTCAAGATGTTTCCAACTCTAACTTTGAACCAATTCTGTAGAATATATATTGGAAATATCTTGAAAAAATGTCTTTATCCACATATTTTGTATGCATGCAAATGGTATAATATCAAAGCTAAACATTTCTAGTAATTGTGCAGTTAATTCTCATATTTTCAGAAAGTTTTGGAATATGTATCCTCTCCCCAAATTTGTCACTAATAAAACACAACAAAAAAGGTTACAATTACAATTTTAACAATATTTCAAGTGTAATCTTTCTTTGTAAAAAGTATACGTATTTCAAAGGTAACATATGAGCAGAAGTTTGCAAACAAAAGCTTATTTAATGTGGCAGTAGTCTTTTTTTTACAGTAAAAACTTCATAATCCATCCAAAACTAATCAACCAAATCTTATCTTGAAACATTCATATTTAGTCTGTAACATAACGTGTTTATGCGAGTGTGAGATGCGCGCTGTACAGCTGTAAACAACAGCGCGCGCGTCTGTGCCTTTCATTCATCATTCACACACAGACACACAAATATTGCGATTAGAACAAAGCTCTTAATATATAACTTACTACATCAGCTTGATTCGTTGCTCCTCGGAATTCTGAGGTAAATTGTTCCAGGATTAGGAGGATAGTATTATTCCTCAGAGCGCAGCAAGAGGTAAAGTCCACGATTCTTGTTCAACTTTATGTGTTTTATCCAGCTGATATGGGGGCGTTAACAGTTGTCATGACTTGCCTCAGATTATTTGCGTTTGAATAGCTTGCGCTCTCTGTGGGCGTGGTCACATTAAAAGATAATTAGCTGAACTGAGGAGGACTGACATCTCTCTCTTTTTATATAGATTACATAAACAGAGAATATTTGTTTTAGTTTTGAATTAGATAATTTAAAAGTACACACTTAAATGATTATAAAGATATATTGCTCATGCCTGTGTGACTAGTATTTGCTGAGTTTTGTTTACGTTTAGAGACGTGCTCCAGAAAAAAAGTTCACGGAGACGGAGAGGCAGAACGCACACCCTGTTTATTTTCTTTATTTTACAAAAGTACATTTTTTTATTTCGATTGGAAGTGGACCCATAAAAAAGTAGACATTTAACAGTTAATTTTTTCATATTTCTTAAGTGTGTATGACAAAAAATGACGGAGTATTTAAAGTCTATTTTGCTGCTATGTGAAAAAAAACAAGCAAAACGCAGGGGTGCGTTTTTGGTCCCCAGAGGGTTAATAGCTATGTGAAACTTACTGTTTGTAATTTGAGCATTTTTTTTCTTTTCTTTTTTTTTCTTCAAGATATCTGAATGTGACCAATGTCAACGGGTGGGACCACCCCTGAATGCAGTTAAAACTCTGGACTGCATCAAGGTCACCATCTTTTGTAATCGACTAAATTTTAACAATGCTAAGCATTATTTTATTTAATCTATTATGCATTCAAATCACTAATAGGTATCTGCTGTTTGGGAGCTCATTGGCATTGATCTCACTGATCCACTCCAAAAAACATCTACTGGGTATCAGTATATATTGACAGTCACTGACTATTTTTCCAAGTGGGTGGAGGCCTTTCCTCTAAAGACAAAGTCTGCATTGGAAGTAGCCAAAAACCTTTGTACAGTCATTTATAGACATGGCTGCCCTAAGCGCATACTGTCAGACCAAGGACGGGTGTTTGTCAATCAAGTAAGCTTCACTTTATGCATTTTTTTCTGATGATGTAATTTGTGATTTGGTGCTCAACAAATAAAGATTTACTGAATGGAATATTTGACAGAAGTACTAAACCAAATGAAAATAATGTTCTGATTTTTTTATTTTAGATCAACAGCACACTTTGTGAGCTGCTCTCTATTGAGAGGAGTGTTACGGCTGCTTACCATCCCCAAACAAATGGGCTTGATGAGAAAACCAATGATAACATCAAACGGTAAGCATTCATTATTCTTGCGTTTATTTTCAGGGTTTTGTTTATTTGGTAGCTCTTCTGATCATTATTACCAGATAACACAGGCTTCAGCCTTCGCCTCCCCGACTTCAGCAGGCTCGCTGAGCTCTTCTGGCACAGTGCCGACTGCACAGCCGTGTATGGAGAGAGATAATTAAATGGTCTCTTCTTATATTTATTATCCATTTCTTTCTCGGTTGTACGTCGGAAGGGAAAGTATGAAAACTAATGGTTGAATTAAACTTCGCTGAGGACGAGCACTGGGACACAACAGCTGACGTCACAACGCTGACATTTAAACGCCTTTTTCATTTCGTTAAGTTATTTTTACTTTATTTTTTTACGTATTGAATAAATAATAAATTAAATAAATAACTTCTAGTTCTAACTTTGTCTCTTAAAAACTACTAGAGTATTGTGATAAGGTGATGGCTGTAACCACTATAGTATTTACGGTAGTCCTGTGTGGTAGGGTGAATACGGTAGTTTTCGGTCCGATGTCCCATTTATGAATATAGCGTTAGATCAGTGGTAATGGCGGCGTGCACGCTGAATAGACAACGCCAGATAGGCTGCTGAGATTTCTGTCTTTGAGGTAAATCAAACTCTCATTGATTATGTTTAATGTATTTGTTTTTAATATTTTGTACAAACGTGTATTCAAATATTTTGTGCAGACTGAGTATGTGCCTAAAAAAAATTGCAAAATTGCACCAAAAAAAAGTTGTTGTAAGCTGTAGCTGTTGCAACGTACAACAACGCCAGATATGTGGCAGCGATTTTCCTTCTTGGAGGTAGATCAAACTTTCATTAGCCATGTTTGATGTAATTGTTTTAAATGCGTGATAATCATGTGTATCTAAATATTGTGCAGGTTGTAATGATGGTTTGTTCCTGGTTTGGAAAACAGTTGTTGTAAGCTGTTGCCAGGTAGGCTACGTGATGTATGGTTGAAGTGTATGTTTGTTTTAATTAATGTGTGTTTTTGAGGAATGTTGTTTTTTAAATGTTTTGTTTGTGAATGTTATTAGCACAAATAATAATAAGGGTGTTTTTTTGGCTCTGTTTTAGGAGCTGGTCTTTGTCACTGTTTTGAATTACTAATGTCAATTCAAACTATTTGGAGGTCTGCGCTGATTTACTTAGGTGTATGAACCCTTTTTAATTTATCAACTTGCTGCCATCTAAGCCTATTTATGTGATTGTTGTCAATAAATTGAATTGAAACGACAACTGGGTTGGAAATCTTAATGTGGACCATAGATAGGCTTTACAGTATCAAGGAGTTTTTACCTCACTAATTTCATTACTGTTTACATTACATTATTTCATTTCTCACTAAATCTCTCACACACTGCGCACATTTATCATCTACAGCCAAATCAATACATGCAGACTTTAAATCTTAGCGGGTCACAGTCAAATCCACCTACAAAAAAATTATAATGAAAAAAAAAACAGGTTGTTCTTTAGAATTTTTCTACAATTAAAGATGGATCTTTAATTCCTTTACAGTTTAATAGTAATAATCGATAAGGGCAGTAGCTGTAAGATCACATATATAAATACAGAATTATTGTGATATTGTCAGAGAAACAGTGATGTGACTGAATGTATATTGAAATTATATTTGTTAAGAAATTTCTTTATGCTAATGAAGTGAGTATATTTTTTATATTTAACAAGAAATACTACATTAGTGTTAATAAATGTGCTGACGAGTGATCCCTGAGAGACAAACTTTTGACACATCTCCGTTTCTCCTGTTTATTCAGGACTTTTAATCTGTTGATCTGTTTGTTTCTCCAAACACTGACAATCAGCATGATCAACAGATGAGTGTTTATCACTGAAACTTCAGCATGAGAAGAAATTATTTTGAGAAAGATTGGATCATGACGGACCCTGGAGAAACTCTGTGACAAATAAAGAACAGCAATAAATAAAACCAGTATAAGGGATTTGAGATCTTTAAGGCTTTATAGCGTTATATCTTAACATTTCAATGTCAGTTCATTTTGTTAAAATTGTATATGAAGAAATCCTGATGTTGTTTGACTTGATCAGAAGCTCCACCCTCTTACAACACTAACCAGGAAGAGGCTGAGTTGTTATTTCTCTTTTCTGCCATACGGACTTTCTCTCGACAAAAGCAATAAAGGATCAGCGATCAGAGGAGTACAGAGGGAAAAACTTTACGGAAGAAGTTTGTTTCTGAACAAGTTTGTTTCTGATCTTTGTGATTCTCATAGTGATTCATTTTTAAAACCGTCGTTCAGAAAGTGAAAGTAAAGTTTAGATTTAGAGCTCAAACAGTGAAAATGGCTTCAGCAGCTGAAGATGATTATATTTGTCCCGTGTGTCATGACATCTACACGGCTCCTGTTCTTTTATCCTGTAGTCATAGTTTCTGTAAAGAGTGTCTTCAACAGTTCTGGAGAACCAAGAAAGCTCAGGAGTGTCCTGTCTGCAGGAGAACCTCAAGATCTGATCCTCCAGTTAATCTGGCGTTAAAAAACTTGTGTGAGTCGTTCCTGAAGGAGAGAAGTGAGAAGCGTTCATCAGGGTCTGAGGAGATGTGCAGTTTACACAGTGAGAAACTCAAACTCTTCTGTCTGGAGGACAAACAGCCTGTGTGTTTAGTGTGCAGAGATTCAAAACAACACGACAATCATAAATTCAGACCCATCAGTGAAGTGGTTTCATCATATAAGGTAAGATAAATGTTTCTAAATTCACATATGAAGAACCATAACGGGTCATAGGGTGCTTTCACATCTGTCTCATTTAGTTCAGTTGAATCGCGGTAGAGTTCGTTTTCCCCCTTGGAGCGGTTCGTTTGGGCAGTGTGAATGCAGCAATCGCACTCGGGTGCGGACCAATTACACTTTCAAGCAAACTCTGGATCGGTTCGTTTGTGGTGAGAACGTGATCCGACCTCGAACAGACTTAAAGGATTAGTTCACTTTTTAAAAAACTTTTGCTGATAATTTACTCACCCCCATGTCATCCAAGATGTCCATGTCTTTCTTTCTTCAGTCGAAAAGAAATTAAGGTTTTTTTTTTGTGATTCTTTATTTATTAAACGTTTTGTGTGTATAAAACTATTTACAACAATGCCCAAGTTCTGCCCATAATCCTAGGACCAAAATAAAATAAACAATAAATATGACATGAAATAAGAATACAATTTGACAAAACTACACATAGAAGGATCTCAGAGTCTTTTGGATAAAGTCTCAATAAGGTCCAGCCAAAATTGTATTGTCTTTCTGTTGCCGCCAAGCACTTTAGCTGTGGTACTCTCCAGAAGAACAATGTCAAGCAGATAGGACATCCAGATAAACGTCGCTGGGGTAGTTGGTTCCACCCACAGTTTTAGGACAACTTTTTTAGCAGCAGTGAGAGCAGCGGACAGAATCCTCCTTTGATCGACAGACAACGACAGTGAGGAATCATCCAGCAAAAGAAAAACCAGAGGATCCTTTTGGATCGGAATCTTCAGAAGATCTGTCAGTAGGTCCTGGACTGCAGACCAAATCGGCACAACTAGAGAACAGTCCCAGAACATATGCATATATGTACCTACATTCGCACATTTACACTGGTGACAAAAGGGATCAGACTTTCTTTTCATTTTATATAGCAAACAAGGTGTGGCATACGCCTTACATATTAACTTGTAATGTATCATTTGGTGAGCTGGATTTTTTGAGGTAGCAAAACAATTCCCCCAGACAGTGTCCCAGTCAATCACTGTGTTAAGTTGTCTTTCCCAGAAGTCCTCAGTCGGGATGTTCACGTACTGTCGTACCAAAAGCGATTTATAAATTATGGTCACCATACCTCTAGAGGCCATACTAGAATCTATCCAGTCTATCATAGGATGAGAAGATATTTTAGTTGACCAGGGTACTCCATAGGCTTTTAGCGCCGACCTCAATCTTAAATACAAAAAGGAGAATCCTGGAAGAGAGAATTCATCCTTTAGGATTTGAAAGGACTTAAGCCCATAATCACTGTATATATCTTTCAGGGTATAAACCCCACATTTGGCCCAGCAATTGTAAACAAAGGGTTTGTTACCCGTACAGAGATTATTATTATGCCAAATGGGGGTAGAATCACAGTATAAATCTGAAGCTCCCATGATCTTTTCTGCCATTCTCCAGGTTTTGATAGAATGACCTATAATTGGACCAAACTTTTCCAGAACCTTCTTATGTATCCCAGTAAAAGGTAAATCCTGTAGACGTAATGGGAGAATAATATTCATTTCTATGGCCCGCCATGGCACAGGGGAGTCAACATCAATCCAAGTCCTAAGTGGTCTTATTTGGTATGCTAAATAATAGGACCAAAAATCTGGTAGTGATAAGCCTCCATGAGGTTTTAGCCTGTGCATAGATTTAAGACGAACTCTAGGCCGTTTGTAATTCCATAAGAATTTAGTTACTGCTGTACGAAGCTCTTTAAAGTAACCAATGGGTGGTGCTAGAGGTAAAGTTGAAAATAGAAAACTCAGCCTCGGAAGTATATTCATCTTAATAGTGGCCATCCTACCATGAAGAGCCAAGCAGAGTGGAGACCAACACTGAAGATTACTCGAAAGCTTATCCAGAAGGGACTGATAGTTCCACTTAGAAATGCGAGATAGAGAAGCAAAAACTCTAATCCCAAGATAATTAAACTGATCGCTGATTGGAATCATAGTGGGTAAGGCCTGAATCTCTGATTTAGCAGCTAAATTAAGGGGCAAAAGTACAGATTTACTCCAGTTAATTTTATAACCGGACAGTTTACCAAAGGTATTAAATAATTTTAAGCATTCTTTAACCGAATCTGTGATATTTGATAGATACAAAAGAATGTCATCAGCATATAGTGATATCTTATGGGAAGTATTAATACAGCTTATAGGGGCTATTGCAGAACATTGTCTAATCGCTTGGGCCAAAGGCTCTAATGATAAATTAAAAAGCAAAGGTGACAGGGGACATCCCTGGCGAGCGCCTCTGCCAAGGTGGAAGGGAGGAGAAAGATGAGGACCAGTAAGAACTCTGGCTGAACAATCACAATAGATAGTTTTGACAGCTTGCAGGAAAAAAGAACCAAATCCAAAACGTTCCAGGACAGACCATAAAAAATTCCACTCAATTCTGTCGAATGCTTTTTCTGCATCCAAAGAAAGGACTGCAGAAGAAGCTGTGTACGAGTCTGCTTGTTGAATAATATGAAGAAGCCTACGTATATTGTCAGCAGCAAATCTCCCCCTAAGAAAACCTGACTGATCATATTTGATCAAGTCTCCTACACACCGCTCCAATCTTGAGGCCAAGACTTCTGCCATCAGTTTATAATCTGTGGATAGGAGGCTCATTGGCCTGTAACTAGAACACTCAAGAGAATCCTTACCTTTCTTCAAAAGCAAAGTTATTAAAGCTGTATTTTGGTCCCTATGCAGAGCACCTTGTCCTAAAGCAAAATTAAAAGAATTAAGAATCAAGGGGGCCACTATGTCCCATAATGTCTTCAATAACTCCGGGGGAATCCCATCTAACCCAGGGGCTTTATTACTATTCATGTAATCCAAGGCTGATTTCAATTCTTCAATTGTCAAAGGACTGTCCAATATATCACGCTGAGAATCATTTAATTTGGGAAGATTTAAGTGTTTAAGGAATGAATCTAAATTTGTTGAGTCTGTGCTGTTTTCTGAAGTATATAGATGTTGATAATAGGTTTCAAATATTCTATTTACATCCTTAGGTTTAGTATATACTGAACCCTCATGCCTAATAGCAGATATGTTGGCCTTAGACTCACCATCCTTCAACCTCAAAGCCAAAAGCTTAGAAGGGCGTTCTCCATTGAAATAATAAAATTGTCTAGTGCGGTGCATGAGAAATTCAGCTCTATGCAGATATATGGATTTTAATTCTGATTTAAGGATGTTTACTTCTTTGGCTTTGATTTCTGAAAATTCACCTTTTAATTCCTTCTCTAGTATATTAATTTGTTTTTCTAATTCCATTTTATGGCTCTCTCTACACTTTTTACTAAAGGATGAAAAACTTATACATTTACCCCTAATAAAACATTTAGTGGTTTCCCACAATACTTGAGGGTTAGAAGCTGAATCCCTATTAATCTGCAAAAACTCCTTCAGGGAGTTGCGTAATTCAGCCACAAATGTACTGTCCTGTAACAAGGAAGTATTAAATCTCCAACGATTGTGTCTGGAGCCCAACGATAAAGGAGTTAAAGTGGTAATTATTGGGGAATGATCAGATAAAAGAAGTGGCAAAATATCTACTTTATTAATATAAGGAATTAGAAAGGGAGACATAAGTATATAGTCGATCCTCGAATAGCTCTTATGACGAGCTGAAAAAAATGTATAGTCCCTAGAGCCATCGTTTTGCAAACGCCAGACATCGCATATGTTAGAATGTCGCAAAAAGGAGTTAAAACATTCAGAGATCCTTGAATCAGCCTTAGAAGCGTGAGATCTATCTAACTGAGGATCTAATACAGCATTAAAATCGCCCCCTAACACCACGAGACAGTCCTCCAAACTCACAACTAAGCGTAATAATTCTTGAAAAAAAAAGGGATCACCTTCATTGGGAGCATATACAGACACAACAGCGTATTTAGTATTATTTAGAGAACCAACAACATAGGTGATTCGGCCTTCCATATCCCCACCAGAACGTGTAATTGAAAAATTAATAGAACGCCTTGACAATATCAGCACCCCTTTAGATTTATTGACGGCCGAAGAGGAAGACAGCATTTTAAAGTATCTGTTTTGAAAGCGATGCACATCAGCTGACTTCAAATGAGACTCTTGTATCAGGGCAAAAGAGACATTTTTACATCTTAGATAATCTAAGCATTTGGTTCGCTTGATGGGGCTATTTAACCCATTAACGTTCCATGACAATATATTTACAGCCATAAGTTATTGAGTAACAGCCCTATGCAGACCAACCAGAACAAGGCTGGAGGACCAAAGAGCATAGTCCCCAGAAAAAAGAGCGGTCGGCAATCAAGAAATACGAAATATACAAATATATGAATACCTGCATGAAACAAATTAAACTTGGGCAGACTCGGGCATGGAACAGAAAAAACAAACAAACAAATAAGAACATTAAAGAAATGGGCAGTAAGCAAAGAGTTAAAACACACTCTTCTACCTGCCCTTAACATAACAGACTTTGGATACGTGGCCAACTAGCAGTCCGGCTCGTCCGTCAATTCACCTGACCCGGTCACTTTCCGAATGGAATAAAATCAGTCCGTCTCACTCAGTAAGGTCCTCCATGGGAACTGCCGATTCGTGCTCATTCACCTCGGATTCTCGTAACGCGGCCGCCTCAGCTTCCTTCAGAGGAGGTTTTGCGATGGAATCCCGATTGAGGACAAACTTTTCAACCTCCGTCGGTGTCTCAAGAAGTGAAATCTTCCCTCGGTGGATCACTTTCACTACCGCTGGATATAGCAAAAAAGACGTAATTCCGAACTGGGTTAGTTTCTTCCTCGCCAGTGCCATCGCTCTCCTCTTAGACGCAGTGTGAGTACTGTAGTCTGGGAAAAAAAGCAGTGGAGATCCATTATGGAGAATTTGTCCAGCAGCAGCACGAGCTCCATTCAGTATTGCATTCCGATCTTGATAGCGCAGCATCTTAAAGATGAACGTGCGAGGGGTAGATTTCGCGCGCTCCCCGCTGTAGATACGATGAGCTCTTTCAATCTCCAATACCTTGCCAGCAAGAGAGGGAATCCATTTAGGAAGATTATTCTGTATAAATCGCCGCGGGTCATCTCCTTCTACACCCTCTTTGAGTCCCACTAGACGTACATTGGACTCGCGGCTTTTGTCTTCGATTCTCGCCAACTTTTCCTGAAGAGAATCCACTGCTAGCTTAACCTCCATGGTGTCTTTTTTTGTGTTACGAAGAGCTGCCTGCATATTGTCAAAGTTGTTACTTATCAGCCGAACGTCCTCTTCCAGGACTCCAAGCCTATCCGCAATCGGGGCAAATTCTTCCTTAAACAGTTCCCTGACGAAGCTAAGGTGCATCTTTAACTCGTCAGCAACAATGGCGCGAAGTTCCCCCTCAGGAGCACAATTAGGATCTTTAAATCGCTTTTTCTCCGGGGAAGCCAACGTTAACTGACGTTTTGTCATCTTCATTTGTTACACCGTTATCAGAGCAATCAAAACTAACCAAAAGTTGATAGTTTTACCGAGAACAAGTAAAATAAGGATACCGAGTCAGGGAGCAGTCGAACTACACAGCCATTGCTACCGGAGGGTCACGTGATCTCGAAATTAAGGTTTTTGATGAAAACATTCTTGGATTTTTCTCCATATAATGGACTTTACTGGTAGCCAAACCGTCCAAGGTCCATATGACAGTTTCAGTGCAGCTTCAAATGGCTTTAAACGACAACAGACGATGCATAAGGGTCTTATCTAGCAAAACGATCGGTTATTTCTAAAATAAATAAAGTTTAAGTTTTATTAGCACAAATGCTCGGCTTGCTCTGTTCTCCTGTTCGAACTCGTTCATCAAAATGAACAAATCTTTTTTTGAGTCATTTCATTCATTCAACGAACATAATGAACGAAATGACTCGAAAAAAAGATTCGTTCATTTTGATGAACGAGTTCGAACAGGAGAGTCACGGCCGCGGATCACAGAACAGAGCAAGGCATATAACTTCGTTTTTTATTTATTTATTTTAGAAATAACCGATCGTTTTGCTAGATAAGACCCTTATGCATCGTCTGGTGTCGTTTAAAGCCATTTGAAGCTGCACTGAAACTGTCATATGGACCTTGGACGGTTTGGCTACCAGTAAAGTCCATTATATGGAGAAAAATCCTAGAATGTTTTCATCAAAAACCTTAATTTCTTTTCGACTGAAGAAAGAAAGACATGGATATCTTGGATGACATGGGGGTGAGTAAATTATCAGCAAAAGTTTTTTAAAAAGTGAACTAATCCTTTAACTGCCAAAGAACTGCGCATTTTTGGACTAAAACAGCTGCCGTAGTAAAACTAAATTTTATTTAGATTGTCAATAGCGCTCCCTTTAAACCATGACTGACTTACTGCACTCTCGCTAAAACTCTCATCATAAACACTGAAGTTGTCCGCACTGCACAGTGAATATCTTATTTATATCGCATCTAGACTTTGTTGTTTATGAGGGGATTTGCGAAAGGATAAAGCTTGTGCTGATTCTGAACATACATTGTGGGAGAATTCTCCGCATGTCTGCCGGATTTCCCTCCTCCTATGGCGGAAAATCAATGCCTAAAAGAACAGAGCGCACAGCTGATGCTGGAGCGCGGTAAATGACTTCAGCGAGAGGTTAGACTTGTTCGACTTCATGCTGCTCTGCGCAGACCGATCGGCGGCTGACTTGAAGCAGTGCATGCTGGTTAGAAATGTTGTCCGACTTGATACAGCGCCGACGCCACGTGACTGTCACGTATGCCATCAAAGTACCGCAAGAGCGATTCGAGAGCAGCCGGAGAACTAAGCCAGCGCAGCTTCAGGAGCGTCTGATAACGACACAGCTGTTCCCTGATTGGCTAGATTCACGAGCTCTGATGACGACACAGCTGTTCCCTGATTGGCTGGATTCACAAGCTCTGATGACGACACAGTTGTTCCATGATTGGCTGGATTCAAAAGCTCTGATGACGACACAGCTGTTCCCTGATTGGCTGGATTCACAAGCTCTGATGACGACACAGCTGTTCCCTGATTGGCTGGATTCACGAGCTATGATGACGACACAGCTGTTCCACGATTGGCCGGATTCACGACCTCTGATGACGACACAGCTGTTCCACGATTGGCCGGATTCACGACCTCTGATGACAACACAGCTGTTCCCTGATTGGCTGGATTCACAAGCTCTGATGAAGACACTGCTGTTCCACGATTGGCTGGATTCACGAGCTCTGATAACGACACAGCTGTTCCACGATTGGCTGGATTCACGAGCTCTGATGACGACACAGCTGTTCCCTGATTGTCCGGATTCACGAGCTCTGATGACGACACAGCTGTTCCCTGATTGTCCGGATTCACGAGCTCTGATAACGACACAGCTGTTCCCTGATTGTCCGGATTCACGAGCTCTGATGAAGACACTGCTGTTCCACGATTGGCTGGATTCACGAGCTCTGATAACGACACAGCTGTTCCCTGATTGTCCGGATTCACGAGCTCTGATAACGACACAGCTGTTCCCTGATTGTCCGGATTCACGAGCTCTGATAACGACACAGCTGTTCCCTGATTGTCCGGATTCACGAGCTCTGATAACGACACAGCTGTTCCCTGATTGTCCGGATTCACGAGCTCTGATAACGACACTGCTGTTCCACGATTGGCTGGATTCACGAGCTCTGATGACGACACAGCTGTTCCCTGATTGTCCGGATTCACGAGCTCTGATAACGACACAGCTGTTCCCTGATTGTCCGGATTCACGAGCTCTGATAACGACACAGCTGTTCCACGATTGGCTGGATTCACGAGCTCTGATGACGACACAGCTGTTCCCTGATTGTCCGGATTCACGAGCTCTGATGACGACACAGCTGTTCCCTGATTGTCCGGATTCACGAGCTCTGATAACGACACAGCTGTTCCACGATTGGCCGGATTCACGAGCTCTGATGACGACACAGCTGTTCCCTGATTGGCTGGATTCACAAGCTCTGATGAAGACACTGCTGTTCCACGATTGGCTGGATTCACGAGCTCTGATAACGACACAGCTGTTCCACGATTGGCTGGATTCACGAGCTCTGATAACGACACAGCTGTTCCACGATTGGCCGGATTCACGAGCTCTGATGACGACACAGCTGTTCCCTGATTGTCCGGATTCACGAGCTCTGATGACGACACAGATGTTCCACGATTGGCCGGATTCACGAGCTCTGATGACGACACAGCTGTTCCATGATTGGCCAGATTCACGAGCTCTGATGACGACACAGCTGGTCCACGATTGGCCGGATTCACCGCATGACAATGATCACGTGCATTTTGTCTTTTTTCGAACACCTTCAGTTTCACTAATGTTCACAAATCTGTTTTTTATAACAGTAAAATCTATCTTCATGTAGGCGATGTTATATTGTGTCATGTTTATCAAAATAAAACTGATTAAAAAACATAGACCCCACATCATTTAAATAGTAGGCTATAGGCTTATGTTGAACTTATTCTATTAAGCATAAAGTATTAAATGGAAACGTATCTGAAACGTGTGTATTTGACAAATATTGCATTTATTTCACTTCAGCTGTGGTAAAGTATGCAAACACCACGTGAGCGGTCACTGCGGGAACCAGAAAGTGTCCGAGTTCACGTCTCCGTTTGCAGCTCCTCCTGCCGGCACGCGGCAGCTCTCGCCGATCGCTTACATCCAGCCGCAGCCGATGTCCAACACACCTGATCTTCTACACGCGAGGAAACGGGAACTCGCAAGCTCATTTAAATCCTGCGCACGCGCATGACATCTCTCTGCTCATCTCTCTGCTCTCTCCTCATTTATAACTCTTGCGTCGCACAAAACAGGCCCTGAAAGATGCGTACGCCACTTCCGACGCATAAATTGTGATTTATAAAAACAAGCTTGACGTGAAAATTTGCGCACCTGCACGCAAACTCTGACCCATGCGTACGAACGTTCTGGAGACGGAGCAGTTTGGCGACACCGATGGTGAGCTGGAGTTAAATGGCTTTTTGGTCACTTTTAGACAGAAAATCTAAAGAAAATGATACATATACAGAAACATATTACAAATATAATTTGACTCACCAAGCCTATCACTTGAAGCAAATATCCATCCCTTATTAAATGTCCGTGCCAGCGAGCGCGTTGGGCCGTTAGTGAAACTAACGCATATATAGCCTATTGAGAATGAGAATGTGACGTTCACGTCGCCATCTTGGAAGGATACGCTATCCGTTGTCATGGTTACTTCGACAGTGAGACCGAGAGAAATAGCGACAGAGAGAGAGAGCAGCTTGATATTTGTTTGCATTTTTGTGATAAGGCACAGTTTCTTGGGAATAAATGAAGAAGGGGGAAGCAAAAGGAAAGGGGCTCTATCAGGAGAGACTAAATAACAACACCAAGCAGCGTTTAGAGAAACTAGTTGACATCAACAACATGGACCCGTACGCCCTGCTACAGAATGGACGAAAGACCCAAAGCACTTCACATACCCTGACATAGTCAATCACCTGGTTTATGGTATCAGTGCCTAACGTTACTGCCTACACAATGCACGAGTTCAGAAGCTTTAAATCATTAGAAGCTTATGAACAATTCTGCTGCGACTGGGTGCAAGACTTAGAAACCCCCAAACCTGTAACGTTACACTGCCAGAGTTCAGTCATACCTGATGTTTCAGGCCTCACTCATATGTGGAAATGAATCAGATACGTGCATTTGCACAGCCGTGCAACGTCAAGCGGACAGATCGGACATTCCCGTCAATGCGAGTCGTACGTCATTAAAAAAAGTGTCTTTTTAAAACATTTCACAGTACAGGTATATCTATAACAAAGTAAACAACTCTAGTTGAATAACAGAGTATTCATTTAGTTCGTTTGTGTTAAATAAAAGGCGAACTGTGCTGAAATGTGTTGCTTTTGAAATTATGCTTTAATGCTCGCTGTTGCTGCTGTCAGTTTATTGACAAGCAGTTTCTCTAAATAAAGCTGGCAAGCATTGTTATTTAGTCTCTCCCGATAGAACCCCTTTCATTTCTCTTCCTTCTCCATATCTTCCAAAGAAACTGCGGCGTATCGCTAAAATGTAAACAAACACTAGGCTGCGCTGTCTCTCTCTTTCGCTATTTCTGGAATGTTTAGTCGCGCCTCTGTGAAGTTCTGAATGCGTTTCCCTGGCAACCGATAGCGTATCCTACCATCATGGCCGACCAGCTCAGACCCGCCCAAATTGGCACGTGACTCCTCACTCTCAATCCTATAGAGCATCACAGTCCCACCCACAGCCCGAGAGCGTGTTGGTGCCGGAAGTAAATTTCCCATTAATTTCTCCCATTGACGTTTTGGAAAAAATCGTATCTGAAGAGTTTTAGAGCATGTCTGAGGATAACCAGCTACGGCTGAACTCATAAGCATACAACATATCATTTCGAGTAAAAAAACGAAGAGAAAATCCAAAAAAAAGTCAAAGGTACATGACTGTGTACATATTTTCATTTCCCGAGCGAAGGAACTACTCATCCCATAAACCACCGCGCCTCACTGTCCTCCAGACTGAGAGTGCATTGGCTGAAATGTCTGTATGTATTTTAATTATTGTATTTTTTCTTATTTGCCTGTTTGTTTTGTTTGTTTTTATCTGTCCTGTCTTGCGTGGCTTTTTGGACATTAGTCTGGCTAATAAACTGAATTGAATTGAATATCTAACGGCATGATGAAGTAAAACCGTAAATCTTCATTATGAGCCGTAATCATAATTACAGTGCATGTTCACAATAACAGTTTAAATAAATAAATAAAAGAATGATTTAAAGTCCCCATGAATTCAAAATTGACCATACTTTGTTTGCCTAAATTGATCGTTTTGTGGTGAACAATTCATCCGTGCAAGTCAATCCACACAAAAAAATTTTTTGGCTTCGTAATCTTTAATCAAAGTCTGAAAATGCCCCTCCCCTCTGCATTGGAGGACCTTCCCTGATGACGTAGGTTTGACGGTTTGGGTGTCGGCTTAAAGGAGAAGTCCGGGCAATTTTTAAGTTAATCTTGATCGTTAGACCTTTGTGAGTACTGTCGTGAATCAACGTCCACTGCCAAAAATAAAAGTGTTAGAGCGAGCAAAAGCAGCAGGAGGCGAGTGGAGATCAAGCGCGGGCAATGGGGTTTTCTATTCCGCCATAATCCTCTTTGTTTATTTCCGGGAGTTCTGTTGGAATTTTCGTTCACGTTAATTCTGACCAATCGAAGTGCAATTATGGAATACGTTCAAGACACATCTGGCCAACGAGTGATGTGGATGTTGTCACGTGACCTCATTTTGGTTCGTTTCATCAACTCATCAACTGATTCGGACCAGAGCAATCAGTGTGGTGTGAAAAGGAACCAAAATGCCTGAAAAATGATACAAAGTATAATTTTTCGCCCTTAGTCCGGACCAAATGAACCGAACTACAGGTGTGAAAGCACCCATAAACACAGATCGTTCTCGGTTCCCTGAGATAATGAGTTTTACTGATGCTTATGGGGAAAACTCAGTTTTCAAAATCCAGTCCCGCATTTGGGCCGTGCCGAAGACGACCTCCAGGAACGAGATGCGTTGGCTCGGGGACAGTGAGCTTTTGCTTAGATTGGTCCGGAACTCTAGACTTTACAAGTGCCTGAAGAGAAAATATCTGTGTGCGCATAGTTGCTCCTTCAATTGAACTTAAAGCAGCCAATCATTGAGGTAATTAAGGAGGCGAACTCCCATCTGTCTCAGGGGGAAGAGGGCCACATCCACACATTTCATAAAAGTGTGCGGAGCAAGAGACAGTCCGAATGGTAGGACTGTATTATTCTGGTAAGCCACCCCTTCAAACGTGAACTGTGATGAGGGGCTCTCTGGATATGAAAGTCCTCCAGATCCACTGATATAAACCATTCAGATCTGTGAGAAGATTTGTTTCAAAGACGGACAGTCTTATCAGAGTGCGACGTCTTACATCTCGAATCGAGGATGAGCCTGAGGCTGTGATGCTTCTTTGGAACGAGAAAGAAGCGGCTGTAAAAGCCTGACTCGCTGTGGGATCTTCCTCCACAGTGCTGTTCACTACCAGAGCTTGTACTTCAGGAGGAATGCTCTTTTTGTGAAGGTGTTTGTTTTTCATTTGAAGTGGAGCATGATCTGCGATGACTTCTGAGCCGCTGTAAAACGCTCAGCGAAGCCGTCCACTGCAGACCCGAACAGACCCGAGGGAGAGACGGGGGGTCAGGGAGGGCTGTCTTGTCTTGATCTCCGTCAGGTTCGGCCAAAGGTGGTCCACCAAACTGGCCATGGCACGAGCCATATTTCTTCAAAACCTAACGAAACTTACCAATTCACAAAATGAACATAACTATAGAATCAATTCTTAATGCGCATGTGAACGCCATCAGCGTTTATCTCAGGTTCGCGTGTAAAGTCTGTTTAGAGACATTCATATAAATTTTTATCTTTCAGTTACTGTAAATCCGGCCTCTAGTTCATAAACGCCAGAGGAGAACTGGCCCCCGACTGAGCCTGGGTTCTCCCAAGGTTTTTTTTTCTCCATTAGGTCACCTGATGGAGTTTTAGGACACCATTTGGTCACTTGATGGAGTTTTAGGACACCATTAGGTCACTTGATGGAGTTTTTCGGTTCCTTGCCACTGTTGCCTTTGGCTTGCTCAGTTGGGGATATTCAAATGAAATAACCAATCATTAATACCATTGATCAGCTCTACCAAACGTGGAGGTTGAACATTGTTTTGTTGTTTTGATTGATACTGTAAAGCTGCTTTGGTGCAATCTATGCTGTGAAAAGCGCTATATAAATATACTTGACTTGACTTGACGAGCATTCGCTTGGGCCGTAGACTTAGTGGCACCCAGGGCGAGGTCGGTCCCGCTGCACAGCTGTTTGAAGGCCGCCGGGTCAAGACCGTTTTTTTCCACGGCACAGAGAAGCTTGGCCTGGTAGACTTGAAGAACCGCCATTGTATGAGGGGAAGATCCGGCTTGACCACTCGCGGCATACTCTCTCTGAATTCACTTTCCACGAGGGCAGACCTAGTTCTGCATGGCTGAGGGCCGAGGGAGATGTGCGGTGATGGTCTCTCCTTTCAGCGCGACTTAAATGTGCAGTCGGCCCCGAAGAGTTGGTGGTCTGAAAAGCCATTTGTCTGTACAGGTGCAGAAATGTGAACCAATCAGGCTTTAGTAATTTTAGTAATTAATTATTCTTATTTCTTTTGATTAGTTTAATTTCTTCTATGTAAAGCACTTTGAATTACCATTGTGTATGAAATGTGCTTTATAAATAAACTTGTCTTGCCTTGCCTAGTATTCAGTGTTGATTTGATTGAACAGGGCGGCAGTGATCAGGACTGGTTGTGTTTAGACCAGCGGAACTATATTATAAACGCAGTTTCATAGATTTGAGGAACTACGGGGGTAAATAATTTTCACACCGGCCTAGTTGGTATTGAATACCTTTTTTTGTTTCAATAAATAACTTTGTCATTTACAAACTGTACTTTGTGCTTACTCAGGTTGCGATTTCTGAATCAATTTAGTATGAGATGTACACAAAAACAGAAGAAATCAGGATGGGGGCAAATACTTTTTCACTGCATTATATGATCATATCGCTGTATCTTCTTCTCTTCACTGTAATCTGGTGTTTTATGTATTTTTGTTCAATTCTAGGAGGAGCTCAATACAGCACTGAAGTCCTTACAGGAGAAACTTAAACACAATGAAACAATGAAAGGAAAGTTTGTGAAAACAGTTCAACACATCAAGGTGAGGAAACAGAAACGAGAGTCATTTTCATTACAGCTGTTGGATCACTATATACAGTTATGATTTGATATAATGGATTCCAGTTTATTATTTCTGTAAATGACTAGCAGCAATCTGCTTCTGGATCAGTTTTATGTCGGTGTCCCGAGTTTATCTTGGATATTAATGATGTGTGTCGATGGAGATGATTGAAGTGAATGTGATGTGATTTCAGACTCAAGCTGAGCACACAGAGCGTCAGATTAAACATCAGTTTGAGAAGCTTCATCAGTTTCTCAGAGATGAAGAAGAAGCGACAGTCACTGCACTGAGGGAGGAAGAGGAGCAGAAGAAGCAGATGATGAAGGAGAAGCTGGAGGAGATGAACACACACATCTCAGCTCTTTCACACACAATCACAGACATGGAGGAGATGATGAAAGCCACTGACGTCCGCTTTCTGAAGGTCTGATCTCAGATCATTGGTTGATCATTGGTTGGTTGATTGAGTTCTTGATGATAATGGTGTGTTTGTTCTGCAGGAGTTTCCAGTCTCGATGGAAAGGTGAGTGATCTGCTCCTGTCTCTGGTCTCTCTGGTTCTGATCCAAAGCCACTGCAGTCCTGACTCCTGAATGTTCTTCCAGAGTCCAGAGCTCACGGCCGGATCCACAGATGGCTTCTGGAGCTCTGATTCATGTGCCACGATACTTGGGCAACCTGCCGTTCAGAGTCTGGAAGAAGATGCAGGACATCGTCCAACACAGTGAGTCTGACGGCAGGAGATCTGAGCGGGACATGATGGATAGATAGATAGATAGATAGATAGATAGGAGTTTGGTGTTTGTCAGGAGGTCTCAGAATAATAATAACTAGCATGCAGAGTTGTGCTTGCAGTGGTAAAACTCGGAACAGGGTAGATGCTAACACAATTAACATGTTGCTAACATGATGTTAACACAATTAGCATTTTGTTAACACATTTATCTTTTTGTTAACAAGATTAGTATGTTGCTAGCATGATGCTAACATGATTAGCATGTTGCCAAGTTGATGCAAACATGATTATCATGTTGATACCATTGTTAACATATGATTAGCATGTTGCGAACAAGATGCTGACATGATTATCATGTTGCTAACATGATACTAGCATGATTATCATATTTTGCTGAACAAGATGCTAACATGATTAACATGTTGCTAACATGATTAGCATGTTGCCAGGCTGATGCTAACATGATTATCATGTTGCTACCATTATGTTAACTTATGATTAGCATGTTGCGAACAAGATGCTGACATGATTATCATGTTGCTAGCATGATATTAGCATGATTATCATATTTTGCTAAACAAGATGCTAACATGATTAGAATGATTCTAGTATAATTGCTAACACAACCACCATCTTGCTTGCATGTTTTAACAAGATGCTAAAATGATTAACATGATGCTTACATGATTAAAATATTGTTAGCTTGGTGATAACATGATTAGCATGCTGCTTTGTGTTTTAGTTAACAGTGTGTAGCATGTACAGTATCATGATGGAAGTCCTGTTTGTTTGCACTAGTCAAAGGAGCCAACCGCCATGTCACCTTTATTTATTTATATAGTGCTTTTTTTACAATACAAATGTCTCTACAATGTTCTGGTGCAGAGTTATAGGTCTTGCTGAACAGTTGCTAGGGTACTCTGTTTAATTGCTAGGGAGTGGCTTGGCATCTGCCAGTGATTTTACCTCAAAGGCTGATTGCCAGTATGAATGATATAAACCAACCGCAACTCCTCTGACATTCAGATTACAAAATCCCTCTTTGGATTTGGGTTGCTAGGGTGCTCAACAATGGTTGCTAGGGCGTGGCTAGGAAGTGTAGAAGGTGATTTCGTGATTGTAAGTCAAACACAACAGACAGTCAGAATAAACTAATTTAAAACAAAACACAGACTATAAAAGCCAATGATATGAAGATGATCAGATGAAGATCAGACACACACTTAAAGTTCTTCATCGACAGCATAAATCTCAACAGATCTCATTGATTTATTGTTTAATTTTCCCAAAGTATCAGTTTCTCTTGATGGACACAAATGTCTGAATCTCATATTTAATGTTTGTAGTTGATGCCGTTAAACGCTGATGATGAAACGAGTGTGAAACTAATAACAGCACTGACAGTGATCAGAGGAACATGTGTTTGATCAACAGGACGAGTGTCATAATTCATAATAATCTGTGTTGGATTCATAATAATCTGTGTTGGGTTCATAATAATCTGTGTTGGGTTCATAGTAATCTGTGTTGGGTTCATAGTAATCTGTGTTGGGTTCATGATAATCTGTGTTGGGTTCATGATAATCTGTGTTGGGTTCATCCTAATCTGTGTTGGGTTCATCATAATCTGTGTTTGGTTCATAATAATCTGTGTTGGGTTCATAGTAATCTGTGTTGGGTTCATAGTAATCTGTGTTGGGTTCATGATAATCTGTGTTGGGTTCATCATAATCTGTGTTGGGTTCATGATAATCTGTGTTGGGTTCATGATAATCTGTGTTGGGTTCATGATAATCTGTGTTGGGTTCATGATAATCTGTGTTGGGTTCATGATAATCTGTGTTTGGTTCATGATAATCTGTGTTGGGTTCATGATAATCTGTGTTGGGTTCATGATAATCTGTGTTGGGTTCATGATAATCTGTGTTGGGTTCATGATAATCTGTGTTGGGTTCATGATAATCTGTGTTGGGTTCATGATAATCTGTGTTGGGTTCATGATAATCTGTGTTGGGTTCATGATAATCTGTGTTTGGTTCATGATAATCTGTGTTGGGTTCATGATAATCTGTGTTGGGTTCATGATAATCTGTGTTGGGTTCATGATAATCTGTGTTGGGTTCATGATAATCTGTGTTGGGTTCATAGTAATCTGTGTTGGGTTCATGATAATCTGTGTTGGGTTCATGATAATCTGTGTTGGGTTCATAATAATCTGTGTTGGGTTCATCATAATCTGTGTTGGGTTCATGATAATCTGTGTTGGGTTCATGATAATCTGTGTTGGGTTCATGATAATCTGTGTTGGGTTCATGATAATCTGTGTTGGGTTCATGATAATCTGTGTTGGGTTCATAGAAATCTGTGTTGGGTTCATAATAATCTGTGTTGGGTTCATCCTAATCTGTGTTGGTTCATGATAATCAGTGTTGGGTTCATGATAATCTGTGTTGGTTCATAATAATCTGTGTTGGGTTCATCATAATCTGTGTTGGTTCATAATAATCTGTGTTGGGTTCATCATAATCTGTGTTGGTTCATAATAATCTGTGTTGGGTTCATCATAATCTGTGTTGGTTCATAATAATCTGTGTTGGGTTCATCATAATCTGTGTTGGTTCATAATAATCTGTGTTGGGTTCATCATAATCTGTGTTGGGTTCATGATAATCTGTGTTGGGTTCATGATAATCTGTGTTGGGTTCATGATAATCTGTGTTGGGTTCATGATAATCTGTGTTGGGTTCATGATAATCTGTGTTTGGTTCATGATAATCTGTGTTGGGTTCATGATAATCTGTGTTGGGTTCATGATAATCTGTGTTGGGTTCATGATAATCTGTGTTGGGTTCATGATAATCTGTGTTGGGTTCATGATAATCTGTGTTGGGTTCATGATAATCTGTGTTGGGTTCATGATAATCTGTGTTGGGTTCATGATAATCTGTGTTGGGTTCATGATAATCTGTGTTGGGTTCATGATAATCTGTGTTGGGTTCATGATAATCTGTGTTGGGTTCATGATAATCTGTGTTGGGTTCATGATAATCTGTGTTGGGTTCATGATAATCTGTGTTGGGTTCATAGTAATCTGTGTTGGGTTCATGATAATCTGTGTTGGGTTCATGATAATCTGTGTTGGGTTCATAATAATCTGTGTTGGGTTCATCATAATCTGTGTTGGGTTCATGATAATCTGTGTTGGGTTCATGATAATCTGTGTTGGGTTCATGATAATCTGTGTTGGGTTCATGATAATCTGTGTTGGGTTCATGATAATCTGTGTTGGGTTCATAGAAATCTGTGTTGGGTTCATAATAATCTGTGTTGGGTTCATCCTAATCTGTGTTGGTTCATGATAATCAGTGTTGGGTTCATGATAATCTGTGTTGGTTCATAATAATCTGTGTTGGGTTCATCATAATCTGTGTTGGTTCATAATAATCTGTGTTGGGTTCATCATAATCTGTGTTGGTTCATAATAATCTGTGTTGGGTTCATCATAATCTGTGTTGGGTTCATCATAATCTGTGTTGGGTTCATAATAATCTGTGTTGGGTCCATAATAATCTGTGTTTGGGTTCATGATAATCTGTGTTGGGTTCATAGAAATCTGTGTTGGGTTCATAATAATCTGTGTTGGGTTCATCCTAATCTGTGTTGGTTCATGATAATCAGTGTTGGGTTCATGATAATCTGTGTTGGTTCATAATAATCTGTGTTGGGTTCATCATAATCTGTGTTGGTTCATAATAATATGTGTTGGGTTCATAATAATCTGTGTTGGGTTCATAATAATCTGTGTTGGGTTCATAATAATCTGTGTTTGGGTTCATAATAATCTGTGTTGGGTTCATCATAATCTGTGTTTGGGTTCATAATAATCTGTGTTGGGTTCATCATAATCTGTGTTGGGTTCATGATAATCTGTGTTGGGTTCATAATAATCTGTGTTGGGTTCATGATAATCTGTGTTGGGTTCATAGAAATCTGTGTTGGGTTCATAATAATCTGTGTTGGGTTCATCCTAATCTGTGTTGGTTCATGATAATCAGTGTTTGGGTTCATGATAATCTGTGTTGGGTTCATGATAATCTGTGTTGGGTTCATGATAATCTGTGTTGGGTTCATAGAAATCTGTGTTGGGTTCATAATAATCTGTGTTGGGTCCATAATAATCTGTGTTGGGTTCATAATAATCTGTGTTTGGGTTCATAATAATCTGTGTTGGGTTCATCATAATCTGTGTTGGTTCATAATAATCTGTGTTGGGTTCATCATAATCTGTGTTGGTTCATAATAATCTGTGTTGGGTTCATCATAATCTGTGTTGGTTCATAATAATATGTGTTGGGTTCATAATAATCTGTGTTGGGTCCATAATAATCTGTGTTGGGTTCATAATAATCTGTCTTGGGTTCATAATAATCTGTGTTGGGTTCATAATAATCTGTGTTGGGTTCATAATCTGTGTTGGGTTCATAGTAATCTGTGTTGTGTTCATCATAATCTGTGTTGGTTCATAATAATATGTGTTGGGTTCATAATAATCTGTGTTGGGTCCATAATAATCTGTGTTGGGTTCATAATAATCTGTCTTGGGTTCATAATAATCTGTGTTGGGTTCATAATAATCTGTGTTGGGTTCATAATCTGTGTTGGGTCCATAATAATCTGTGTTGGGTTCATAATAATCTGTCTTGGGTTCATAATAATCTGTGTTGGGTTCATGATAATCTGTGTTGGGTTCATAATCTGTGTTGGGTTCATGATAATCTGTGTTGGGTTCATAATAATCTGTGTTGGGTTCATGATAATCTGTGTTGGGTTCATAATCTGTGTTGGGTTCATGATAATCTGTGTTGGGTTCATAATAATCTGTGTTGGTTCATAGTAATCTGTGTTGTGTTCATAACAATCTGTGTTGGGTTCATAATAATCTGTCTTGGGTTCATAATAATCTGTGTTGGGTTCATAATAATCTGTGTTGTGTTCATAATAATCTGTGTTGTGTTCATAACAATCTGTGTTGGGTCCATAATAATCTGTGTTGGTTCACAGTTGATCATTATATGAAGATCAGAATAAAAGCATCTGTGTATTGTGTCTCATCAGCTCCTGTGATTCTGGATCCAAACACTGCAGATCCACTTCTCGTCCTGTCTGATGATCTGACCAGTGTGAGATTCAGCGGGAACAAACAAACTCTTCCTGATAATCCAGAGAGATTTAACTGTCTCTGTGTTCTGGGTTCAGAGGGCTTTAACTCAGGAACACACTGCTGGGATGTGGAGGTTAAACAGAGTAACAGTTTATACTGGACTCTTGGAGTAACTACAGAATCAAACCAGAGGAAGGGATACAGTTTCTTCGACACTGATGTCTGGAGTGTGTGGTATGATCAGGATGATCAGGATGATCTGTACGGATTGTCTTCAGATTCTGGTTTTTGTGTTAAACGGAAGCTTGATCGTGTGAGAGTGAATCTGGACTATAATGGAGGAACGGTGTCGTTCTCTGATCCTGTAACTAACACACATCTACACACATTCACAACCTCCTTCACACACACACTCTTTCCATTCTTCCAGTGTTCTGGCTCTCTGAGGATCTTTCCGGTCAATAGTCAGTAAACGTCACTCCTGTAGATCTGGATCTTCCTGCTCTCATCATGTTTCCAATGTTTAATCCAGATCTCATGAGTAAGAGTGCTGTTGATCTGAGTATCAGTACGCTGGCTGTGATTGGGCCGTGATGATCACATGAGTAAGAGTGCTGTTGATCTGAGTATCAGTACGCTGGCTGTGATTGGGCCGTGATGATCACATGAGTAAGAGTGCTGTTGATCTGAGTATCAGTACGCTGGCTGTGATTGGGCCGTGATGATCACATGAGTAAGAGTGCTGTTGATCTGAGTATCAGTACGCTGGCTGTGATTGGGCCGTGATGATCACATGAGTAAGAGTGCTGTTGATCTGAGTATCAGTACGCTGGCTGTGATTGGGCCGTGATGATCACATGAGTAAGAGTGCTGTTGATCTGAGTATCAGTACGCTGGCTGTGATTGGGCCGTGATGATCACATGAGTAAGAGTGCTGTTGATCTGAGTATCAGTACGCTGGCTGTGATTGGGCCGTGATGATCACATGAGTAAGAGTGCTGTTGATCTGAGTATCAGTACGCTGGCTGTGATTGGGCCGTGATGATCACATGAGTAAGAGTGCTGTTAATCTAGGCTTGTTCGACTTCATGCAGCTCTGCGCAGAACGATCGGCGGCTGACTTGAAGCAGTGTATGCCGGTTAGAAATTTTGTCCGACTTGATACAGCGCCGACGCCACGTGACTGTGACGTATGCCATCAAAGTACCGCGAGAGCGATTCGAGAGTAGCCGGAGAACTCATCCAGCGCAGCTTCTGAAGAGCGGCTGCTCTGGGCTGCACGAGCGCTGATGACGACACAGCTGTTCCACGATTGGCCGGATTCACCGCATGACAACGATCACGTGTGTTTCGTGTTTATTCGACCACCTTTAGTTCCTCTACAGCTCACAAATCATTTTTATAACATTAAGCACTCTTTTCATGTAGTCGCAATGTTATATTGTGTCATGTTTATCCAATTAAAACTGATTAAAAAACGTTGATTCCACTTCATTGATAGTAGGCTAGCTGTAGGCTTATGGTGAACTTTATTCTTGTTAAAACAGACGCTGTATGAAGCAGTACATAAAGTATTGAATGAAAATGCTTCTGAAACATCTGTGTATTTAGCAAATATTGCATTTATTTCACTTCAGCTGTGATAAAGTATGCAAACACCACGTGAGCGGTCACTACGGGAACCAGAAGTGTCCGACTTCACGTCTCCGTTTGCAGCTCCTCCCCGGCTGCACGCGGCTACTCTCGCCGATCGCTTACATCCAGCCGCAGCCGATGTCGAACACACCTTCTGAGTATCAGTACGCTGGCTGTGATTGGGCCGTGATGATCACATGAGTAAGAGTGCTGTTGATCTGAGTATCAGTACGCTGGCTGTGATTGGGCCGTGATGATCACATGAGTAAGAGTGCTGTTGATCTGAGTATCAGTACGCTGGCTGTGATTGGGCCGTGATGATCACATGAGTAAGAGTGCTGTTGATCTGAGTATCAGTACGCTGGCTGTGATTGGGCCGTGATGATCACATGAGTAAGAGTGCTGTTGATCTGAGTATCAGTACGCTGGCTGTGATTGGGCCGTGATGATCACATGAGTAAGAGTGCTGTTAATCTGAGTATCAGTACGCTGGCTGTGATTGGGCCGTGATGATCACATGACTGATATCCAGCACTACAGCAACTCTCAGATCAATAAACATGAAGTTTTCATTTATATTCCACTGCACACAATTAGACCCATTAGGGACCGTTTTAGCATTCATGTTTTCAGGATAACTGACATTTTCCTGATAATTTCAGTCAATGTGTTTATTATTGTTTAAACTTTTTGCATCATAATTATGATTATATATTTTCATATTTTCTTGTATCACAAAAGCAGTAAATTCTGCACATGTTTGTTCAACATGAGACTAAATGAATAATTATTTCAGTTGTAGAGGTGAAATGATCATTTGTTTATTGAAATAAATGGATGTTAAAGGCTCTTGCTGATCCACAACAATGTTGAATGAAATAAAAATACTTAATATCGAAATACTTGATTCAGTTGTTTATAAATCTGATTCTCACAACTAAAGATCATCTTCTCTGCGACTCACTGAAAACTCTGGCAATGTTGACTAATAATGATAATCCCTTGAACTGTGTTTTAAATAAATAAATAATACGTATGTGATTATGTGATTTAATGTTCAGAGTGAAAGATGAAATGTTTGGGATGATAATTAGAGTTTAAGTCGTGGAAACAATACTTGTTCAAAATGAATGGGAACCCAAAATGTTTATGTGTGTTTCTCCAGAGATAAACTTATAAATGAATCCAAAATAAAGTAATAAATAGAAGTTTAAGAAAACACTTTAGTTGCTGCTGTAGAATCACTCCTCCGTCCCTGTGAGCAGCTTTACTGACATCTAGAGGTCAAACTGAGCAACTGACTCTAAACCTCAATGGCTTCATTACAACATGAAAGTCCACAATAATAATAACAGATAGAAAAGGATTCGCTCACCATCCTAATGTTTCACTGCTTTCACACTTTTTGCGCCGTTTTGTTATCGACAAAGTGGACATGCGTAAAAAAACTAAAAAATATATTTTTTTGCTAAGAACACACATAATCAATGCCTGAGAGTACAATTACAGGTTACAAAATCAAGAACATATAAATATTACACAGCGCGTCCAGGTAGGATTTAAGTTCCTTACAAACAATGAAAAAGTAGCGCTTAGCACCCTGACATTTACATTTGTGTAAGAAAAAGTTTGCTAGAAGAATAAATATGTTGATCAAAAAATATTGGTCAGTGTATTCCCAGAAGAGATGTGAAAATAACAAAGAGTCAATATCAGGAAACATGTTTTAATAGAGCTTCACATGGTAAAAAATAAGTAATTTGTAAGACAAAAGTTTGACCTTATTTATGTTTATGTTATTACATATTTAGACGACAAAGACACACTATCTTCCGTGTAACAAAGACAAACTGGTCATTCAGGACACAATGAGAGAGAAACAATCTCATTCTGAAAGCTGTCTAATTCTCCTGTTCCGGCCAGAAGAGAAACTAATATTCCCAATCATGGTATCAGAAGGATGAGCAATGGACAGAGAAACCAGGATCCGAGTCTCTGAGAAGAGATATTGCTCTAGAAGGAATGGCATCCATTACAATAGCAAAGTCTTGTGGAGTGACGGATATTAATCTTGCTTAAAAACTCTGAACAGGAATACAATTGTCCATCAGCATTGATTAATCTAGAGGCCAAAATAATGTTATATAATATAAGACTTATTTATTTGTTTTTATATGACAATTACAAATAAAGTATCGTTGATGACTAAAATTATGTTTATGAAAATTTTATAATTTAAGGGGCAATTTGGTGATGTTATAGTTACATAATAGGAAATGGAGAATTTAGAGAAAACAAGATTGGGAATAATATTCCAAAATGAAAACTAAAAATGAAGTACTATTTTAACCAATTCATTCTATTATCGAAAATACTACAGGTTTTCTACTAATACAAAGCTTAATGCTAAATCCTGAAGTATCCCTTTAAACAACTTGCATTGCATTTTGAAATGGGATGCCCATCCACTCATATAGGTGTGATGGTCAAGACTAGACTGGATGTAGATATGTAAGAACAAGTCAAAGAGCCTTGCCGTTTCATAAAACCTTTTAGTATTTTATAGTTGTTATTTTACAAATGGTGTGTAGAATAAATTATTAGTTTTAAAGGAGTTATGGCATGAGATGCTTAAAAACAAATGAGAAAGCTGAGTAGTGGGAGAGAGCTGAGTAGGGGAGAAAGCTGAGTAGGGGGAGAGAGCTGAGTAGGGGGAGAGAGCTGAGTAGGGGGAGAAAGCTGAGTAGGGGGAGAAAGCTGAGTAGGGGGAGAGAGCTGAGTAGGGGGAGAAAGCTGAGTAGGGGGAGAAAGCTGAGTAGTGGGAGAGAGCTGAGTAGGGGAGAAAGCTGAGTAGGGGGAGAAAGCTGAGTAGGGGGAGAGAGCTGAGTAGGGGGAGAAAGCTGAGTAGGGGGAGAGAGCTGAGTAGTGGGAGAGAGCTGAGTAGGGGGAGAGAGCTGAGTAGGGGGAGAGAGCTGAGTAGGGGGAGAAAGCTGAGTAGGGGGAGAAAGCTGAGTAGGGGGAGAAAGCTGAGTAGGGGGAGAGAGCTGAGTAGTGGGAGAGAGCTGAGTAGGGGGAGAGAGCTGTGTAGGGGGAGAAAGCTGAGTAGTGGGAGAGAGCTGAGTAGGGGGAGAGAGCTGAGTAGGGGGAGAGAGCTGAGTAGGGGGAGAGAGCTGAGTAGTGGGAGAGAGCTGAGTAGTGGGAGAGAGCTGAGTAGTGGGAGAAAGCTGAGTAGGGGGAGAAAGCTGAGTAGGGGGAGAAAGCTGAGTAGGGGGAGAAAGCTGAGTAGGGGGAGAAAGCTGAGTAGGGGGAGAGAGCTGAGTAGGGGGAGAGAGCTGAGTAGGGGGAGAGAGCTGAGTAGTGGGAGAGAGCTGAGTAGTGGGAGAAAGCTGAGTAGTGGGAGAAAGCTGAGTAGGGGGAGAAAGCTGAGTAGGGGGAGAAAGCTGAGTAGGGGGAGAAAGCTGAGTAGGGGGAGAAAGCTGAGTAGGGGGAGAGAGCTGAGTAGGGGGAGAAAGCTGAGTAGGGGGAGAAAGCTGAGTAGGGGGAGAGAGCTGAGTAGGGGGAGAAAGCTGAGTAGGGGGAGAAAGCTGAGTAGGGGGAGAAAGCTGAGTAGGGGGAGAGAGCTGAGTAGGGGGAGAAAGCTGAGTAGGGGGAGAAAGCTGAGTAGGGGGAGAAAGCTGAGTAGGGGGAGAGAGCTGAGTAGGGGGAGAGAGCTGAGTAGGGGGAGAGAGCTGAGTAGGGGGAGAAAGCTGAGTAGGGGGAGAAAGCTGAGTAGTGGGAGAAAGCTGAGTAGGGGGAGAGAGCTGAGTAGTGGGAGAAAGCTGAGTAGGGGGAGAGAGCTGAGTAGTGGGAGAAAGCTGAGTAGGGGAGAAAGCTGAGTAGTGGGAGAGAGCGGAGTAGTGGGAGAGAGCGGAGTAGTGGGAGAGAGCGGAGTAGTGGGAGAGAGCGGAGTAGTGGGAGAGAGCGGAGTAGTGGGAGAGAGCGGAGTAGTGGGAGAGAGCGGAGTAGTGGGAGAAAGCTGAGTAGTGGGAGAAAGCTGAGTAGTGGGAGAAAGCTGAGTAGTGGGAGAAAGCTGAGTAGGGGGAGAAAGCTGAGTAGGGGGAGAAAGCTGAGTAGGGGGAGAAAGCTGAGTAGGGGGAGAAAGCTGAGTAGGGGGAGAAAGCTGAGTAGGGGGAGAGAGTTGAGTAGGGGGAGAAAGCTGAGTAGGGGGAGAAAGCTGAGTAGTGGGAGAAAGCTGAGTAGTGGGAGAGAGCTGAGTAGGGGGAGAGAGCTGAGTAGGGGGAGAAAGCTGAGTAGGGGGAGAAAGCTGAGTAGGGGGAGAAAGCTGAGTAGTGGGAGAAAGCTGAGTAGTGGGAGAGAGCTGAGTAGTGGGAGAAAGCGGAGTAGTGGGAGAAAGCGGAGTAGTGGGAGAGAGCTGAGTAGTGGGAGAGAGCTGAGTAGTGGGAGAGAGCTGAGTAGTGGGAGAGAGCGGAGTAGTGGGAGAGAGCTGAGTAGTGGGAGAGAGCTGAGTAGTGGGAGAGAGCTGAGTAGTGGGAGAGAGCGGAGTAGTGGGAGAGAGCTGAGTAGTGGGAGAGAGCTGAGTAGTGGGAGAGAGCTGAGTAGTGGGAGAGAGCTGAGTAGTGGGAGAGAGCTGAGTAGTGGGAGAGAGCTGAGTAGGGGGAGAAAGCTGAGTAGTGGGAGAAAGCTGAGTAGTGGGAGAAAGCTGAGTAGTGGGAGAAAGCTGAGTAGGGGGAGAAAGCTGAGTAGTGGGAGAGAGCTGAGTAGGGGGAGAAAGCTGAGTAGTGGGAGAAAGCTGAGTAGTGGGAGAAAGCTGAGTAGTGGGAGAGAGCTGAGTAGTGGGAGAAAGCTGAGTAGGGGGAGAGAGCTGAGTAGCGGGAGAAAGCTGAGTAGCGGGAGAAAGCTGAGTAGGGGGAGAGAGCTGAGTAGGGGGAGAGAGCTGAGTAGGTGGAGAGAGCTGAGTAGGGGGAGAAAGCTGAGTAGGGGGAGAAAGCGGAGTAGTGGGAGAAAGCGGAGTAGTGGGAGAAAGCGGAGTAGTGGGAGAAAGCGGAGTAGTGGGAGAAAGCGGAGTAGTGGGAGAAAGCGGAGTAGTGGGAGAAAGCGGAGTAGTGGGAGAAAGCTGAGTAGTGGGAGAAAGCTGAGTAGGGGGAGAAAGCTGAGTAGGGGGAGAAAGCTGAGTAGGGGGAGAAAGCTGAGTAGGGGGAGAAAGCTGAGTAGGGGGAGAAAGCGGAGTAGTGGGAGAAAGCGGAGTAGTGGGAGAAAGCGGAGTAGTGGGAGAAAGCGGAGTAGTGGGAGAAAGCTGAGTAGGGGGAGAAAGCTGAGTAGGGGGAGAAAGCTGAGTAGGGGGAGAAAGCTGAGTAGGGGGAGAAAGCTGAGTAGGGGGAGAAAGCTGAGTAGGGGGAGAAAGCGGAGTAGGGGGAGAAAGCGGAGTAGTGGGAGAAAGCTGAGTAGGGGGAGAAAGCTGAGTAGGGGGAGAGAGCTGAGTAGTGGGAGAAAGCTGAGTAGGGGGAGAAAGCTGAGTAGGGGGAGAGAGCTGAGTAGTGGGAGAAAGCTGAGTAGGGGGAGAAAGCTGAGTAGGGGGAGAAAGCTGAGTAGGGGGAGAGAGCTGAGTAGGGGGAGAAAGCTGAGTAGGGGGAGAAAGCTGAGTAGGGGGAGAAAGCTGAGTAGGGGGAGAAAGCTGAGTAGGGGGAGAAAGCTGAGTAGCGGGAGAAAGCTGAGTAGGGGGAGAGAGCTGAGTAGGGGGAGAGAGCTGAGTAGGGGGAGAAAGCTGAGTAGGGGGAGAAAGCTGAGTAGGGGGAGAAAGCTGAGTAGCGGGAGAAAGCTGAGTAGGGGGAGAGAGCTGAGTAGGGGGAGAAAGCTGAGTAGGGGGAGAAAGCTGAGTAGGGGGAGAAAGCTGAGTAGTGGGAGAAAGCGGAGTAGTGGGAGAAAGCGGAGTAGTGGGAGAAAGCGGAGTAGTGGGAGAAAGCTGAGTAGGGGGAGAAAGCTGAGTAGGGGGAGAAAGCTGAGTAGGGGGAGAAAGCGGAGTAGTGGGAGAAAGCGGAGTAGTGGGAGAAAGCGGAGTAGTGGGAGAAAGCTGAGTAGGGGGAGAAAGCTGAGTAGGGGGAGAAAGCTGAGTAGGGGGAGAAAGCTGAGTAGGGGGAGAAAGCTGAGTAGGGGGAGAAAGCTGAGTAGGGGGAGAAAGCTGAGTAGGGGGAGAAAGCTGAGTAGGGGGAGAAAGCTGAGTAGGGGGAGAAAGCTGAGTAGGGGGAGAAAGCTGAGTAGGGGGAGAGAGCTGAGTAGGGGGAGAAAGCTGAGTAGGGGGAGAAAGCTGAGTAGGGGGAGAAAGCTGAGTAGGGGGAGAGAGTTGAGTAGGGGGAGAGAGCTGAGTAGGGGGAGAAAGCTGAGTAGGGGGAGAGAGTTGAGTAGGGGGAGAGAGCTGAGTAGGGGGAGAAAGCTGAGTAGGGGGAGAAAGCTGAGTAGTGGGAGAGAGCTGAGTAGGGGGAGAAAGCTGAGTAGTGGGAGAGAGCTGAGTAGGGGGAGAAAGCTGAGTAGGGGGAGAGAGCTGAGTAGGGGGAGAAAGCTGAGTAGCGGGAGAGCTGAGTAGGGGGAGAAAGCTGAGTAGGGGGAGAAAGCTGAGTAGGGGGAGAAAGCTGAGTAGGGGGAGAAAGCTGAGTAGGGGGAGAAAGCTGAGTAGGGGGAGAAAGCTGAGTAGGGGGAGAAAGCTGAGTAGGGGGAGAAAGCTGAGTAGGGGGAGAAAGCTGAGTAGGGGGAGAGCTGAGTAGGGGGAGAAAGCTGAGTAGGGGGAGAAAGCTGAGTAGGGGGAGAAAGCTGAGTAGGGGGAGAAAGCTGAGTAGGGGGAGAAAGCTGAGTAGGGGGAGAAAGCTGAGTAGGGGGAGAGAGCTGAGTAGGGGGAGAAAGCTGAGTAGGGGGAGAAAGCTGAGTAGGGGGAGAAAGCTGAGTAGGGGGAGAAAGCTGAGTAGTGGGAGAGAGCTGAGTAGGGGGAGAAAGCGGAGTAGTGGGAGAAAGCGGAGTAGTGGGAGAAAGCGGAGTAGTGGGAGAGAGCTGAGTAGTGGGAGAAAGCTGAGTAGGGGGAGAAAGCTGAGTAGTGGGAGAGAGCTGAGTAGTGGGAGAAAGCTGAGCAGTATCTGTAAAACTGAATTTTCCATCTTAAAAATATCTAAATTACGCCATATGCTCTCATTGACAAATGCAGAATAATTAGTTCATGACATCAAGACTAGATTATTGTAATGCTCTACTGGGTGGTTGCCCTGCACGCTCAGGGGCGTAATTTGCGGGTGGGACAGGTCCCCACCACTTTTTGCCAGGGTCGATATTGTCCCCACCACTTTTTAAAACCTCTCGCGCCACGGATGTATAGAAATAAATAAAACATCTCCAGCGGCATAGCATTAATTCGTTCGTTTGTTAAATAAGAGGCGATCTAGCGCTGAAATACGTGTTTTTTTTATCAAGTGATCAAAGTGCTCGTTGCTGTCTGCGATCGGTTGCGCGGTTACAGTGTTATCTCGTGGCTCACGCACAGTCTTCACATGCACGCGCACTTCAATACGTTTCGGAGACTCTTCATTCCGGTGAAATCGGAATCCTTTTAGAATGAAAAGGATGCTCGGCAAAAGTTCTACCACTGGCCAATTAAAGGACACATGTCAAACAGTCGGATATATGCATTTATTCACGTGATTCATTCATTTATACACACACACACACACACACACAGGCACGTGCACAGGTAGGGCTCAACCTGTGCAGAGCACATGCCCTTTTTGTCCTTACACTCGGAAGTGCCCTTTTTTTGGTGGTGTTTTTTATTTTATTTTATTTTTATAAATCAATGCTATTGGTCACACTTTACGTCTGTCGGTCTGTTTTACAAATGTTTAGCCAATGAAAGTTCTTAAAAAGAGCTCGTGTTTATCTTGTTCGATCCTCAAACTGTCTGTAAACCTGATAACTCCGCCCCTCTATCGTCGTGACTGAATGAACGGAAGCTCCGCAGCAGCCGCACAGAGCCTACAAAGGCTAAGTGCAGTAACTACGCCACCATTGAAACTGAGAAAAATGCCTCTAAAGTTTTCAAATTAGTAGTTACTGCAAATTTGACATAGTGATTTCTCTAAAACGGGACCCAGTTGGACCAAGAGCTTTTGTCACAAGACAAAGGAGGTGTTATGAAGCCCATTTTCAGTCTAAACTCAATTTTGACCAAATATGTAGTTACTGCACTTTGCCTTTGTACAGCTGAACGAAGTTTTTCAACGGTAAACAAATATCTTGTTGTTTGAATAAGTACTAAACACTATGTCTATAAAGGATCATATTTTATTTATTTGATGTCTGACTGAGACATGTGGGACCTGAGAGAGAGGTCTAGCATTTGCCATCTAGCCAAAACATAGCCTACACTTAAATAGCCTGTATATTTGCATTCATCTTTTATAAAATGAGATTTTGGCCAAATGTATTTTGCAACAGGAAAAAATGAGCGCCCACATAGCTACAACAAAAATGTAATCTGATGCCGCCGGCGCCGTTTTAATGAGGGACAAAATGCATTTGCGCACATTCGCTGGTCAAAAACATTGTAACTGCATTTGAGTTTGACTTTTGTAAAATGTTGTTAACAATATATTGCTAAGTAATACAACAACATTTAATTTGTTTTTACCATCGGAAAATCATCACAGGGACGCCCCCGCGCTGTTTCGTACTGGAACTTACACACAGCGTGTAACGAGTGATCCTCGTCACCTAACAGTTATATTTCTAAGAAATTTCTAGTTTGATTTATTATTGCTGACACACTTAATTTATTAACATTTAATCATTTCATTGTAATAATATTCAATTATGGTTAATTCAAGGCTGTTAATATGCGTATTCGCTATATCTAGCATTTTTTTTAATCTATAGGCTACTGTTCTAGACTCTCTGCTCGTCTTCAAATGTATAACTGTATAAAACAAGTTTTTTAGGGCTAAAGAAGCCCTGAAACCATATCTATATTATTATTATTATGGTTGTTATTAATAGTGAATTAATCTAAAGCTTTTGAGAATAATTACTTAATATATATATATATATATTTTTTTTTTATATGGAGGGGGGTGCCCTTTTTCAGTTTCAACACATGCCCCTCAAAAGGTCTGTGCACGGCCCTGCACACACACACACACACACACACAGTTGTCCCACCCACTTTTTTAAACAAAGTTACGCCACTGTGCACGCTTAATAAATTACAAATCCTGATGTACTCGTTACATCATAAGAAGAATGGCATCTACGCTAATATTACTCTGTTTATACTGAGGTTTACTGCAGTCCGCCGGATCCAGATCTGATGAAGGACCTGCGCCTGGGCGCAACAACAACGCAGTACTGAAGTGTCAACTAGTCCCTCCCCGTGAAGGCCTTCTTCCCTTTTACCTCTGTTTACTGAAGTCAGACGGATCCGGGCCGTATCCAGATCAGATGGTGGACCTGAGCCTGGACCTGTCCACAACGCATCCCTGAAGTGCCAGCCTCATCAGCCCTGTGAAGGCCTCATCGACACCACAGCCATCGCCACTGATCCTCAACACACTCGTCTCCATACCGGCGTGATGACTCTGATCTTCAAACAGATGGAACTGGATAATATTCTGAATGTTCTGATCAAATCTGACCTCTGACCTGTAATGCCTGAATCATAATCACACACTGTTCGTTCACTGGCCAGAGCAGAACTGAGTCTGAGTCTGGTTTCTCACAAGGTTTGTTTCTCCATTCTGTCCCTGATGGAGTTTTGGTTCCTTGCCACTGTTGCCTTGGCTTTTGGCTTGCTTAGTTGGGGACATTTAAATATTCAACATTATTATTGATCTGTCTTACTTAAGGTGGATGATAACATGCATCCATGTTATCATGTTACACGAAGTTGCTTTGATAGAATCTGTATTGTAAAAAGCGCTATATAAATAAAGGTGACTTGACTTGCGTAAGGAATCACAGGTAAGGAATCTCAGGTCTGACGGTAAGCAGCGACGAGTGGATTGTGAACTGTGAATATGTAGGCTGTGTTGATGAGGGAGTGCAGGTGTAGCGAGTTATAATCTGGTGATTGTGAACGAGTGGGCGGGTCCTGGTGATCAGGGGATGATTGGGGCTGTGACGTGTGGCTGACTCTGTGACAACAAGGTCGTTTGTGACGTCAGAAACACCAGCCATTTCAAACCGTGTTTTTGAGACTGTCTTTGGTTCACTGCAGTTTTAAGGAGAAAATACTCAGCAATGCTGTCGACTTATGAACTTACACATGGTTTGTCATAAAGCATATTAAAAACACTATATAGACAAATAAACAACATTAAACGCTGGATTTTCACCAAAGGGGGACTTTAAAATATGTAAGAGACATTTGCTCTGCTTTTCAATGCTGAAACGAGAACTCATTCTCAACTTTATTCATCAGTGAGATCCTTAGATCCCGCCACTACAGCTCCCAAAAAAATTAAACCATAAATATATGCTTATAAAACAGTTCAATATTTACTTCAAAATATTTTTTTACAGAGTAAAACTTGAAAAAAAGGTGACAAAAACAAAATAAATAAAAATAGGAAATGGACAGTAAGGCCAACATCGGAAATCCACATACTGAACTGTATAAACATTTTGTAACATTTTTTTTTTTGCTTAAATAATCTGACATATACTTTCCTTAAACTTAAACCATTTCTGTCGTTCATTATCATGTTTTTGTCCTTACCTGCTGACAACTCACATACGTTTTTTGTACTACATTACATGTAGTATTAGGTACAACACCAACAATATCATTACATATGGACAGTTCTAGATGAATTCTAGATTGTCAATATTCTAAACGGAAAAGACGACTACGTCATTCTGAGAGTCAATTCTGAACTTTCTTTCTGGATTCTGAAATTAACCTTCACAATCAGTTTTGATTTGAATAAATCCAAGTGAAGTACAACATGCCATTTTCATCAGGATACTTTGTATATTATAATATCTAACATAAACAGAAATAAATTACGAAGTCACTTCGCAGTAATACTGAACAGAAGTGATGTTGTATATGGTGAGCTGTTAGCAGATAAGCTTCATAAAACTAGATTGTCCTTCTATTCTAAAAGCCGAGGCTGACTTCCATTGTCCTCTTAATCGAAAAAGCAAAAGAACTACACAAAATTTCAATTGAAACAAATGATAAGATACAACTATAAGTTAAATAAAAACATCACAAAGGCTTGATCCGGACATGATGCTCCTCCGCACACGCTCATTTTGGCACTAATTTCGCCATAGTATTTCTCAGCATCTGGCATACAGCGAGACATTCAGATTTACATGTTTGCGTTGGCTGTCCCAAAAGCAGGACCTATTAAAAAAAAAGCCGTCACAGAATGACGAATACATTAAAATATAATAAATGCACACAGTAAGCCCTTCTGGAACAGAAACACACAACAGACATGAGACTCTATGAGGGGATGAACTGATGGTCGAGTGCTTACAGGTCGAATTCATGGTGGAAATATAACTATAACTAACAATGGTAAAATACACACCCAGCTGCCGTTCTAACACAGTTCTTACACCATAATAGCCGGTGAAGTACAATAACTGTTACAGAAACAGTTCACTCAGAATTGACAGTTCATGTTTCCTCACCCTCATGCCTGGCAGGATTATTTTTAAGTGTCCTAAAAATGCTCAGCTATTTCCATGCAACGATAAAGATTCCATTCCACTTTACAAATTTAAAAAATGTGGGTCTGTTGCTTATGGAAGCTTGTTTCCTTTTCAGTCGGTCACGTTTGACATACGTAGACGTATTGGGATCACGCCAGGGAGCCCATCATCTTCAAGTGTTTACAGAAAGAGCCAATGCACATTGGCATACGAGATTTGCATTCGTCAGATTTGCTCTGCCCCGCAGCGCGAGTATAAATAGGAAGGGAATGCAAGCACCATTTGTCTTTCGCCTCGGAGCCGAACAGATAACTGTAAGCCTCTGAAGAGTGTTGAAACTAAGGCTGCACGATTAATCGCAATTGCTGCCATTATTTTTTGATGCGCAGCTTCAGTTACGTACGGCTCTGTGATCAGTAGTAAATGCGGGTCCATCTGAAAGCACAGCGAGTTTGAGTCGCTTATAACATGAATTTGAAAAAGCAACACGCCAAACATCTTTCCAAACATGAGAAGCATAAAAAAATAAATAATCAAAGCATTTCGATCTTCTGTTTATTCAGCTCCAGCGATAGTATGATGCCCAAAGGGATTTCCTGGAATGACGTGTGTTGTCGTCTTCTGCAGCGGGGCATATGTGGTGTGTGTGTGTTCGCCTTCTGGTGTTCAGCTGGAGCATTTACTACTGAGCTCAGAGCCGTACTTCACTGACAAGCTGCACATTAAAAAAAAATTTACAAAAATTGCAGTCTTTGCGTCACATGCGGTTTCATTTCGATGTATTGTGCAGCCCTAGTTGAAACAGAGTTTAATGAGTGTGTGTCGACTGTTCTTCGGGAAGAAGCCTCTCCTCCAGTATCGGTGTGACAGCGAGAGAACAGCAGTGGTCGTGAAATACTTACAGATCTCAACTGCTGTTTTCACAGCATTGTGTTGGTTGGTTATAGGCGGCTTCATCAAGGTTACTGAGTGCTTTACTGTGAGTGAGTGCTTTACTGTGCGGGCTGCACCATCCCCTGCCAGCGTTGCCGTGGCCATTTCCCCAGTGTGTTTCGGCACTAAGAGAGCTAATTCCTGAAAGAGCAAACAAGGTGTGACTGCATCTTTTTCAAGATTAGTGTTAGGGTTAGATATAGGGTTTATATCACTGGTGTGTTTCTGGATGCGGTCGTTCCCTGGCACAGGCTGACGGTCACGAACATTGCATCATGTGTCTGGGCATCAATTGCAGGAACATAACCATCTCTGTGCTGTGGTCGAGACTCCTATACCTCAAACGAGGTGGAGTCCCCTTACCTATGCCTCGATCTAGTGCCCTGTTGGCCAACCCCAAAAGAGGGTATGTTCGACGACTAGCCAGGGTGATCTGAGGATCACAGTGAGGGCTTCCCTGCCCGGTACCCAATCCCTGTGGGTCCCTCACTCCTCTCAATCACAGCAAGACATGGAGCTTCCAGTGAATCGCGCTGGCTCCTCTCATGACCAGCCAGTCGTTTCATTCGGGGCTCCCACTGCTGACCAGATGTCTATCGCAGCATCGGAGAGTGAGCTGGAGTCTGCGCTGTCTCCTGGGAAAGTTGCGTTGCCCGAGCCTGATCCAGGATCGATAGCTATGCTTTCCCAGGCCGTATCCCGAACCCTCGAGGCTGGAGGATATGCATCTCGGGGCGGGCCGTGCTGGTCCTCAGTGCGCAGCCCCTGTGCCTTTCTTTCCAGAGGGCATGAGGATGTTACCAGGACACCCTTTTCTGCCCAAAACAGAGCTCCCCCTCACTACCCTTGACGGTAGTTCGGCCCAAGGGCACGTGGATAATCCTCCGGTTGAGTAGTCAGTCGCGATGCAAATGTATCCAGCGACTGCTACCTCCTGGAAGGGTGATCCGCATCTCCCATCATAGGCCTGCAAGTTCTCGTCCGCTCTCACGGGCAAGGCTTACAGAGCCTTTGGACAGGCTGCCTCCTCATGCATGCCATGGTGTTGCTGCAGGTCCATCAGGCCAAAGCACTCATGGACATGCACGAGTGTAGCCCTGACCGTGAGCTCACGGCTGAGCTCCGTACAGCAACTGACTTCGCCCTCTGAGCGACGAAGGTTGCCGCATGTTCAGTCGGTCGGGCGATGTCCACTCTTGTGGTCCAGGAACACCATGTCTGGCTGATCCAGACTCTGGCTCCTCTGCAGCCACAGAAACGCTTCATATGAGGCCGCTCCAGCACTGGCTCTACGGCCGAGTGTGACAGTCACCCCGGCCTGCCAGCAAACCCTCAGCCCGTGGTCAGACCCTTCATTTCTACGGGGCAGAGTTCCCCTAGACCAAGTGTCCATGCATGCTGTGGTGCCCATGCAGTGTTGCACAACTATTTACACAAATATATCCTTCTCAGTATGAGTTAAGGAAGACTACTGTGAAGGAAGAGTACTGAAGAGAAACTGTGTTGTGATCAAAATAGCACATGCGCAAAACAGCTTTGTATAAATTATATATATAATGATAAAATAAAAATATATATCATATTTATTAAACTGCGCATGTGCTTTCACTCTCGTATGCTCTTTGGCCCACTGGATAGTGGATGCCATCGTCTGGGCGTACCAATCCACAAGGTGCCTCGCTGACAGATATCTGTAGCGCTGCAGGCTGGGAGACACCAAACACGCTCACTAGGTTTTATAGCCTTCGTGTTGAGCCGGTATTCTCCAGTGTGCTCGATTCCCATAGCCAGTACACACCCTAGGTCCTGCTCAAAGTGTCGGCTTGCTGCACCATTCCCCTCCTATGGACCGATACGTGGAACATTTCTGCTCCGGGCGAGTTCCCCGTTTGCCGAACCCTGTCCAGTTCCTCCACACCCCTCGGCAGGCTAACGCTAGTGTGCATTGGTGGAACCTGTGCTAGGCTGGGTCCCATATGGTGTGATCCCTACGACGATCCCATATGTGTATTCTGTGAGGTGAGCCCATGCCTTTCCGGTGCTTGCATTCGCTTCCTATTTATACTTTGTATGAAATATAAACTCACTTTTCTCGCAACTGCGAAATATATATCTCACAATTATTACTTTTTTCCCAGAAATGTGAGATACAAACTCGCAATTGCGATTTATAAAGTAAGAATTTCGAGATATAAAATGTGCAATTCTGACTTTTCTCGCAATTGGGAGTTAAAATGTTATAATTATAAGTTATCCAAAAGTCTGAATTGTATGGAAGCTTGTTTCCATCACAGAATACAAAATAAAAAAGGTAATTGCGACTTTTTATCTCACAATTGCGTGATATAAAGTCAAAATTGTGTGTTATAGAGTAAGAATTGTGAGATATAAACTCGCAATTGCAAGAAAAAAAAAATCTGAATTGCGAGTTTATTTCTTGCAATTCTGACTTTATAACAGGCCATTCTGAGAAATAAAGTAATAATTGTGAGATGTAAACTCGTAATTGTGAGATAAAAAGTCGCAATTATCATTTAAAATGTTTTAAACAAGCTTACATAAAATGGAGAGTAAAAAAGTAATAACTGCGAGATAAAATATTGCGATTATCTTTATTATTTGTGTATTCCGTGGTGGAAACAAGCTTCCATAGTTTCTCACACATGACCTTGGATTACTTTGGAGTAAAAGCATGGACTATTTTTGATTTTATGGTTCTTTTTTGAAGCTCGACTGACATCAGAGCTACAGTATATGACGACTCTTAAAAAAACAACAATCTGGCCTACTTTGTGTTCCATGGAAAATAAAAGATGAGGGTAAAGAAATAATGACAGCAGTGATGAACGTTCTCTTTAAATCCTAGGAGTTTCCAATTCACTGTGATGCTCAAAACAAGTGATTTCAATCCCAGAACACATTTAGGCAAAGCATTACAGTGGGAGATCTGGTTTATGAGGCTAATAAATACTTAATATAATGTCATGCAATGCCAGTGGATAAGGCTGAACGTTTGTGAAGTTTACAGAGGGAGGCGTCTTCGGAGTCGAACGGACTTGCATGAACCTGAGAAAATGAAACAGCTGCTAGTATTGTGAAGCATTCAGCACCTCTGCTGACACAGTTTATCTACTTTTATCAGCCTTGAACGCCTTTTCAGTCACACAGACACAGCCATGATCACACGGGTAGAAATGACAGGTCGTCTGTACTTATAACACTACAAATGTTCTCTGTGACACAATATATGATGTAGATAATATGCTCACCAGCATGCAGTGTGTATATCTTTGCTCGAGTAAATCCTAGATCGGGTACGGTACAGGCATCTGTACAACATCGCTCTCCGACACAACGGCACAAACACCGGCGTTCTCAGGGACTGATGAGTGCTGGATCACATCTGGCCATATTTCACCCCAAAATCACATCTGACATGTTTCAAGGAGAATTATACTCACTGTAAATGTACTGCAATAATAACACTTTACAACAAGGTTCATTAGTTAACATTAGTTAACACGAACTAAGAATGAACAATACTTCTAAAGCATTTATTACGTTGTATTACAAAGGTTGTATTAGTTAACATTAGTTAATGCGCTGTGAACTAACATGAACAAACAATGAACTGTTGTATTAACATTAAAAGAGATTAACTAATACAGTAACAAATGTATCACTCATTGTTAGTTTATGTTGTTTAATACACTAACTAATGTGAACTAATGAACCTTATTGTAAAGTGTTACCAATGTTTCATTTAGATGATAGCATGTATGCATAAACACTTCAAAGCAATGAGAATTGATGATGAAAACGTCACAAAAAATAATATAAGGCGAAATATCTTTAATATTCTTTCTTCGGATTTTAGAGTAAAATATGGCCCAGGTATTGCGTGTCAGCTTACAGAACGTTGCATGCTGGGTATGTGGAGAATATCAGGTGATCTCCCATGAGCCACTGAGCATCTCTCCATAATACTGTAGTTAGAGATGTTGATCCAGTCGGAGCCGCAGACGTCCTCATGCGACTCGGAAACACACGCTCCACATTCTCCACAATGGAATTTCACGCGGCCATGGATGATTTTCAATCGCATCCTAAATGATGCCTTTTCTCGCAACTATGAATTTATATCTCGCAATTATTACTTATTTCTTAGAAATGCGAGATACAAACTCGCAATGACGATTTATAAAGTCCGAATTGCGAGATATAAAAATGTGCAATTCTGACTTTTCTCGCAATTGAGAGTTAAAATTGTTAATTATAGTAAGTTATCCAATTCACAATTGCGAGAAAGGTCAGAATTGCGAGTTTGTTTCTCATATATATCACGCAATTCTGACTTTATATCTCGCAATTCTGACTGTATATCTCGCTTCACTCTTCGCTCCACAATACTGTAGTTACAGATGTTTGCCAGTGGGAGCAGCAGACGTCCTCATGCCACTCGGAAACACAGAATGGATCTTCCCGCATCCATGGCTGATTGTGAATGGGCTCCCCGGGGTCAGACGAGCTCTGGTCAGACGAAGAGCTGGATGCGCTCGCGGATGGTCTGCCGGCAGATGGGGCAGGTCTTGAGCGCGGCGCTGCAGTCGATGCAGGAGGCGTGCCCGCACTGGAACACCAGCTTGATGTGGTTGTCGATGCAGATGGGGCAGGTGATGCGCTCCTCCATCTGCCGGTAGCGGGACTGAAGCTGCTCCAGCAGGTTGTGTTGCTCTGAGTTCTCCGAGCTCGGGCTGCACTCCACCTCCGTCTGGTCTGAGAGAGGGAGGAGGGAAAGAGATAAAACACACCCGTTTACTTGCAGGACGGAAAACAGAATCAAAACAGAATCTAGAGTCTTTAAATACTGCTACTGTAAAGCTATTTCCTTAAAGCCCCCCTGTGGTGAGAATGTTGTTTATGGGTACGTTTACATGGCCACGATATGCTTAAAATGGAGAAGACTTTTTAAAAACTAATCCAAGCGTGATTGGTTCTGCGTCTTGACGTAACGTGTGACGGCATTCACGGAAGCTACAGAGGGACGCCGGCACACGACAGAGTGATCTTTCTGCTCTTCAGCAAGCGCTCTGTGTACAACTGCCTGTCCTGTCGGTGTTGTTTGTCCTGTAGGACCTTGAACTGTTCCCATAAGCACAGCTGAAAGCGTGTCTTCCTGCCCACGGTAGGCTCCGGAGGTGACTCGCGATCGCTGTGTGATACTGTTTGGACGCGAGGCGTGTACAGTCGGCTCGTGAGGGAGCTGGCTGTGTTCATTGAGAAATATCTCGAAGCGCACAGAAAATAAAAAAAGAAGACCTGCGCTTTCGGGTGTTCCAGCCTCACGCCTAGTGAGTTCATTCTCGAGGGAAGAAAGGCGATAAGTATTATCATACATCCTCACGCCATCACATTACACCCGCGCTCCAGCATCGGCACTGGCTTCCAGTTCAGCCACATACTGATTTTACCCTATAAAGCAGTACATGGGTGGGTTACTCCATCCACTCTCTCTCTCTCTCTCTCTCTGTCTCTCTCTCTCTCTCTCTGTCTCTCTCTCTCTCTCTCTCTGTCTCTCTCTCTCTCTCTCTGTCTCTCTCTCTCTCTCTCTGTCTCTCTCTCTCTCTCTCTCTGTCTCTCTCTCTCTGTCTCTCTCTCTCTCTCTCTCTCTCTCTCTCTCTCTCTCTCTGTCTCTCTCTCTCTCTCTCTCTCTCTCTGTCTCTCTCTCTCTCTCTCTGTCTCTCTCTCTCTCTGTCTCTCTCTCTCTCTCTCTCTCTGTCTCTCTCTCTCTCTCTCTCTCTGTCTCTCTCTCTCTCTCTATCTCTCTCTGTCTCTCTCTGTCTCTCTCTGTCTCTCTCTCTCTCTCTCTCTCTCTCTCTCTCTCTCTCTGTCTCTCTCTCTCTCTCTCTCTCTCTCTCTGAGGATTGTGGGTAGCGGCGGGAGTGTTTGCATCAGAGCACGTTGTTTTTGGCTGCGTTCCCTGTTTGTTTTCTCAATTTCTTCTTAATTATAAATTGTTTTGTAAGCAAATTATAGATTAACTTCGGAGCGCTGACTGAGGTCAGCGCATTTTTGCGCGTAGGTATGGAGGTAGGCAGTGATTTTTCACGTTTGACCCTCGACCATGGTTGCAAGTGTACGCCGGATGACTCCATGTCAATTGAGGACGTACTGACAGCGATCAGCGAACAGGTCGGTGGTTTAAACATTAAATCAGCCTCACGGATGAACAGAGCACTCGTTATATTTCTTAAAGAAGTTCCAATGGTTGTTGAACTGTTAGAGAAAGGACTCGTTGTGAACAATACATTTTTACCGGTACTGCCTTTGTCAAATCCTTCTAAGAAAGTTGTACTTTCTAACGTACCTCCATTTATAAAGGAAGGAACTTTGAAAGAAATTCTTGAACGGTACGGAAAATTAACTGCTCCTATTAAGATGATTCCGTTGGGTCTAAAAAATCCAAACTTTAAACATGTCATGTCTTTCCGACGTTTTACATACATGATACCCAATTCGCAAAATGAGCCGCTTAATCTGGTGCTAAAAATAGCAGTAGAGGGTAAAGACTACACAATCTTCATCACTTCAGATCATATGCGGTGTTTTTTGTGTGGTGAACATGGACACCAGAAACAGACATGTCCCAAAACAACTCAAAAACAAAATGTTCAAGAGAATAACGCGGCCATTAAAGAAAGTAATGCGTCCGTTCAGGGGGATAACGCGTCCTTTCAGAGTGTTAGCGCGTCCGTTCAGAGTGTTAACGCGGCCGTTCAGGGGGATAAGGCGGCCGTTCAGGGTGTTAACGCGGCCGTTCAGGGAGATAACGCGGCCGTTCAGGGGGATAAGGCGGCCGTTCAGGGTGTTAGCGCGTCCGTTCAGAGTGTTAACGCGGCCGTTCAGGGGGATAAGGCGGCCGTTCAGGGTGTTAACGCGGCCGTTCAGGGAGATAACGCGGCCGTTCAGGGAGATAAGGCGGCCGTTCAGGGGGATAAGGCGGCCGTTCAGGGTGTTAGCGCGTCCGTTCAGAGTGTTAACGCGGCCGTTCAGGGGGATAAGGCGGCCGTTCAGGGTGTTAACGCGGCCGTTCAGGGAGATAACGCGGCCGTTCAGGGAGATAACGCGGCCGTTCAGGGAGATAAGGCGGCCGTTCAGGGGGATAAGGCGGCCGTTCAGGGTGTTAGCGCGTCCGTTCAGGGTGTTAACGCGGCCGTTCAGGGAGATAACGCGGCCGTTCAGGGAGATAACGCGGCCGTTCAGGGGGATAAGGCGGCCGTTCAGGGTGTTAGCGCGTCCGTTCAGAGTGTTAACGCGGCCGTTCAGGGGGATAAGGCGGCCGTTCAGGGTGTTAACGCGGCCGTTCAGGGAGATAACGCGGCCGTTCAGGGAGATAACGCGGCCGTTCAGGGGGATAAGGCGGCCGTTCAGGGTGTTAGCGCGTCCGTTCAGAGTGTTAACGCGGCCGTTCAGGGGGATAAGGCGGCCGTTCAGGGTGTTAACGCGGCCGTTCAGGGAGATAAGGCGGCCGTTCAGGGAGATAAGGCGGCCGTTCAGGGTGTTAACGCGGCCGTTCAGGGAGATAACGCGGCCGTTCACGAAGTGATAGATGAAGTTGTTGAGAGAAATGTAAAGATAGATAATGTAAACACTGTAGATGATACAGTAGATGGCGCTACAAGTGCTAATGCTGTAGAGGGGGGAAATGAGAGTATAGAAGCACAATCTTTGCAGTCCAAAAATAGAGATGAAGATCTATTGATGGAGTATGTAGAAACAAATAACAAAAATGATGATAAATCAGATGAAGTAAATGAAAATTGTAGTCAGATATTTACAGCCGGCTCTAGTGTCGCCAGGACTGATAGTGATTCAGATGAATGTGAGAGTGTAGGGAGTTTTTTAGAAATGGGAGACATTGATTCTCAAACAGGCACATCAGAATTGAGTGGCAGTGAAACCAAAGTCTATTCTACAAGAGAGATTAGTGCTTTCCTTGATGAGACCAAAGGTGTACGGAATCCACAATTTGATTTGTTTTTTCCAGATTTAAGAAGATTTTTAGTATCTTGTAGAGAAGTCATGATGAATGCAACAGTTGAGGAGTTTAGTAGACAAAAACGGTATCGACTTAAAAAAATAATTACCAAAGTAAAGAAGATGATTTATAAAAATAGTAGCCGTTAAGAGTTTGGGAAAAGACAGTGCTGTGTAGATATCACCTGCTGTATTAAGATATTATGACATCCTTAAATACCGGATCTTTAAATGTAAATGGATGTCGTAATAAAGAAAAGAGGAGTGCACTTTTCAAATTTTTGGCTTTTAAAAAGTCAAGTGTGATATTTTTGCAAGAAACACACACAGATGTATTTAACCAGGCAGAATGGCTAAGTGAATGGAAAGGACAGGTTTTTCTTAGCCATGGTTCCAGTGTAAGCGCTGGAGTAGCTGTTCTCATATCGGAAAGCGTTCAGGGTAATGCTCCCAATATGATAGAAATTATTCCTGGAAGAATGCAGCGGGTGGATATTATTTTGCAAGGCTTGTCTTTTTCCTTTATTAATGTATATGCTCCTAATGTCGGGTACGAACGAGTCTTATTCTTTAAGAAGTTACAGGACGCAATGATTAATATTCCTCGTGAGAACTTGATTATTGTGGCAGGAGATTTTAATTGTACTCTTGATCATACAGTTGATAGGAATCATGACGAACCACATCCTATTTCCGCTGAAGCTCTTAAGAAAGTAGTAACTTTTTATTCCCTTGTAGATGTGTGGAGAGAATCTTTCCCCAAAATTAGGCAGTACACATGGTTGAAAGTGAATTCCAACACAGTATCAGGTGCTAGATTAGATCGAATATATGTTCAGAAGTGTCAAAGAGGACATATTTTTGATAGTAAAATTGTTCCTACTCCAATTTCTGATCATTTCTATGTTTCTGTTATAGTTACAACATCGAGTAATACCTTTAAATCTTATTGGCATTTTAATAATACTCTGTTGCGAGATCGCACGTTTGTACATCTATTTGCTTTCTTTTGGAGAGCTTGGAGAGAGAGAAAGACCGAGTTTAAATCCCTAAGTCAGTGGTGGGACATTGGGAAAATCCATATTCAGTCCTTTTGCCAACAGTATGTAAAAAATAATACAAAAGAAATTCAGAAGAAAATCGAACAGTTGGAAGAAAAAATTATGAGATTGAATAGCTCCATAAGTGAAAGCAGTGGAACAAGTGTGGATTTGTTTGAACAATATAATTTTCTTCTGAAGAATTTGCATGAAGAAAGGGATCAAGGATCAATGGTCCAAAAAAGATTTACTCAGCTTAATAACATGGACTCTTCAACATCATTCTTTTTTGCTTTGGAGAAAAAGGTTCGAGAAAAGAAGTTAATCAGTCATCTAAAATTGTCCGATGGAAGAGAGACAACAGATAAGAGAGAAATTATTTCACAAGTTTTATCCTTTTATGAAGAACTGTATAGTGCTGAACCTTGTGATTCTAAAGCAACAGATTATTTTCTTACTGGAACTCCAAAATTGAATGAAGATGAGAAGACGCAACTAGAAAAGCCACTCTCCCTTGAAGAGTTGAGCGAGGCTGCTAAACAGCAGTCTGTGGGTCGAGCTCCAGGACTGGACGGACTGACAGCCGAGTTCTACAAGGCTTTGTGGTCATTGATTGGACCAGATCTGCACTCTGTGTTTCTTGAATGTGGAAAATCAAAAATCCTTCCTCTCAGTTGCAGAAGAGCAATAATTACGTTATTGCCAAAGAAAGGAGATCTAGGACTTTAAAAGAACTGGCGCCCTATCTCTCTCTTAGGGATAGATTATAAAATACTTTCGAAGGCATTAACAAACCGCTTGAAAAATGTTATGGCTTCGATAATTTATAAAGACCAGTCTTATTGTATCCCAAGACGTTCTATTTTCGATAACCTTTTTCTTGTGCGAGACTTGTTGCATTTTACTGAGATTTATGGACTTGATGTGGGACTGTTATCACTTGACCAGGAGAAGGCGTTCGACAGAGTCGACCACGCATACCTTCTTAATGCCTTATCAGCTTTTGGCTTTGGAGAACAGTTCATCTCATGGATCAAGATACTCTACACAGATGTTTTTAGTATGTTGAAGATCAACGGAACTTTAACTAGAACTTTTCCTGTGCGGCGAGGTGTAAGACAAGGGTGCAGCCTCTCGGGACTCTTATATGTGATATCTATCGAACCTCTACTGAGAGTTCTAAGAGAAAAGCTACAAGGTGTTTCAGTCCTTAATCCCAACATATCAGAAACTACTGATGTGAGGCTTATTGCATATGCTGATGACGTAACGGTCATAATAAGATCTCAAGAAGATATTTTTCAATTGAGCAAGTGTCTGGACTTGTTTCAAAAAGCATCTTCGGCGAAGGTCAATTGGAACAAAACAGAAGCTTTACTTCGTGGTCAGTGGAAGGAAGAAGCTCCACCTCATCTTCCACAACAGTGCCACTGGAACACTGAGGGGTTGAAGATCCTTGGAATCTTTTTTGGCGCTCAACAGTACATGACAAGGAATTGGGATGGAGTGGTTGAAAAGATATTGGGACGATTGAAAAGATGGAACTGGATTCAGCCACAGTTATCATGTAGAGGCAGAGTTTTAGTGATAAACAATTTAGCTGCTTCCATGTTGTGGCATCGACTGACTGTTTTAGACCCTCCTGCTGGACTTTTGCAGCTACTCCAGAAACACTTTGTGAACTTTTTCTGGGGAGGACATCATTGGGTTCATCCAGGCATACTGAGTTTACCTGTGTTTGAGGGTGGTCAGGGTCTCATTGATCTAACCGCTAAATGGAAAGCTATGAGGTTACAATCAGCTCAAAAGCTGCTGTATAACACTGATCCACAACCATGGATTGTGTATGGTTTAGCAGTATTACGAGCAGTTAGTAAAATGGGACTTGATAGACAACTATTCCTTATTTCTAACAATGCAATCAAAGGTTTAGGTATAAATGGTTTCTATCAGTCTGTACTGAGAGCATGGAGTATATTTACGGTGGAAAGAGAGAATCATTTCGGTCTTGAAGAACCACTTTTTCATAACTCCTGGCTATGTCATCCGTCTAAATTGCCAACTATTGGAATCAACACTTTTATTTCATCTGGTGTTTTAAAAGTGGCAGATTTAGTTGACACAGAACATTGTACATGGTTTTGTGCACAAGAAATAACCAAACAAATGGGCAGGAAATCAGAAAGGATAGTGAAGAATGTTTTAAGCAAGCTAAAATCATCTTTTCCTATATCATTCAATAAGTTTCTTGAAGATTATTTTGTCAATGGTTTAAATCAAAGTGTTTTTCCCGAATTATTTGTAACACCATGTAATTGGCAGGATAATGGGGATATGAGACAACTTTTTTCCTTAAAAGAACTTCAACATGTGTCATTTGCAGAAAGCAGTAAGCGACTTTTGTATTTAGCCTGCGTTAAGTCAAGATTTTGTGAACAATTTAAAAATAAGACGGATACAAAATGGAGGAGTTATTTATCTGTCCCTGATGTTCAATCACCTTCATGGCATTTGTTTTATAAGAGTCCATTGCCAAAACGATCTGGAGATTTACAGTGGCGTATTCTGCACTGCGCATTAGCAACAAAAACGTTCTTGTTCAAGTGCAATCTTAGTACATCTTCAGTTTGCAAATTTTGTAATATATCGGATACTGTGTTTCACATCTTTTTCGATTGTTATAGAATTGTACCTCTTTTGAATCTCTTAGAGAATATATTTGAAGGCTTTGGTTGGAATTTTTCAAAAACAATTTTTATTTTTGGGTTTAAATATATTAAGTCTCAAAGTGAGTCCTGCACTTTTTCCAATTTTTTAATTGGTCAAGCGAAGTTGACTATTTGGAAAGCATATAAACTTGAAAATGAAGATAAAAGAGTTAATATAGTAGGATTGTTCAAAGCTTTGGTAGAATCCAGAGTTAAAATAGAGTATGAATTTTATAAAATGAACAATGATATGTTACTTTTTTTTAAAAAGTGGTGTATAAATGAAAATTTTATTTTTGTGAATGATGATGACAAATTAGTGTTTTATTGGTATTGTTGAAATTTGAAGTAATCAATATTGAATTTATAATGTTATTTATTACTTATTGTTATTAGTATTGTTATTAATTACAGAAGTGTGATGACTATTGTATAATATGATAGAAAAATAAAAGAAGTGTTAAACGTCTCTCTCTCTCTCTGTCTCTCTCTCTCTCTCTCTGTCTCTGTCTCTCTCTCTCTCTCTCTCTCTCTCTCTCTCTGTCTCTCTCTCTCTGTCTCTCTCTGTCTCTCTCTGTCTCTCTCTGTCTCTCTCTCTCTCTGTCTCTCTCTCTCTCTGTCTCTCTCTCTCTCTCTCTCTCTCTCTCTGTCTCTCTCTCTCTCTCTCTCTGTCTCTCTCTCTCTCTCTCTCTCTCTCTGTCTCTCTCTCTCTGTCTCTCTCTCGCTCTCTCGTTTGT
>JAULUF010000042.1:1567500-1602500 GCA_031834385.1 Semotilus atromaculatus | reverse complement strand
TGAATAAATGTTTATTTTACATGCAGCTAAGTGCAAAGTTTTAGGAGTAAATGTATTAAAATGCGGGACTGAATTTGACGTTGCGTTGTTTGACAACAGACGGGATAAAACATGTTTAAGTGCAATAGAAGCTGCCACTGGTTCTGTTTCCTGTCGTGCGCTTCTTTGTGTCTTTTATTACTAACTTGTAATTTAGATTTTTTTAATGCAATGTTTACTTAACTGAACAATATTTGAAGGCTACATGCTGCTGTTTTAATGTATTATTTTAATGTATTATATTAATGCTTCCTTGGTCAGCTTCGGCTGTATTAATTGTGCTGTATAAATAAACTTTGACTTGACTTTGACTGTTTGCTTACCATTAATAGCATTAAAAATAAACTAATTTAATTTAATATTTTCAAATAGTTGAATAAAAAAGAATGAAACAACACTGTGTCCTAACCAGAAGCTATGTAATAAGATGCCAAGGACAATCTCACAGCCAATCAGAAGAGCGTGTGGGCGGAGTCTTATTGGAACTCAAACTCGCAGTGCTTTCAGATGAAGCAGCGTTTACAGAGCCGATCATCAATGACAAGCTGCGCATAACAAATAAATCACAGCCTTTGCGTTTTCATAATCGCAATAAGCCAACTTGGTTTAAGTGCGATTACATGTAAACTGCGATTAATCGTGCAGCGCTATTCCACACTACAGCGCCAAAAATGCGTTTTCAAATGTATCCACTTTGGAGAGTGTATTCAAAAAGATTTGTTTTCATTAATAAAAACCGCCGTCTCCATGTAGACGGAGGCCAAAACAGGGGAAAATATATGTTTTCTAACGAAACCGTATTGGTGTGTCCGAGGTCCCTGGCGGCTCATCTTACCCTGCTGTACAGCGCGGCGCCCTCGCCCTCGGCACCGCTCATGACTGCGCTCAGCTGCTGTCGGCTCAGAGCCGTGTGCATCGCTGTGTCCCCGTCCTCGTCCTCCGCGTTCACGTCTGCGCCCTCCGTCACCAGCAGAGCCACCAGGGCCATGTGACCCTGAGTCACACACAGCTGCAGCGCCGTCTGGTTACGGTTGTTGCGGATGTTGATGTCACAGCGACCCTTCAAACAAAAGTCACAGATACAGAAGGTCATCAATCGGTTTCTCTCAGAATCAGGGTTTGAAATTAACTTTTTCACTCACCGGTTTAAGTTATCGGCCAATCAGAACTTCTACTGGCCAAAAAAAGAAAAGAAATAAACCACCACGCCACATCTTATATATATATATATATTAGGGCTGTCAAATGATTAATCGCATCCAAAATAAAAGTTTGTGTTTACATAATAAATGTGTGCGTACTGTGTATAATTATTTTATATATATATATAAATACATACACATGCTTGTATATATTTAAGAAATATTTGCATGTATATACTATATATAGATTTACATATAATTTATATTATATATAAATATAAATATTTTATATATAAATAACACATTTTTCATAAATATATAAATGCACTAGGGCTGTCAAAATTGCTCAAAAATGACGTTCGAATATTCCCTAAAAAAAAAACACATATATTCGAACTATTCGAATATCTGGTTGCGCATTTTGTCAATGACGCGCATTACGTCAATAACAGGACAAATTAATACAAAGAGACACAACTACTTGTATAGGTAGCTTATTTAAGTTTAAACATATTTGACAACGTATTAACTTACACAAAAACAAGTAAATCAACTAATGGCCAAGACCGCAGACCTTACTCTCGCTCGCACTCGCAGGCACTCTTTCTCTCGCTCTCTCTCTCTCTCTCTCTCTCTCTCGCCCTCACGCTCTCTGCGCATAACGGTTTAAATGAACAACAATACACAAATGTTGAGTGCTGATCAAGAGTTTTGTGCAAGCAATTTAAGGTCGCGACTCTTGTCCTAAATATAGCAGGCTTCATTCAGTGATTGAAACAAATATTATTAACATTAATTTAAGTTTTACAGTATATAGAACCGACATTGAACTCTCCGAGGCGCAGCTCGTGCTGTGGTAAACTGCTGCTACTATGGCTATTTCGGGGACGTCTGGCCACGCCCCCTTGGCGGGCTCTGTATGATGTAATGCTAGCTCATTGGCGCACACGTTCGAGGCGCCCGCGCCATTGGATGTGCAGTTGCCGCAGCACAGCCAATGAGTGAGCCAGACAGTCACTGTGCTATCTGTGCAGCTGGAAAATGCGTTTTACATTTTAAGCTTCAGAATTTTGCCACTAGCAAAGCAGACAGCCGCGCCTCTGCTACCGCGGGCATGTTTTTCCACATGATTCGAATATTCATTTTCACCTTCGAATTTCTGTTTTTTTAAACTATTCGAATATATATTCGAATTTAGAATATTCGTTGACAGCCCTAAAATGCACATGTGTGTACTTCTATATATATATAAAATAATTATACACAGTACGCACACATTTATTATGTAAACACAAACTTTTATTTTGGATGCGATTAATCATTTGACAGCCCTAATATATATATACACTATATAAACTGTGGCATAGTTAATCTGGTTTATTTATTAAACTCGGGAACAGTGTAATCTCTCACTTCTTTGAGGAGGATCTCGGCCACATCCCGGTGGTTGTTCAGAGCAGAGAGATGAAGAGCGGAGAATCCATCGTCCTTCTTCACGTCAGCCAGCTGTCGCGCTCGAGCCAAGATCATCTCCGTCGCGCTGGACACACACACACACACACACACACACAGGGTCAGAATCCAGCACTATTAGCACTCGCTCAGAGGATCGTAAAAGCTTAGACGCCACACTTTACATTTAAATCTGTTTTCAGACACCAGATATAATTTTAGATATTTTTTTATAGTGTGTGCAGGACACTATAGTTCATTTATGTAAGTGAGGAGAGCTAAATAAAGTAAACTGTGACATATTATACCCAAATATTCTCCATACAGGGACTACCAGTAACATTCATAACTTTGAGTTGAGCTGATCATGTTCTGCTGAAGTGTTTTTCTGTAATAACTAATGCTCTTTTACACACAGACTGAACAACATGAAGCATTGCTTGGTCACTGGTTGAGCTAAACTGGTATTATCTAATTGTGTAGTTAAATTTAACAGCTGACAGATATTCAACATAATTCATGTGTGAGTCTAACAGAAGGACGGACAAAACCAGGGAAATATACACTGATATTATAACTCTATAGTTAGTGAATGATTAACTAATGTTGACTGATGGGACCTTATTGTAAAGTGTTACAATGTATTTTATAGTGATAACGACTGGCTGGCTGTACATTATGGTTCATTACGTGGCTACCCACTTACTAAATAATTAAATATACAAACCTGAACTATTGATCTGAATGTAAATTATTTGGTAACGCTTCCTTTTACAGTACAGTACTTACAGTGTACTAACCTAGAGAGTACTGGCTAATATAAGATAAGTACATGGAATAGGGGTAGGTTTAGGGGTAGGTTCAGGGTTAGTACCTAGTTATTACCCAGTAATTATAATTACTAAAATAAGTACATAGTATGTACATGGGTAACTGGACTGTAAAAGGAAGCGTTACTAATTATTTCGATGGAAACTTTAGATGTTCTACTGACTATAAGTAACTTTGCAACTACGTCAACTTATTCTACTAACCCTAATCGAATAATCTACTAATACTCTAATGAGAGCTAGTTGACATTTTGCAACATTTCTTGTACGTAAGCAGAATGTCTAAAGTGGACCACTGAAATGTAACGGGATTTCAGTATCAGAGAAGTAGAGCAGAATGTGCCGAAACTAGAACAGTTACATAGGGAATCTAGCCAAGGACAACAGTCAATTATACAGTTTAGCGTCATGTACTCTAAAGAGGGTGTATGGAAGGTCAAAAAAACAAAACTCCAGCTCCTCCTGTGTGTGTGTGTGTGTGTGTGTGTGTGTGTGTGTGTAAGCGCATCTGCTCCCAGGTGTCAGTCAGTCTAATTGGCTGCCATGTCACCAATCTGCTCTAGCTGACCTTGATCCTGACAAAACCTAACTAACCTAACCTAACCCCCACACACATAAACACTTGCTCGCTCACTCACTCACTCACTCACTCACTCCATCACTCACTCACTCACTCACTCACACACTCACACACTCACACACTCACACACTCAGACACACTCTCTCACTCAGACACACTCTCTCACTCACTCACTCAGACACACTCTCTCACTCAGACACACTCTCTCACTCAGACACACTCTCTCACTCAGACACACTCTCTCACTCACTCACTCACTCACTCAGACACACTCTCTCACTCAGACACACTCTCTCACTCAGACACACTCTCTCACTCAGACACACTCTCTCACTCACTCAGACACACTCTCTCACTCACTCAGACACACTCTCTCACTCAGACACACTCTCTCACTCACTCACTCAGACACACTCTCTCACTCAGACACACTCTCTCACTCAGACACACTCTCTCACTCACTCACTCACTCACTCAGACACACTCTCTCACTCAGACACACTCTCTCACTCACACACTCTCTCACTCAGACACACTCTCTCACTCACACACTCTCTCACTCAGACACACTCTCTCACTCACACACTCTCTCACTCAGACACACTCTCTCACTCAGACTCACTCAGACACACTCTCTCACTCAGACACACTCTCTCACTCAGACACACTCTCTCACTCAGACACACTCTCTCACTCAGACACACTCTCTCACTCACTCACTCACTCACTCAGACACACTCTCTCACTCAAACACACTCTCTCACTCAAACACACTCTCTCACTCAACTCAGACACACTCTCTCTCACACACTCTCTCACTCAGACACACTCTCTCACTCAGACACACTCTCTCACTCACACACTCTCTCACTCAGACACACTCTACACACTCTCTCACTCAGACACACTCTCTCACTCAGACACACTCTCTCACACTCAGACACACTCTCTCACTCAAACACACTCTCTCACTCAGACACACTCTCTCACTCAAACACACTCTCTCACTCAAACACACTCTCTCACTCAAACACACTCTCTCACTCAACTCAGACACACTCTCTCACTCACACACTCTCTCACTCAGACACACTCTCTCACTCACTCACTCAGACACACTCTCTCACTCAGACACACTCTCTCACTCACTCACTCACTCACTCACTCAGACACACTCTCTCACTCAGACACACTCTCTCACTCACACACTCTCTCACTCAGACACACTCTCTCACTCACTCACTCAAACACACTCTCTCACTCAGACACACTCTCTCACTCAGACACACTCTCTCACTCACACACTCTCTCACTCAGACACACTCTCACTCAGACACACTCTCTCACTCAGACACACTCACTCACTCACAATGTAAATTTCTCTAGCCGGTGTCCGAAGTAAAAAGTGATGCAGGAGCAGTCCATAATAAATGAGAATCTTTTTTTTAGTTCAAGTACTAGCTATTTTTGTAAAAAATAAAATAAAATAAAAAATAAAAACAAACAAACAAACAGATAATGATTATTATAAAGTTGTGGTGCAGGAAACAACGTGTTGATATTATTTTCCAGTTTGTGCAAAAATTTTTTAGCAACTGATCACTCCATCCTTGAGAACAACGAAGAAACAAATCATAATTATTTTAAAACAATGAATCAATAAAGAGTTAAAGTTATCTTCTAAATGTCCAACATAGTTTACAATGTAACTGAGCATGAACAAAATAGATTAAATGGTTTAAAGAGTTAAATGTTGATAAAATTATTTATGATAAATATTCAATTTCACCAACCAAACATTTGAATAGCCCTAGTTGATAAGAATGCTTTTAACCCAGACTTAGCTCCAACCCCAAACTGAAACCTGAATCTGATTGGTTCTTAGAAATGTTGTTCCTGGACCAACAAGGCTCCAGATCCAGGAACATGCCCTACTTGTGTAAATCACGTTAAGTGTGACTACATGAGTGCGTGCGAGGGAGTGTGTCCCTGTGGCTGTCCGGGTTAACACGCTGTTATGAAAGAATCTGGGTCACAGCGGATAAATGTGTACAAGCCTGTGTGTGTGTTTACCAGCAAGCGTGGCCGGAAGAGCATGTTCTGGATTAGGAAACATCTCCAATCTGACTCACTCAAGATGACATGTGCCACTAATTTCTCAAGAGTATCGAAGGCAAACTTTGCTGACCTTTCTCATGCTCAAACAGCAACAGTACACACTAAAGTACGATTACTTTGCGCCTAAAGAAGATTAAGGAAAATAGTCCAGCGCTGTGGTACAACGAGCACACAAGAGAGAACTTAACAGAACTCTCTTAAGAGAGCAGCCCGAAAAATGGAGTGTAGCTGGAAGAAAACAACACTAGAGGTTTATCGCATTTCGTGGAAGGAGAGTGTTACCGCAAACAGAAAGACCTTAAAACATAGATCTGCTTATTTTTCGACTCTCTTAGAAAAAACAAACACAACCCTAGGTATTAATTTGATACAGTGGCTACATTAACGAGAAATTAGGCTTCAACATTCAGATGTTTCCAAACAGCAAGGCAGATGAATTCCTTTATGAATTCCTTTACATGCAAGATTGATATTATTAGAGAGAAAATTATAACCACGCAACTGTCTACTAAAGTATCACATTAGACATCGTGCTATAGACCCCCTGAGGAACAATTCCATTTATTCTTTGCATGGGAGAGAAAGAATTTAGACCCTATAAAGACTACACTTGTGAATAAGATGCTTAACCATAGATCCTCTTCCTTACATTATGATACATACCAAAAACATTTAAGCTGGCTGTTATTAAAACTTTTATTTAAAAAATGCAACTTGATCCTAGGAACCAGTTAATTACCAACCAATCTTAAATCTCCCTTTCCTGTCAAAAAATCCTAGAAAAGGCAGTATCCTCACAACTATCCTGCTGCATTTGATGCTATCGACCACAACATTCTTTTGAATAGACTTGAAATTACGTTGACATTAGTTGCAATCATGGTTTAAATCATACTTATCTGACCGTTATCAGTTTATAGCTGTAAATGAAAAGATGTCTTATCGATCACAAGTTCAGTATGGTGTACCACAAGGCTCAGTACTAGGACCGCTGCTGTTCACTCTGTACATGCTGCCATTAGGATATATCATTAGGAAACATGGAATTAGCTTTCACTGTTACTCTGATGATACTCAACTCTATATTTCTTCACACCCTGACGAAACTTACCAATTCACAAAATTAACAGAATGCACAGTAAATCTAGGAATTTCCTACTACTTCATTCCCAACATCTGCATGTAATAATCTAGCTGCTCTGTCAAGTCTTCGGCGTTGGTTAGGAACCTGGGTGTGCTCTTTGAAACTAATCTTTTATTTTAAAGCCACATTCCTAGCATCTGTAAAACCGCATTCTTAAATATATCTAAATTACAACATATGCTTTCAATGAAAAATGCGGAACAGGTAGTTCATGCGTTCATGCCCTCCAGGCTAGATTATTGTAATGCTCTACTGGGTGGTTGCCCTGCACACTTAATAAACAAACTACAGCTAGTACAAAACGCAGCAGCTCGAGTTCTTACCAGAACCAGGAAGTATGACCATATTAGCCCGGTTCTGTCAACACTGCATTGGCTCCCTATTAAACATTATACATTTTTAAATATTGCTGATTACTTACAAAGCACTAAATGGTTTAGCTCCGCAGTACTTGAGCGAGCTCTTAACACATCCTTCAGGTCTATTACTATCTCAAAATTCATCCCAACTGATACTGCAGGCAGTGGAACCTTCTCCTATTTAGCACCTAAACTCTGAAACAGCCTTCCTAGCCTTGTTCGGGAAGCAGACACACTCTGTAAAAATCTAGACCAAAAACACATCTCTTTAACCTGGCATACACAACACATTATCACATTCATTTAAACATTTTTAAGTTGGATAAATTAGGCTAGGTCAACCGGAACCAGGAGCACTTCCTAGAACACCCGATGCACTTGTTACATCGTAAGAAGAATGGCATCTACGCTAATATTAGTCTCTCTTGTTTATCCTGAGGTTACCGTAGTCAGCTGAATCCGGGCCGTATCCAGATCTGATGGTGGACCTGCGCCTAGACACGACCACAACACAGCCCTGAATGTCAGAAGAGACCGTGTCAACTAGACTCTCCCCTGTGAAGGCCTCGTCGACACGACAGCATCGGCACTGATCCTCAGCAGAGACACAAGAACCAGAGAGGTCCTCCGCATAGACCTTATGGCATGATGGGTCTGATCTTTAAGCAAAAGGAACTGGATAAATATTTGAATGCTTCCGATCCTGATCTGAATTCTGACTTGTGATGCAGTCTGAATCATAATGACACCACGTTCGTTCGTTGGCCAGAGGAGAACTGGCTCCCCGACTGAGCCTGGTTTCACCCAAGGTTTTTGTCTCCGTTTGGGTTCCTTGCAACTGTCGCCTCTGGCTTGATTAGTTGAGGACACTATATGTAAGCAATAAGGTATGAGAGGCTGTGCATGGTGAATAAATCACGGCTGAAGGGCGTTGTAAGGCACAACGCGAAGTGGAGTCAGCGTGACTTATTCACGATACAGCACTAGCCTCTCATCCCTTATTGCTTTTATAAAACTGTTACCACACCATGCAAATATTGAAGCCAAAAAAAATGTTTCAATGCAACTTTCGTGAAGTAAAATCACTAAAAGTCTTCCTTCCGCTGAAAAAAATAGTCCCTGACCGTGAACAGCAACAGAAGTTACATTATTTCGCCTTTAGATGGCAGCAAAGACTGTCTTTATGAGTAAGTCAGTAGAGAAGACTTTTATATTTAAAGGACTGGTTGTGAACACGGAGAAGCAAGACTCAACTGATAAATGATTAGCATGTCATGGCACGGGAAAACTGTTAAAGGTAGGGTAGGTGGGATTTTTCTAAATGTTTTCCCCCAAATTTGTTTAAACTGTCTGTATATACCAACACATAATTAAAATGTAAGTACTCTGAAAAAGAAAGTATAAACATTGAGTGTCTGTAGTCCACTCAGTGCTGTAATAAACACAGCTACTTATTTCCATTCGGGACGAATGAAATGATTGGCTGGAGCGACTGTCACTCTCCCTCGCTACCATGGCAACCAGCCCCGCTGCTACAGGAGCCACCCACACGCGCGCACCCGTTTGACTCGAGGAGGGGAAGAAGCACGGACGCTAGGAAGAAGAATCACAATTATGGCCGAGAATTTAGCCGTCAAAATTCCCAGTACCTCCATATACAGTCAGCGAAGGCAAAAAAAAAAGGAAGACAGTATTTGAAAAGGCTATGCCCAAAAAGTCTTTGGATAAAGCAAGCAATATCAGGGCTTTCCAGCGGTGGACACCTGAGGGACATCAAGGGGCTGAAGAGTGACGGTAACAGTGCTTTCATCGTGGAAGCTCTTACATGCAAAACACCGTATATGTTATGAATCTTACACTAAATTCCCCTTCATCACAGTGTAACTGATGGTAACAGGAAAAACGTGCATCAATGCAACCTGTTTTTAGCTTTGAGTTTGCCGTTACTAGCTCGTTACTGAATCAAACTCAATATATTTTTAACTTTACCAGTATCGATATGCTAGCTTGATAGTGAGTACTAACAGCCATGTTTATATTCATAATGATAAAGTTAGGTATTTTATTACATGTGATTCTGACATGATGTCCCTACATGCACTGCTCCTCTCCGCTCGGCGCTGTAAACACGTCCTCCAGCTGAGCGCGGGCGGCATCGCGCGGTCATGTGTTTTGGGGGCGTGGCTTTGGAAGGAGTCGAGAAGGGAGGGGGTGGGAGAGGATGGAATAAGTAGCTGTGTTTATTGCAGCACTGAGAGGACTACAGACTCGATTTTTATACTTTCTTTTCCAGAGTACTTACATTTTAATTATGTATTGGTCAGGGTTTCCGGTGTCTGGTAATTACCGGACATTGGCCGGGGAAAAAATGAAATGTCCGACAAAATTAAATCTCTCCGGTCAAATTGTCTGATTAAAATTGCCTAATAATCCCGCCCCCCTAACACAATCTGAATTCGAGAATAAGCCTGAAAATGTATAAAGAAGGCATACATGGATCAAGACGAATCAGCGAAGTCGCCTTGCGGAGAAAAAACGCGGAGAAAACACTAGGCGTGCCGCGCTCTCCTTTTTCCAAAGCGCTAGGGCGGTTGTGCTCCGGAGGCGTCTGTCGTTGCTAAGCGTGTGTCTGTCGTTGATTTCCACCACCAAAAAACCTTTGCTGTAACTCTGTTACAAGATTTATTTATAAAGAAAATTTAAAAAACGCCACAGTGTTTGGGTGCACCCGTTACTACAAAAACGCAAAAACAATGGGGAATTTCACCAGCTGATTCAGGAGCTCCGCCTGGACAATGGGAGGTTCAAAGCCTATTTCAGAGTGGACAAGGACCAGTTTGATTATATTTTAAGAAAAGTTGGCCCAAGCATCAGTAAACAGAGCTTCTGCCGTGAAACTATCTCTCCTGCGCAACGGCTCTGCATTTGTTTGAGGTTAGTTGGTTCTTGTCACGTGCAGCATTCTGAAAAGTTTAAGTTAGCCGTTTTTATCTCGATGCGGCGCGGACGCGCTTGGAAAAAACGAGCGCGTCGCTTCCATTATGGAAGCGCGCCTACATTTGAAATAACGAATTTGAGTGCGCAAAAGACGTGATATGTGAACAGGCCCTTACGCAGCTTTTGCGCATTGCAAGTTGTGGAGAGACACTAAAAAGTAGCCTAAAATGACGCGAGACAATGTTATAGGGCTAGTCATTTGTTTGTACCATTTCATTTGACAAGGACTCATTTCACGGTGGCCTATTTAAATGTTACCAGCTAGCTAAATGAGACATAGCCTACTGAGAGTGTATAATTAAGTTCGCTTGAGTAAAAACAATAGGCTATTCAGATATTTTATGTGGGGAAGGGGGATTGGTTTGTTAAACTATGAATGTGAAACCATAGTAAAAACAATTGACGTTGATTGACGCCAATCGGACGTTCATGTTTTTTTCCGTCTATTTGAAAGTTAGGCTAATAAACATGTTGCATTCTATACGGCCCGATTATGTCATTTTTTAAGTTACATAGCCTGCCTCCAGTTTTCCTCAACTTGACTAATTAAGAGGCGATATTTGACCGGCATATCATCAAAATGTCCGTAAAATGAAACCTCTGCCGGTCACTTTGACCGGGACCATTTTTTTCTAGCGGAAACTCTGGTATTGGTATAAAGACAGTTTAAATAAATTTGGGAATTTATTATTATTATTTTTTTAATCCTGCCTACCCTACCTTTAAGGACAAGATATCGAAACGGACATTCAAACTGATTTTTTTAATGAATATAGGACTGACCTGAAGGAAGATGCTATATCTACTGTAAATGCAGGTACACTCGCTTTCTCGATCTCTCACAATACTCTATAAGCTTCAATGAACAACATTAATGAGAATGAGTGGTTGCTAGGGCTGTTGTGTAGTGATACATGGAACCGTTGGGTGAAGCGGTCGTGTTTTATCGTGAATAAAACACAGCTATTGACCAATCAGAATCAAGGACTGGAACTAACCGTTTTATAATCAACATTATTGATCAGACTGTACTGACACTATTGGATGAGAACTGAATTGACCTGGACGATGACATCCCTGCTTTCAGCAGAACTGCTTTATAGAGGAAATTAACTCATTTAATAATTGATGACCTTTACAACGGAAAACAACATGACACTGTTTTCTTTTAGAGTTGTACATCCGAAATTAACTCTGTTTGAATCTTAATTTTCCTGTTATCACTGTAAAACTGCATTGAAACAATCTGTATTGTATAAAGCACTATATAAATAAAGGTGTTTTGACTTGACTTAAAGAAAGAAGAACAAGGAAAAAAGCATCATAGCTCCTCTTTAAATATTGATTTGAGTAAATTAAGTCAACATGCGAGAACAATACAGGGTATATGCAGGAATCTTGAAGTTAATTTTAATACCTTTTCAAGACTTTTTCAAGACCTTCTCAATATTTTTTAATACCTCACCGCCACTTCAAGCTGTAACCATTTACATCAGTGATACTTTTAACTTAACAGTTTTAGTTTGTGATAAAGACTATAGACCAGTCTGATACAAAAAAATCAAATAGGCTGGGATAGTAAATCAAAGCAAGGTATATAAAAAAACTTCCCCATTCTGTTCATGCGTTCACCAACCTTCTCTTAAAACATTTCGGTGTGTTGTAATACGCACTGGGAACGCCAGAGCGAACATGTGCTTTTGAACTCCCGCCCGCTCTGGTGCTCAGAGGCACTTTACGAACGCACACACAATAGCCTAGTTTATGTACCTGTTCGTTTTTTAAATAAAAATGACTAAATTCACACACTTTTACGATGTTTTTGGGACTCAAACTGTTGGACAGCTAATTCAGAAAAAATACTTTCAAAATGTAAGACTTTATAAAGCCGTGATAAGACTTTTTAATACTTTTTAAGGGTCTTAATTTTCCCAAAATGTATTTATCACCTTTTAATACTTTTCAAGACCCTGTGGATACCCTGGAATAAGCACATTTCAGAGACATGTAACTAGCACAATTATGCAGGAAAACCCAGTCAAATGAACAGATTAGTGTTATTATGCAAGTATCTGACGAACAGAACGTGGCTGAACAACTATGATTCCGCAGTGATGTGTAGTAGAGGATGAACACTCACAGTTTGTTGCCCTTCAGAGCCGCGTGGTGCAGCAGGTTAAAGCCGCGGTTGTTCTGCTGGGTGAAGTCGATGTTGGGCACCACCGTCAGAATCTCAATGATGCTTCTGAAGTCTTTAGCAATGGCGTCATGTAAGGGTGTATCTCCATATGAATCCTGACGACAGAAAAGGAGAAAAAAAATCACTTAAAGGGGACATATCAATCGGGTCCGGTGCTTCAACCAACCCAGCAAACGTGAAAAGTGAAACCCAGTAAGTTTGTTTTGGTGAGCCTTTCTCTGAGAGCATGTCAACAAATAAGCCAATCAGATTTCGCTCCCCTTCTGACGCATGAAGAGGATCTTATTATAATATTACCGGCCCTTAATATGAACGTTTATAATATTAGCGGCCCTTAATCTGCACGTTTACACACACCAGCGACTCCAGAGCCCAGTTCTACCAGGAGATCCAGCAGAGCAGAACCGGTCCTGTGGTCGAGCACTGAACACTACTGACCAGAACATGTCAGCGCTCTTATAAACACCTCAGGAACTGTGGACACTGGTGGAGAAGTTACACATGAGGAGGAGATGATCAGTGTAACTCCACAACAACTACATTAATGTCTCACTAACGTTCAGAACCGTGTGTCAGTGAAACTCTGAGTCTCTCCGTAAGGCTGCACTCGCTACTGGTTATACTGGGACTCTGGATGAGTGAGATCGGCCTGTGTTGGTATTGCTGGAGTTTCTGAAGCTCGTGTGAAGACCCCGCCCTCTTCTGGACGGAGGCGGAGCTAAAGCTCATTTGCATTTAAAGGGACACACACAAAAACGGCACGATTTTGCTCGCACACAAAAAGGGGCAAATTTGCCGAGCTATAATAAATGATTCGGGGGAATTTTGAGCTGAAATTTCAGGCACATTCTGGGGACACCAGAGATTTATATTACATCTTGTGAAAAGGGGCATAATATGTCACCTTTGAATCATGACATTAGTCAAATATTAAAGGGATACGCCACCCAATAGCCTCGTGGGTTGCTAACTTACTGTTGGGCTGGCTTATGACTTACTGTGCCAAAGTTATTCAGCTTGATGAGATCTATAAGTGCATGAAGTTTGGTCACTGTAGGTGAAAAGGGTTTATCCCCTCAAACGTAACCATATAAAAGTGTGCGCTGTTGAGCCCCCCCCCATGTCAACTTGCGCCCAGCCAACACGAACACGCTTTTAGGTGCTTTTTTCCAATGTGCTTTTGTGCATGTTAAGGGCCCCAAAAGTGCCAGAGAATTCAAACAAAAAAATCCATTGAAAACAAAACGGCCCTTTAGGTCTTAGGCCCTAACCAACCCATACCACTAAACCAGTCCTATCCGTACCAGTGTCAGACCTCAATAGCAGCACAAGTGTTTACAATACAACATCAACACAATAAGTTTATTGTACCTAACAATGATTATTTTTAGAGATGCACCGATTGACCGGCTCGTGACCGGAACCGGACGATTTTCACGTGATCGGCCATGACTCACTCGGTCAAATGCACTCGGGCGCCGCATGATTAACATTGCGCAACATCAGCATCACACATGCACACGGAACGCACATGTGGGAAACCTCGTGAATTAGGCCGTTCAAACCGCAAGCGCGTCGGCGTGCATGTTAATCAATGAGTGCGTTCACACCGGGAGCGGGAGCAGCGCGTGAGCGTCAAGCAGAAGCGTCGCGTGAGCAGTGAAGCGTTTCCGCCGCCGCGCCGAGTCTATTTCCTGCACAGCTCACGCTCAATTAAAGTGAAAGCACACTTTTGATGGACAAAATAGCCTAAATATGATTTCACACAAAAAGTGCACAAAATGCACAGAATTTACGTGTTTTATCAAGAACTGGAGTAGGCTATGTCAGAAAAGAAAACGTAGCCTCAAAAATATTTATAGAACATGATGAACCCATTTAAACTTTAAACCCATTATTCAGTTTGTACAAGTGATCGATTGCAATAGGCCTGTGTGTGTGTGTGTTTTGAGAAATATCTTTATACTGCAAGGCTCGTTTATAAAAAAAATATATATTATTTTATTGCATTACCTGTTTTCATACAGATGTTTAGTTTGTTAAATATATATAAAAATAAAAATAAAGAATATTGGATGTGAAAAGGAAATGGTTCCTCCATAACACTGGACTTTAGATGTGTGTGAGTTTCCCACACCAGGGGTAATTTATATAGTTCTATTTTATAGCGATTATCTGTTAAAAACATTATGTTCTATGCAAATTGTAAAATGTTCTATTAAAGAAAAGCTAGAAAATAAATATTTGTGTGTGCTGTAAAGTGGTTAGAAAAAATGACATCGGAATCGGCTAAAATCGGTATCGGCAGGTCAAACTCAATGAAAATCGGAATCGGCCTAGAAAATTGTAATCGGTGCATCTCTAATTATTTTTGATGCCAGTACATAGTAGTTAAAGGGATGGTTTGTAGTAAACTCCTTTGCACCATGACCTCGACCCAAACACCTTTTATCCCTTGGCCGAACATTATTAAAGTTTGAGCTTTTTTAGAGATATCAGCCGAATGGCTTAGTGCAGGCGCTAACGGATCCAAGGTTATAATTAATACTGAAGAAGTTTAAAATTGACAATTGACAATTTATGTTATTAATAAAAATATTAAAGCTGCAGTCTGTATTTTTTCTCTTTGTATTATAATAAAAAACACCAGCAACAACATGCCACTGGAGGCCTCTACCCCAAATCTTCACATCAACATAAAAACAATCATTCACAAATCCCCCATTAACAAACATACATAAAAATAATATCCAACTAATATTTTAAAGGGACTGTGTGTAACTTTTTAGGTAATTTATCATCTAAAATCAATATTGTCAATAAAATCAAATATACGTATGCCGAGCCACAGGAGAAGAAATCCTCGTCGCCAAAGTCCCAAATTGAACGAAAAAGGAAACGTGACCGCAGAGTACAAAAAACAAGAGTAAATCAGGTGGAAAGATCTAATGGAGGAGAAAGATTTCAGAAGAGACGCTGAAGTTCCCTGCTTTCTCCTCGACAGGCAACTCAATGTTTTTTACAGTCAATAATTCATACTGTAGTAAACATAGTAGTAACATAGTTCATACATAGTAAACGCTTGAAGATACGCATAGTAAAAAAATACATGGTGAACGTTTGAAGAAATCAGACCAATCATAAAGGCTATCACAATCATGTTTTTATTTTATCTGTCAGATAGCCTACATCTCGTTTCTTTATACTTGACTACCATAAAATAAAGCATCTTTTTTTTCGGGAGCTTCCTCTTTTTCTCTGACTGAAAATATCTGTAGCCTATACTGGGAGTCGAGAGAGTAAAGCTCCCGACATGTCCCTAACTTCGTTACCAAATAAACAGAAACAGAAGCGGCTGAAGAAGTGTGTCCTCTTTCTTTTGTGAAACCTAACGGTAATTTATTTCTGTGTGACTAATGTGAGGAATAAAGAAGGCATAAATACTAATTATGAAAAATGACTAATTTTTCACAGTCAGTAATTCATACTGTAACATTTGTTTGTTCGCTGTGTCAAGTTGCAGTTTGTTTGAAATTACAAACCTGTTCACCCGAAGGAAAACTCGACGAAGTGCTAGTAGAAGACATCCTGTCAGAGCTTTTTGGTACATAACGGCCACCGTAGATGCAACACGCATTTGAAAAAGCCAGGCGCTGAAGAGCACTATTTGTTTGAATGCAAAATACAATTTCACCACTAGATGGGAGTAAATCTCACACAGAGACCCTTTAATATCCAACATAAAAAAAGACTGCTCTCTACTACCAAAAAACAAAACAAAAAAACAACCACAGCAAATAAACTCAAACCATAACTACTGCAGATGTGTAATGTTGGTGTGAGGCGGTTGTGCCTGACCTGAAGGTTGACGTCGGCCGCGTGCTCCGTCAACACTCTCACCACATCTGTGAAGCCTTTATTAACAGCGATGTGCAGCGCCGTACACATGGAGTTATTCAGCAGGTTCACAGCGGCTCCTTTACTGAGCAGCAGACGCGCAATCTCTGCCTGATTCCTGCACACACACACGTCAGACACACACACACACACACACAAGCACGTCAGACCCACACACACACGTCAGACACACGTCAGACACACACGAGCACGTCAGACACACACGAGCACGTCAGACACACACACACACACACACACGTCAGACACACACACACACACACACACACACAGATGAGTTATAGGACAACACTGCATGAGATAAACAAGACCAAGCATACAATAAAAAACTCCTCAAAAAACAAAAAAATAAATGTTCTACTGTAAAATACAATGCAAGTCAATGGCTGCCGCAACTGTCACACACATTCTTCAAAATATCTTCTTTTGTGTTCAACAGGAGAAAGAAACCAGAAAGGTTTGGAACAACAAAATGGTGCGTAAATGATGACAGCATTTTCCTTTTTGGGTGAACTATGCCTTTAAGGCAACGTGTGTTATATAATACAGACATATTTACTACAGTGATATTTAACATGTCTGTAATATTGCTGTGGAAATATTCAGGGGTTATCCATAGTCTGTTGTAGTAATTCTTTAATGCTTTTACATTTTTAAATGTCATTTTAATGTAGGATGAGGAGAACAATGTCATCTCATTTACCCAGAGTTTGAAAATGCTTATTGCCTTTCGCTGGTCGTTTACAGTTTAACAGAACATTAACAGTTTTATGGGGCGCTATAATCGTTTTTTTGTACACCGTTTCCTTTCTCTGATTAACAGTTCTGTCTAATCATTTATTACATTTAAATAAACGAATGAAGACAGAATGGAAGCACCCGTTTATCTGCGCTCAGGTTCTGCTTGCTTATCGTGCTGTCAAAATAAAAGTCTTGCATACTGTCAAAATAAAAGTCACACACAGTGTCAAATGAATGTGATGTAACGGTTGAGCACTTCCATACACATTAATCAGACTACAGTTAGCTTAGCCCTGGTGTGGTGCGTTTCTCAGAAAGACAGAGGTGACGCTTGTATTTAATCCTTCAAATAATCAATTACGATAAAGACAGAAACCCTTCCTGTAGTGCGGTTATGTCAGTGTCTCTAAAGCCTTCATGTAATGGGTCAAATACAGTTTACTGAGTGATACTACAATAGGAGTGAGCAACGACTGAGCAGAAAACATAGGCTGTCCTGCAGGCAACATCTCACTTATCGGCCAATTTGGCTACTAAATATTTACGTTAACGGCCATTCAGAACTCCTACTAGCCCCAAAAAAAGGGGAGGGGGGGAAACAAAACAAAAAAATAAAACACTATGTCAAAGCTTACATATATATATGATGTGACTTAGTTCATCTGGTATATATATATTATATTATATTATATTATATTATATTATATATATATATATATATATATATATATATATATATATATATATATACACACACACTCACCGGCCACTTTATTAGGTACCCCATGCTAGTAACGGGTTGGACCCCCTTTTGCCTTCAGAACTGCCTCAATTCTTCGTGGCATAGATTCAACAAGGTGCTGGAAGCATTCCTCAGGGAGTTTGGTCCATATTGACATGATGGCATCACACAGTTGCCGCAGATTTGTCGGCTGCACATCCATGATGCGAATCTCCCGTTCCACCACATCCCAAAGATGCTCTATTGGATTGAGATCTGGTGACTGTGGAGGCCATTTGAGTACAGCGAACTCATTGTCATGTTCAAGAAACCAGTCTGAGATGATTCCAGCTTTATGACATGGCGCATTATCCTGCTGAAAGTAGCCATCAGAAGTTGGGTACATTGTGGTCATAAAGGGATGGACATGGTCAGCAACAATACTCAGGTAGGCTGTGGCGTTGCAACGATGCTCAATTGGTACCAAGGGGCCCAAAGTGTGCCAAGAAAATATTCCCCACACCATGACACCACCACCACCAGCCTGAACCGTTGATACAAGGCAGGATGGATCCATGCTTTCATGTTGTAGACGCCAAATTCTGACCCTACCATCCGAATGTCGCAGCAGAAATCGAGACTCATCAGACCAGGCAACGTTTTTCCAATCTTCTATTGTCCAATTTCGATGAGCTTGTGCAAATTGTAGCCTCAGTTTCCTGTTCTTAGCTGAAAGGAGTGGCACCCGGTGTGGTCTTCTGCTGCTGTAGCCCATCTGCCTCAAAGTTCGACGTACTGTGCGTTCAGAGATGCTCTTCTGCCCACCTTGGTTGTAACGGGTGGTTATTTGAGTCACTGTTGCCCTTCTATCAGCTCGAACCAGTCTGGCCATTCTCCTCTGACCTCTGGCATCAACAAGGCATTTCCGCCCACAGAACTGCCGCTCACTGGATGTTTTTTCTTTTTCGGACCATTCTCTGTAAACCCTAGAGATGGTTGTGCGTGAAAATCCCAGTAGATTAGCAGTTTCTGAAATACTCAGACCAGCCCTTCTGGCACCAACAATCATGCCACGTTCAAAGTCACTCAAATCACCTTTCTTCCCCATACTGATGCTCGGTTTGAACTGCAGGAGATTGTCTTGACCATGTCTACATGCCTAAATGCACTGAGTTGCCGCCATGTGATTGGCTGCTTAGAAATTAAGTGTTAAGGAGCAGTTGGACAGGTGTACCTAATAAAGTGGCCGGTGAGTGTATATATATATATATAATTTGGATTTCATACATTAATTTCTTATTTAAACAATCATCCAGCATCTCCTCTCTTCCTCTTTCATCCTATTCTCCCAAAATGTGTTTTAGGTGGACAGATCAACACAGTACAAAGAACATAAAAAAATGTTGGAAAATAAAATATTGTCCGTTAACCAAATTTTTTTTCATCTTCACAATTGCTTCAATGCAAATGAACAAGCGTGCCGTTATTTGTTGCGCAGTGACGAATGTAAGCCAGATATTCTGTCACACATTCTGTGCAATACGCTGTATTTAATATATCATGATGATTCACGAGTATTTGCGCTAAATCTGCGCAGATTTATTTGGCTTATACAAATTTCCCAGAAAAGTGAGTAAACATCACCTAGTGATTTGACAGCGTTGATTTTTACCCGCATTTGGCGAGTGTTAATTTCAAACCCTGCCTGCATCTAATACTTGGTAATACACATATGGACTTTTCTTCTAGCTGTCAGAAATATCCAGCTGTGGAGGGCATGATTAAGCGTTGGCGCTCACCCGAACGCTGTGTAGTGCAGCGCGGCGTCTCCGTCCTCATCTTTAGCTTCGATGCTGCTGTTGGCCTGAAGCAGGACCTTCACCACCTCCACGTGCCCCTGATGGGCAGCGACCTGCAGAGCGGTCTTACCCTGGTTCTTTATATCCACCTGGACACACACAGGCGTCAGTAAAACACACTCCTGCAAAGACCCATCGACCGACCAACGACCTACTTCACATCCATGCTCAACGGAATCAGAGAGAGAGCAAACAGACACTACCGATCAAAAGTTAGGAATAATGTTGTTGTTTTTTAAGGAATAATTTATTCCTGTGATCGAATCTGAATTTTCAGCATGATTTATTTGAAATAGAAATCTTTTGTAACACTATAAATGTCTTTACTGTCACTTTTGATTGATTTAATGTGTCCTTGCTGAATACAAGTATTTTTTTTAATCTTTCTTACACTATCATACAAATGTTTCCAAAAATAAATGTTTCTTGATCATCAAATAGGCATATATAAGAACGATTTCTGAAGGATCATGTGACACTGAAGACTGGAGTAATGATGCTAAAAATTCAGCTTTGATCATAGAAATAAATTACACTTTACTATATATTCACATAGAAAACAGATGATTTAAATTGCAATAATATTTCACTTTATTAATGTATTTTTGATCAAATAAATGCAGCCTTGAGGAGCAGAAGCAAAACATAAAACAAAAACATAACAAATGTAGTACTCTAGTAGGCCTGTCTTAACTTGGAATCATTGAAAAATTACTTTAAGAATTATAATAAAATACACCTATGATTTACTTTAATGCTGTAAAAATGTATAATTAACAATAATATAACATATACTTTTATTATACTATAAGGGCAGTTTTTCCTGCAAACACAGATAAACAGCTAAGTCTGTCTCTAGTGTGTTTATAAAAGGAAAGGCTGTAACCCTTAGTACAGACAGATCCAGAAATAACTTAAAACAATCAGAGATTTTCTACTAAATTCTCTCAGGCTGTGAGGCACTGACCTTGTCAGGGTATTTTTGCACCATTTCGCGCACTTTAACGGCGCTCCCGTGCGCAGCCTCGATAACCAGCCGTCCCGGATGATCCTGCTCCGTCGACTGAGACAGCAGCTTCTCCAGGACGGAAATAACCGTACCTAAATGATGGAGAGGGAAAGAATTAAACTCTGCGTTCAGGAAGGTTTCCATGAGCCCAAGTGTCACTGTCCCACAGTTCAAAATCAGTCAGAATGAGTCAAAATGTCACCATGCATCAAGACACAAACAATCCAGCACTGGCACAGCATGTGAAGGAGAGAAAAAAAAGAGAGAGAGAGATACACTAAAAGCACACGGTGCTGAAACGAGAAAAACAAGCATTGGTTTCATGCAGGAAAGTGTGGAAGAGAACAGATGACGTGGTTATTTTATCTTTTATCTTAAAGAGAAAGCCAAAGAAAAAAGAAAAGAATCATATGACACGATGAGGAGAGTGAGGAGCGGCACTTCCTCTGAATTCTTACTTCCTGATTCGCTGGCGTTCTCAGCCGTCATCAGATTGGCGTCGACCTCACCAGGCTGTGCAGAGAGACACGCGGGGTTAAAGGTCCACGTCTGACCTCCAAACCCCACACGCAGGTCCCCGTCGGCATACACTTTCAAAACCTTTCCAACCTGACCCAACGCCTGAGAATAAACACACAAATGAAGAGTCAAGTAGAGGATCAGACAACAGTGTACTGGAGTGCCTCAGGGCTCAGTGCTGGGACCGCTTCTCTTCTATATCTACATGTCATCACTAGGATCTGTCAGTCAGAAACATGGTTTATCCTATCACTGTTATCATCTAGCTACTGGAGTGGCTCAGAGCTCAGTGCTGGGACCGCTTCTCTTCTCCATCTACATGTCATCACTGGGATCTATCAGTCAGAAACATGGTTTATCCTATCACTGTTATCATCTAGCTACTGGAGTGCCTCAGGGCTCAGTGCTGGGACCGCTTCTCTTCTCCATCTACATGTCATCACTGGGATCTATCAGTCAGAAACATGGTTTATCCTATCACTGTTATCATCTAGCTACTGGAGTGCCTCAGGGCTCAGTGCTGGGACCGCTTCTCTTCTCCATCTACATGTCATCACTGGGATCTATCAGTCAGAAACATGGTTTATCCTATCACTGTTATCATCTAGCTACTGGAGTGCCTCAAGCCTCAGTGCTGGGACCACTTCTCTTCTCCATCTACATGTCATCACTAGGATCTGCCATTCAGAAACATGGTTTCTCCCATCACTGTTATCATCTAGCTACTGGAGTGCCTCAAGCCTCAGTGCTGGGACCACTTCTCTTCTCCATCTACATGTCATCACTAGGATCTGCCATTCAGAAACATGGTTTCTCCCATCACTGTTATCATCTAGCTACTGGAGTGCCTCAGGGCTCAGTGCTGGGACCACTTCTCTTCTCCATCTACATGTCATCACTAGGATCTGCCATTCAGAAACATGGTTTCTCCCATCACTGTTATCATCTAGCTACTGGAGTGCCTCAAGCCTCAGTGCTGGGACCGCTTCTCTTCTCCATCTACATGTCATCACTAGGATCTGCCATTCAGAAACATGGTTTCTCCCATCACTGTTATCATCTAGCTACTGGAGTGCCTCAGGGCTCAGTGCTGGGACCACTTCTCTTCTCCATCTACATGACATCACTAGGATCTGTCATTCAGAAACATGGTTTATCCTACTGCTATGCAGATGATACACAACTCTACCTCTCATTCCAGCCAGAGGATTCAACGGGAGCTGCTCGCATCTCAGCCTGACAGCAGAGCATATGAGCGGAGTGGAGCGGTGAGAATATCCGCTCCTCGCTCACGGAACTGTTCACCCCTCCACTCCCCCGCTCAAAGCCACATCAGGCCGCTCCGCTCATTATCGCTCAGCGCTCAACGCAGTTTGCTTCGCGCTCCACTCAAATCTCCCCCCGCTCGCTTCAAAAAAGGAAAAAAATCTGCATGTATTTCACCATTAGCTTAGACCACAGCCTTACCTCCAAAAGAACTAAAGAGCAACAACTAGCCTACATTTTCCAAATATAAATGTTTTATTTCAAATTAAAAATTAGGCCTGGCCTATGTAAGAAGGAATAAATAGCCTACAAAAAAGTCCTGTAAAATTAAACGAATAAATGGGCCTATATAAAAATTATATAAACACAAATATAGATAGAAGTTTTAAAAGTAAATTAACTATTACGCCAGAATTAATTGTGATAACTGAACTTTCACGCAACAGGCACAATTTATATTGGCTTAGGCCTATATTCATTGTACACACATCCTGAGGTAAAATTAAACAAATAAATGGGCCTAATAATATAAATAAAAATTATATAAACAAAAATATACATAAACGTTTTAAAGTAGGCCTATAACCTAAATTAACTATTAGGCCAACATTATGATAACTGAAATGTTGCAGCGCGCATTAAAATTTAAATAGGCTTATATCAATTGTACAAAACAACTGCTGTAAAATGAAACGAATCAATGCCTAATTATATAAATAAAAATATACAGGCTATAGACCTACAACAAAGTTTTAAAAGTAAATTAACTATTAGGCCAAAATTCTTATAACTGAACTTTTGCGCAGAGTGCACGTGGATTACAATTTAAATTGGCTTATGTTGTCAAATGAAAAAAATATATATAATTTTTTTTAATTAATTGCTTTCCTCTTATCTACAGTTCTTTTGAGTTCACCTTCAAGAACACAAGTTTGGACAATGTCAGTCCGAGGCTTCGGGTGGTTTCTTTACAGCAGGCCAGCAGCGGAGAAAACCCTCTCTGCGCTCGCAGACACACTTGGGCGCTGAACACAATGCGAGCTACTTTACCCAGGCGGGCGAAAAGACTTAGTTAGTTTTATATTAATAGTTTCGACTGAAAATAATCTACTGTGTATGATGGATTCTGGGTCAGGCTTGACTGAGCATGCTTCAGACACGAGGTGTGAGCGCTGAGCGAAATTGGAGCGGGAAATAGAGCGACGCTCCGTCCTTTTAAAAATGCCGCTCTGTGCTCTGTCCAAGATCCGCCCGCTCGCGCTCCCCGCTCGCTCCCGCTCCACTCCGCTCACATGCTCTGACTGACAGACATTTCTTGCTGGATGAAGGATCATAACCTTCAACTAAACCTTGCGAAGTCAGAACTGCTTGTGGTCTCAGCCAACCCAACACTTCATCACAACTTCTCCATTCAGCTGGGTTTATTATCCATAACTACATCCAGGACAGCCAGGAACCTTGGAGTTGTGATTGATGATCAGTTGAACTTCACAGACCACATTGCTAGAACGGCCCGGTCCTGCATCATGAGGATTGGGTCCTTGCTATCGGAGCTACACAACTCCTTGTCCAAACTCTTTTTCTATCGAGACTGGACTATTGTAATGTGCTCTCCTTCCAGCATCAGTCAAACCTTGGAAACTGATCCAGATGCTGCAGTAAGAGTGTTTATCGAGCCGAGAAGAGCGTCACATCTCTCCTCACAAAATTGCACTGGTTGCCTATCACAGCTTTCAAATTCAAATTCACAAATTCAAGGCACTGATGTTTGCCTACAGAACAACCATTGGCTCTGCTCCCCTATACCTAAACTCATTACTCCAAATCCATGTGTCTCCAGAAGCTTATGTTCTGCAAGAGAATGGGTCTTGTGACCAAAAGAGGCACAAAATCACTTTCACAGACCTTCACCAGGACTGGAGGAATGACGAATGCTGAACTCAACCAAGTCTTTAGCCATCTTCAAGAAACTGCTGAAGATGCATATTTTCCATCAACACTAGACCCATTAATACTAACACTAAATATTCTATTCTGTATATCTATTTCTTTAAATTACATTGATACATGTACTGTGCATGTGAACTGTGCTACATGTATTGTGCTTCTTTACTTTAAAGGTTAGTGGATTCGTTCCCTCAAATAAATGTGATTTCACTCCCAAAACGTGTCTGTTGATGAGGAACCTACAGGAGCCATGCTGTCTGTCCACTCGCCATGGCCAACCTGAAGTCTCTTCACACTGTCAATGTCATCCAGAACCTTCACCAGCTCGCCCACGGCAAACGTATTGACCTGCACAGAGACACAGAGACTCTGTTATAGCAACACACACTTCCAATACCAATTAGTCAAAGTCGTCTGAGGCTTTAGCTAATCGCCACAATCTGGCACCATCATTCATCCGCCATAAGCAGAGAGAAATAGGCACAGCTGTCTATTTATGGCTTGCTTCTTGGAAAAAGCAGGCTTTGTGAAACAGACAGTCGCCGTATGAGCTTGAGCGTAGCTAAATATACACAGCAGTCTGCCTGGAACAAACACTTCACAGGTGAGGACAACAGACATGGCTTTTCCTCTGAGTACGTCTGGCTATTTGTGGGATCTTCTTGCCTTGGTCAGAGCTCCGGGGTGGAACGTCCAGCGGATGTTGTTACTATACTGGACTCGCACGTCTCCTCTGTCCGTTATTCTGTGCACAGACCCGATTCTGGAGATGTACTGCCAACAAAAACACAACAGATATCCAATACAACCATTTTAAGTACAACATGCATGGTCTTAAAGGGGTCATGACATGAAAAATCTAATTTGCCTTGTGTTTTGACTTTTAAGGGGCTGTTTACACCTGGACACTTCATGCGTGTTCTGTGATTGAACAGCTATCCGCTCGTGAAAAGACCATGTGTACAGGTGAAACTCTAAAAATTTGAATATCGTGCAAAAGTTATAATTTGGATGATCATGGCTTACAGTTTATGAACACCCCAAATGCAAAATCTCAGAAAATTTGATTATAACATGAAATCAATAATAAAAAAAGGATATTACAGAAATACAGAAATGACGGCCCTCTGAAAAGTATAATCATGCATATGTATATAGTTATATATACTAAATATAATAGTTTCACCATTTCATTTGAATTACTGAAATACAAGTTTTGCACGATATTCAAATTTTTTCGAGTTTCACCTGTAAATGCCCTCCGAAACGCATTCGAGACAGATTTAAATCCGATCGCTCAAACCCCATCAGGAGGTGGTCTGGGACGCATTCCAGACAAAACTGGACAACTGTAAATGCATCTGGTTGTTGAAAACCAAATGGTTGTTAAAGTAACCACTTAAATGTTACTGCTCCCAACAATGCTTAAAAATAAACGTGTGAGTGTGTTTTAGGCTATATGTCATGTTATAGCCAGATGTGACGGCGCTACTGCATCACCGCAGCGGAGCGATCTGTTCATCAAGCCAACGCACAAACGATCGCAAATAAAAGTGAAAATAAGTTGCAGATGCTTAACACACAATCATATTCATTAAAAGTAAAGAAACGAAACGAAATGATCTTAGTGATGCTGCCGCTGTCTCCTATTGTGGTCTTTGATTTTAAATGAGGTGATCAATAAAATGCAGCTCATATCAGTTGCTTTCGGTGACATGAACTCCATTAAATCTGCATATAGCACAGGAATTGAAGATCAGATTTATGTCCGTTTTGCGAAAACACATTTATGTGACCAGACCTAAATGTAATCCTTTTGATAAATCAGATAGCTATCCGATCAGTAAGAATGCATGAAGTGACCAGGTGTAAACAGGCCCTAAGAGGTCTTTGTACCATTAAAACATCCTGCAAGTTTCAGAGCTTAAAATATAATAAAACAAAGCATTTATTTAGCTCCAAAAACGTCTGGATATCGGGTTGTCAGACTGACGAACGTCTGGATCGCAGCTTTCATTGGCCAAGGACCGCCCAAGAAGACGTTTGACTGACATGAAACGCAACCAATCACAGTTCGATTTGTTCCGCATCACGTTTAGGGGCATGAAAATGTAACGTTTATGTCCCTACAATAACAGACCGGCGTGCATCTAACAAATAATTAATTCAAGAACGTTTGGAGCCATGGAGCCGCAAACTTTACATACTTTTGAAGATCCACTGTTAAGTTGATCCTGGTTAGCGCTCATTGTCACACGACAGCATTCTTCTTTCACAAGGGTTTTTTGTTTCCAAATTTTTTTTCCAGATGGACTGTTAAAGAACAGCACGTGTCTCCCGGACATCCAGTAGAATTCAACCAATCAGAGCACCACTTCAAAACTCCTGAAGTGTTTCTAGAAAAGTGTGCCACATGAGAGTGAGAGTGACGTCTGAGGATAGATGTTGGGTGACCTGAGACGTCACACGAGCACATAAATTAGCATATGCCCGCCTCCAGAGCAAGACATTGACGAATATATACAAGTTATACGTCATCTCACCATAGGCCCTGCCCACTGGCGTTCAGTCGCTTAACGGTAGACATTTGCCTACACTAGATGCCTACAAAAGAAAGTAAAAGCCATTATAATGTCTGAAGCTGTCTACACTGCTACAGTTTACAGATGTGCGTTTGAGTCTGCCGATAACAGGACAAGTGGAAGAGGGAGGGAACGTTTGCTGTGTCCTCCAGTTTAAACTGCTGGTTTGAGTCTCTGTACTGGAGGATCCCAGCGCTGGAAACAAGTAGGGATCCACGATACCAGTATCACTTCTGAAGCATGCTCTTGATCGCTGATCGCTCACTCAGCACACATGCGTCATTTGGATGAAAACGTAATCCTATATACGAGTACAAAATGTAACTGTTACTTGATTTTTGTATGAGTGGTTCCATACTTTATTTCAAGACAAGAAGTTTACTGTAAGCAAACATCAGAAGCACTCTTCCAGAAAACTGAGTCTATCGCTTCAATACTGCATTGAAATCTCTTCCATGCTCGCATTGACGAATTCACACAAAATTAAGTAAAAACGCCAATAAGTTACTTAAGCTTACTTAAGTACTCACCAGTCTTGGTGAGTATCCAATTAAAGAGCTGGTAATGTCTTAAAGGCCTACTAATGTGCCTTGGATCGCAGCTTTGTTTGATGCGTTGACGTAATTTCCACTGACACAGGAAGCTAAGGCGGGGCATATTGAATGGCTCCTCCCCCTTTTTGAAATAGCCAATAGCGTTTAGTTTCCCTCTCAGACTGACAACACATGGAAGCGAGCGCTGATGATGCGCTGGATTCAACAGTAGAGGTGAATAAACTCTAGCCATTTAATTCTTAACCAGTGTACAGATAGAAAACAGAATACAACTTGAGCGTTTGAGCAGCCGAACACACATCTCTAACATCTCTAACCCATAATGCTCTGTGACGCATCAACGCCGGTCGCTTCTGCAAGAAATCACTCACTGCTCTTGACAGAATGACTTTGTACAAGTCATTATATATGTTTTATACAGTGAAGATTATATGTGTTGTTTTCTTACATTTGATTGGTTTATCGGTGCATCCCTAGAAACAAGTGGATGGTTTATTTGAATGGCGTCGCGGATCCGTCTGAGGATCATGTGTTTGATCTGTTGATGTTTGTTGGGAGCGTTTGACCGAGGGACAGGGAGCTTCTGCTGAAGGATGAAGACTGTACGGGTCTGACTGCAGCACAAACCGTAAGCAAAGGATTTCATAATGTGTCTATAAATTATGGTTTTACATGGATGATGTCTTCAATAGCGAGTGAGCGTTGATACGGTTTCCTGTGTAGTGAAAAGTCATGACCCCTTTAACCACATTTTACTTACATTTTACATTTAGAAATGTCCAAAAAGTACAGTATAATTATACAATTAAAGCAAATAATAATTAACTACATGTTCTTCCTATAGGGCTTGGTTTAGGGTTAATTGCATGTAACTATGCACAATTTATCGTAATTACTATAATAACTACATGTAATGTGTAACAAAGATACTGTAAAAATAAAGTGCTACCGGTTTAATAATATACTTACTATGAAATATTCGGTTACACTTTATATTAAGGTGACGTTGTTACTGTGTAAATTAAACAAAAGTATTGTGTAATATCAATTCACAACATGTACCTACTAAATGTATGGGTTTGTTTTAGTGTTAGTTGCTAGTGTAATAATTATGCATAATTTACTGTTATTAATGTAGTAAGTGCATGTAATATGTTTAACTGACACTGTAAAATAAAATGCTAACTAATATTCCATAGTATTACAATAGTAGTATATCACTATCTTGGGGATAATATAATTCTATTATTATATTCACATTTTTGTCTAAAAACACCAGTGTGAATGTGATGTAGATGAGACACTACAGTACATCACAACTACAAAGATGTGTGTGTCCAATTTAAAGTCCAGCAACAAGTAAAGCCAAAGACCCGAAGAGATGCATGTTATTACCCAGCGCTGAAACATTCAGGGCATTTACAATCAACGTGTTTAACTTTCATAATTTGAGGTGAAATGATATTGAATGAAATAAAGCAGGGCTTGGTGTTACCCATCACGGTTGAGCTGAACTGGGAAATGTCTGCTTATATTACTGGTCACTGTTATTTTACACACTTACTTGCATGGTCTTAGTGACATCCACAGAAAAGAAAGTCATTTCAAATTAATTAAAAAAAAAAGTTATTCGTAACTTATAACTTCAATTACAACAAAAAACATTGTGTTTTGTTTATTTGAACTAAAAATGTGAAATAAAGTGCACTTGTAAGTATTAAACGGGTGTTTTCACCTCTCCCATCTTGGGGTTCCAGCCTCCGTGTCCCTCCTGCATCTGACGGAGGATATCCAGCTCGAGGAGACACTTGACCTTATCACCCTGCTGGAACGAGTGTGTGTCCGCGCTGTCCTGTCTCTGCAGCTCCGCGTGCTCGCCTGCACACACACACACACACACACACGCACGCACATGCACACACCAACAAGCATGCACGCACACACACACACACCCACACATTCCACAGTTTAATGTGGGCACGATTCACTGAAACGAGGGAACTAATTAATATATCGTGGGAACAAATTCCTAATATGTGGCCATGATATATATTATAGTCCGCATGTCATGTGGAGAATCCGTAGGCTACAAAATAATGTGATAAAACACTATTTTCTGTAATATCGGATCCTAAATGTCCCTCTCACACGTGTGGACCATAAGAAGACTCATCGGTTCAGATCTGAAACGGTTCACGGATTCGTCTGAGTGTCTGACACGGTCATTTAGATGTAAATACATGTAAATAAATAAGTAAATGAACGTTACCTAATTTGGGCAGGTGTTCCTTGTAGTAGAATCCTCCCTGAACATCCGACACGTATTTCAGGTCCACCTTCCCCTTGTGACCCATCCGGTAGACGTTCGTGGTCCCGTTAGACCATGTGACACTCGCCACACTGCGGCCCGACTCCTGATCCCAACCACGAATATCCACAACCTTCCCAACCTTCCCCTCGCCTCCTGCTCGCACACACACACACACACACGCACGCAGACACACACACAGACACACACACAGACACACACACACACAGACAGACAGACACACACACAGACACACACACAGACACACACACAGACACACACACAGACACACACACACACACAGACAGACAGACACACACACAGACACACACACAGACACACACACACACAGACAGACAGACACACACACAGACACACACACAGACACACACACAGACACACACACAGACACACACACAGACACACACACAGACACACACACAGACACACACACAGACAGACAGACACACACACAGACACACACACAGACACACACACACACAGACAGACACACACACAGACACACACACGGGACAGGGCAGGAGTCTCAGACCAGGATCGGGAGAAAATTAGTGAGAACAACACATTTAAAAATCAACGTGTGTGTGTGTCGTGTCTGAATGAAATGAGAAATGGAAAAATATCTCAGATATTAACAATATGCAGGATTCCTGTGGTTTTATATGCTACATTTTGAGATATCTAGTCATATTTTTTTGTCCGATCTACAGTAGTTATGGCATTTATATGGAACTAAACAAAAAATGTTAACAAATTGTGTAACTGCAGTTAATCAAGAGTTATGAGAATTCTAATGAATACATAACCTGAATAAAGCCAATATTTATATCACAATGAAAGGATACTTAAACAACACGGATAGCACTAAACAATGCTAAAGCTATGCCAAATACAGGCCAATCACACAAAACATCACAATCTACCCCAAAATCACAACAGGAACTAATAAATCATATTTTGCACAAAGAAAATGGACTATTTTGGTATTTTCATTTGTTTCCCCCTCATTTAAAAAGGCTCTATTAATACTACAATCAAATTTGTTTGTTTAAAAAAAAAATCTTCATGGTCCTAAAAGCAGGCCTTGATTTCTTTATGCTAAGAATAGGCTTTATTTTCTACATGGAAAACTATTTCTTCTTTCTGTCTCTGTTGATTTTGGGGTCTAATAATAACATCACTGACATCAGCCATGACACGTGAAACACAGGATAAAGAAACGCCACCGGTCCTCAGTCCATCAGACTTCTAGTGTCCAGCAACGGCACACAGACATTTTGACTCATTCATCAGTGCAGTGAAAACACAGATCTTCACACACACAAGTGTTTTGAGCAATGATAACACAACATGAGCTCATTTCATCAGCCGTAAAGTCTGTGCCTTTCACAGTGAAGAGAGAAAAGCAGTCAGTCACTTTCCTTTCTGAATCCCAGACCTTCATTCGTTTATTCAGTGATCGCCCTGTCGCCATTATTCACTCATCACCATTATTTGATCGAATCGCAATTCATTAAAGGTGCAGTGTGTAAGTTTTAAGATCATCTAGTGGTGAGGTTGTGAACTGCACCCAACAGAAGTTACGGTGGCGGACAGGAAGTGATGTCGTCGTCTGAGTTAAACAATGAGGTTTCTTTATAAAGATGTTATTGCGAATATTATTGTCACTTGTTCATCATTGTGTCAGTGTTTTATTCGCTGACTTTAGCAGCTTCTCTACACGAAGAACAACAGTGACGAAACGCGCTTGTCCGTACAGGGCCACCGTAGAGCAGACTGATCTCATGAAATAGCGTATGTATGACACGCCAATTCGTATTTCCATTTTTGCCGTGCTATCAACACGCGTAACCGCTTTTCAGCGTGTTTATCAACGGCGTTGACTTAACGTTACATTACTGTATATATAAATATATGACCTACCCCAACCCCGTCCCTAAACCTACCCGTCACTGGGGTTAATAGCATTTATGACTCTTCCCCTACCATCCTAGGAAAAAAAATATCGCTAGGAAAAATTTTAATATTAATTTTGCTTCGTTTGGCTCGGACATTTAACGGCGTAGACATACACGCAAAAGATGACGGTTCGTTTCGGCGTGGACATACACGCGGATATCTCAAAATGCGTATAGATAACACGCCACTTGATTTGAAAGTGGCGTGTATGTTTGCGCAAAGTCATGATGTCATGTTGCGTAGAAACATGTCGATGTAAGGAGACCTGCGGTGTGTGTAGAAACATGTTGATGTAAGGAGACCTGCGGTGTGTGTAGAGACATGTCGATGTAAGGAGACCCGCGGTGTGTGTAGAGACATGTCGCTGTAAGGAGACCTGCGGTGTGTGTAGAGACATGTCGATGTAAGGAGACCTGCGGTGTGTGTAGAAACATGTCGATGTAAGGAGACCTGCGGTGTGTGTAGAGACATGTTGATGTAAGGAGACCTGCGGTGTGTGTAGAGACATGTCGATGTAAGGAGACCTGCGGTGTGTGTAGAGACATGTTGATGTAAGGAGACCTGCGGTGTGTGTAGAAACATGTCGATGTAAGGAGACCTGCGGTGTGTGTAGAGACATGTCGATGTAAGGAGACCTGCGGTGTGTGTAGAGACATGTTGATGTAAGGAGACCTGCGGTGTGTGTAGAGACATGTCGATGTAAGGAGACCTGCGGTGTGTGTAGAAACATGTCGCTGTAAGGAGACCTGCGGTGTGTGTAGAAACATGTCGATGTAAGGAGACCTGCGGTGTGTGTAGAGACATGTCGATGTAAGGAGACCTGCGGTGTGTGTAGAAACATGTCGCTGTAAGGAGACCTGCGGTGTGTGTAGAAACATGTCGATGTAAGGAGACCTGCGGTGTGTGTAGAAACATGTCGATGTAAGGAGACCTGCGGTGTGTGTAGAAACATGTCGATGTAAGGAGACCTGCGGTGTGTGTAGAGACATGTCGATGTAAGGAGACCTGCGGTGTGTGTAGAAACATGTCACTGTAAGGAGACCCACGGTGTGTGTAGAAACATGTCGATGTAAGGAGACCTGCGGTGTGTGTAGAAACATGTTGATGTAAGGAGACCTGCGGTGTGTGTAGAAACATGTCGATGTAAGGAGACCTGCGGTGTGTGTAGAGACATGTCGATGTAAGGAGACCTGCGGTGTGTGTAGAAACATGTTGATGTAAGGAGACCTGCGGTGTGTGTAGAGACATGTCGATGTAAGGAGACCTGCGGTGTGTGTAGAGACATGTCGATGTAAGGAGACCTGCGGTGTGTGTAGAAACATGTCACTGTAAGGAGACCCACGGTGTGTGTAGAAACATGTCACTGTAAGGAGACCCGCGGTGTGTGTAGAGACATGTCGCTGTAAGGAGACCCGCGGTGTGTGTAGAGACATGTTGATGTAAGGAGACCTGCGGTGTGTGTAGAAACATGTCGCTGTAAGGAGACCTGCGGTGTGTGTAGAGACATGTCGATGTAAGGAGACCTGCGGTGTGTGTAGAAACATGTCGCTGTAAGGAGACCTGCGGTGTGTGTAGAGACATGTTGATGTAAGGAGACCTGCGGTGTGTGTAGAGACATGTCGATGTAAGGAGACCTGCGGTGTGTGTAGAGACATGTTGATGTAAGGAGACCCACGGTGTGTGTAGAAACATGTCGCTGTAAGGAGACCTGCGGTGTGTGTAGAAACATGTCGATGTAAGGAGACCTGCGGTGTGTGTAGAAACATGTCGATGTAAGGAGACCTGCGGTGTGTGTAGAGACATGTTGATGTAAGGAGACCTGCGGTGTGTGTAGAGACATGTTGATGTAAGGAGACCTGCGGTGTGTGTAGAAACATGTCGATGTAAGGAGACCTGCGGTGTGTGTAGAGACATGTTGATGTAAGGAGACCTGCGGTGTGTGTAGAGACATGTTGATGTAAGGAGACCTGCGGTGTGTGTAGAGACATGTTGATGTAAGGAGACCTGCGGTGTGTGTAGAGACATGTTGATGTAAGGAGACCTGCGGTGTGTGTAGAGACATGTCGATGTAAGGAGACCTGCGGTGTGTGTAGAGACATGTTGATGTAAGGAGACCTGCGGTGTGTGTAGAGACATGTTGATGTAAGGAGACCTGCGGTGTGTGTAGAGACATGTCGATGTAAGGAGACCTGCGGTGTGTGTAGAGACATGTCGATGTAAGGAGACCTGCGGTGTGTGTAGAGACATGTCGATGTAAGGAGACCTGCGGTGTGTGTAGAGACATGTCGATGTAAGGAGACCTGCGGTGTGTGTAGAAACATGTCGATGTAAGGAGACCTGCGGTGTGTGTAGAGACATGTCGATGTAAGGAGACCTGCGGTGTGTGTAGAGACATGTTGATGTAAGGAGACCTGCGGTGTGTGTAGAGACATGTCGATGTAAGGAGACCTGCGGTGTGTGTAGAGACATGTCGATGTAAGGAGACCTGCGGTGTGTGTAGAGACATGTCGATGTAAGGAGACCTGCGGTGTGTGTAGAGACATGTCGATGTAAGGAGACCTGCGGTGTGTGTAGAAACATGTCGATGTAAGGAGACCTGCGGTGTGTGTAGAGACATGTTGATGTAAGGAGACCTGCGGTGTGTGTAGAGACATGTTGATGTAAGGAGACCTGCGGTGTGTGTAGAGACATGTCGATGTAAGGAGACCTGCGGTGTGTGTAGAGACATGTTGATGTAA
>JAULUF010000042.1:1440000-1560000 GCA_031834385.1 Semotilus atromaculatus | reverse complement strand
GAGTTTGATGATGCGCCAAAAGCATTTCAGTTTAGCATTCAGCGTTTCCTTGTAAACACAGAGGAACATCTTATATACAGCACTGCAAAAATGCTTTTCTAACTTAGTATTTTTATCTCGTTAGAAGATTAGATCAAATCAAGATGCATTTACCAAAGTAGTAAAATAGCATAAGATATTATGTCTTATTTTCTGGTGAAATAAACCAAAATTAAGTTCATGCTTAAACTAAGCTAAATGATCTGCCAATGGGGTCAGAAAAACAATCTTGTTTTCCATTTGAATTAAGATTTTTTTCTCACCCCATTGGCAGATCATTTAGCTTTTATAAAGCAAAAACTCACTTAATTTTTTTATTTTCCCAGGAAACAAGACACAATATCTTATGGCATTTTACTTATTTAGTAAATGCATCTTGATTTAGGAATTTTTTGATATTTGGACTGGAAACAAGACAAAAATATTAAGTAAGAAAAGTATTTTTTGCAGTGCACAATCTTATAGGACTCCAGTGCAATTTGTCAGACAGACAGATCTGTCAATCATCTGAGAGAAATATAATCACTTCAGGGATGTACAGGATTGTGGTGTCACTATTTAAGCCAGTTTAAGCCTGCAGCCACTGTGTGTGTGTGTGTGTGTGTGTGTGTGTGTGTGTGTGTGAGAGATCCTTGTGCGCAATACACACCGCCACCAGGTGAGGGAGTAAACGACCATGTGCTCCTTTAACAGCTGATTTACTCTGGCAACAGTGGCTCTGTAACTAACCTTACAGAGGACAGATCCTGCACATCTGTGAGCAAACACTCACTTTAAAGAGCCCATCTGATGTTTCAGGCTCTACTAGAACAGGTTTTCCTGCTGTAATGTTGATTATTCTCCTCATATTCTCCATTGTTGCGGCTCCTCTCTTCCCAGTCTGTCAGTAACGCTCTGTTTACTTCCTGTCTCTATGAAGCCCCTCCCTCTGAAAAGCACACTGTGCTCTGATTGGTCGGCTGGATCAGTGTGTTGTGATTGGTCGAGCGTTTCGAGTGTGTTTGGGAAAGTCCCGTCCCTTACCATAACCACCAGTTTAACACACTAACTAACTCAACCAGGCCCCGCCCATTTATTCTGCGTATGAATTATAATGAGGAATATTGTTGGTTAACACCCAGTCAAGCTTGAAAAAAAATATATCGTCATATACTGTGAAACTGGTATAATTTTTTTAAATACCCGTGATATGGATTTTTGGTCATACCACCCAGTTAGTGCTGTCAGAAGTACTGATTTCGTTCCCAAGTCGGTGCTGAAATTTAAATAATGTGACTCTTTCAGCAGAATCATAAACACCTCTGATTGGTCGTTGTGCTCACCAGCTCATCATATATGTCTGTGATTGGCTACAATGATCAACGCTTCAGAAACATGTTGTAAATCTACATCAATGATGCTCTCCAGCGAGCGCTAACACACACACACACACACACGCGAGCGTTTGAAAGCATGAGTCTATCAGCGGATCGGTCCTGCGTGTGCTCTCAAACGCTCCCACTCCTGTTTTTAAAAACACTTTCAAACGCTCCTGTGCACTGATCATTGTAGCCAATCACAGACAATCCCGATGAGCACGCGCTCATTGAGTCTGACTGTGATTAGCTACAATGATGCGAACACAACGACGCGTGAACACAACGATCAGAGGCGTTTATGATTCCACCAAACGGCGCTCAAAGCATCACATTTTTTAAATTTCAGTACAGGCTTGTTTTTTTTGACAGCACTAAACCATGTCCCATATTTTTAATTTGGAGACTGCAATACCTATTTCGACCACTAGCTGTCATTCTTACGGACTGCCCCTTTAAGTGGAAAAGATGTTTGTGGTCGTACCTATCTGAGCGTTGTCGTACAGAAGCAGGTCGTATGCGCCCTGGTACCCGGTGCGGTAGTTGGTCCGGGTCCCGCTGTCCCACTGCACCACCACGGTCTTGTCTGGTGTGGTTGTGCTGCCCTGCCGGCCGATCTCCACCACCGTGCCGATGTGCCCTTCTCCCTCGTCCTGCGAGCTCCACTTCCAGTCCAGGCCGCGCACCACACGCATGCCCACCTCCATGCTGCCGCGCGCCGGCCCGGCCTCGCTGGGCTTCCGCTGCGCTCGCGGGACGCTAGCACTCGCTGCCGGGGGGCGAGGGACCGTGAGCGCGAGGGAGCCGAGCAGGGCAGTCTCTGGAGACAGGTCAGGGCTGACTGAAAGCAGAGGAAACACACCTTAATACGGCTGAAAGGCTAAATTAAAATTTCTTTCTTAAATATTAACAAAATTCTAATTATATTCAAATTCTAAAGGCAATACTTAAAGGGAGAGTTCACCCAAAAATGAAAATTAGCCCATGATTTACTCTGCCTCAAGCCATCCGGTCAATGGCTAGAGAAAATTTGAAGACCAAAAAAGTGCATCCATCCATGATATAAAAAAATAAAATGCACCACACTTTCGGCTGTCGGAAGCTAGTGATTATAGTTTATAAAGTTTTAAATATGGGTATTTTTCTTAAACACATGGCTTCACTTCAGAAGGCCTTTATTAACCCCCCGCAGCCGTTCTCATGGACAAATGCACTTTTATGATGATAGATGCACTTTTATGATGGATAGATGCACTTTTATGATGGATAGATGCACTTTTATGATGGATAGATGCACTTTTATGATGGATAGATGCACTTTTATGATGGATAGATGCACTTTTATGATGATAGATGCACTTTTATGATGTATAGATGCACTTTTATGATGAATGCACTTTTATTATGTATAGATGCACTTTTATGATGGACAGATGCACTTTTATGATGTATAGATGCACTTTTATGATGGATAGATGCACTTTTATGATGGATAGATGCACTTTTATGATGTATAGATGCACTTTTATGATGATAGATGCACTTTTATGATGTATAGATGCACTTTTATGATGAATGCACTTTTATTATGTATAGATGCACTTTTATGATGGACAGATGCACTTTTATGATGGACAGATGCACTTTTATGATGGACAGATGCACTTTTATGATGTATAGATGCACTTTTATGATGGACAGATGCACTTTTATGATGTATAGATGCACTTTTATGATGTATAGATGCACTTTTATGATGTATAGATGCACTTTTATGATGTATAGATGCACTTTTATGATGGACAGATGCACTTTTATGATGGACAGATGCACTTTTATGATGATAGATGCACTTTTATGATGGATAGATGCACTTTTATGATGGATAGATGCACTTTTATGATGGACAGATGCACTTTTATGATGTATAGATGCACTTTTATGATGTATAGATGCACTTTTATGATGGATAGATGCACTTTTATGATGTATAGATGCACTTTTATGATGATAGATGCACTTTTATGATGTATAGATGCACTTTTATGATGAATGCACTTTTATTATGTATAGATGCACTTTTATGATGGACAGATGCACTTTTATGATGTATAGATGCACTTTTATGATGTATAGATGCACTTTTATGATGATAGATGCACTTTTATGATGTATAGATGCACTTTTATGATGAATGCACTTTTATTATGTATAGATGCACTTTTATGATGTATAGATGCACTTTTATGATGTATAGATGCACTTTTATGATGATAGATGCACTTTTATGATGGACAGATGCACTTTTATGATGTATAGATGCACTTTTATGATGTATAGATGCACTTTTATGATGGATAGATGCACTTTTATGATGTATAGATGCACTTTTATGATGAATGCACTTTTATTATGTATAGATGCACTTTTATGATGTATAGATGCACTTTTATGATGATAGATGCACTTTTATGATGAATGCACTTTTATGATGTAAAGATGCACTTTTATGATGGATAGATGCACTTTTATGATGGACAGATGCACTTTTATGATGGACAGATGCACTTTTATGATGATAGATGCACTTTTATGATGTATAGATGCACTTTTATGATGGACAGATGCACTTTTATGATGGACAGATGCACTTTTATGATGGACAGATGCACTTTTATGATGGATAGATGCACTTTTATGATGGATAGATGCACTTTTATGATGAATGCACTTTTATTATGTATAGATGCACTTTTATGATGTATAGGTGCACTTTTATGATGAATGCACTTTTATGATGTAAAGATGCACTTTTATGATGGATAGATGCACTTTTATGATGATAGATGCACTTTTATGATGATAGATGCACTTTTATGATGTATAGATGCACTTTTATGATGATAGATGCACTTTTATGATGGACAGATGCACTTTTATGATGGATAGATGCATGATGGATAGATGAAAAGTTTGTTAAAACCCAGAATCTAAAAGGATATCCAGAGATCTTTAATACTTCTTGAGTTACAGCCAAGCAAACTTTGGGCAAAAAACACAAGTAGTCCTTTTCCCATTTTTGAACCGTCACCGTTGGCTTATAGTAACACAACAAATATTGATAAAGTCTATACCAGATATAGATCTACCAATCTCTGTGTAAAAATAAAATGATGCTGCCACCTTTCTAAAGTCATTTTTACACCCCAGTAATGTGGCTCCAAATCTTAGGTGAAAATTGTCTTTCATCAATATTTATGTTTTCCTTTCTTCAGAAAAAAATAAGAACAAAATCTAACATTTAAGCCGGGAAATTTCTGAAATTTGGTGGATTTGACACAGAATGACCCCAAAGTTTGTTCATCACATCGCATTAAATCACATATTCCCACATGCCTCAAAGTTCACAGAGAATATTCTTTCTTATCCTGGCAAAATTGTCTTCCAAATAAATCCAATCTGGTAAGTCCAATGCGACCGGAATGCAACCTTGTGAACGCAGTCAAAATGATTGCGCATGGGTACGTGAAACACAGGGAAAGCAGACGTGTACAAGCTGCTGAAGTCAAACATATGCCGGCTGTTTACACCAAATACACTCTTCAAACTCGTCTCATAACTACAACAGACAGGGAGAAGAGCAGCAGATGTTCTGCCATGCAGTGTTGCTCACGGCACTCGACCTGTTGCTCAAACCAGCGTCTCAGACTGGAGGGATAAGAGCGTGAACAGATGGACGAGCTCCAGTGTGGACGAAGAGGCACTCACGGAGCGTTACACAGACACTGCTCAATGACCCCGCTGGCCTTCACAGCTGCAGGGCAATGCACAAACTGGCCCTGGCAACAACTGAACTTACAGCTGCTTAAGACCTTTAAAGACATGGTTAAGAGCCCTTTAAAGAAATTAAGACCCTTTAAGACCTTTTTAAGACATGTTTAAGAGCCCTTTAAAGAAATTAAGACCCTTTTAAGACCATTTTAAAGAAAACAAAACCATTTTAAGACCATTTTAAAGAAATTAAGGCACTTTTAAAGTGTAAATTGCAGGTTACATTTTTCACGAAGATAATGCAATGTGCTTATTAAACATAAATATAAGAACCGCCCACCATTGTTTTGTATGTTTTTTTTATACCAAAATGTACTTTTTACAGTGGTTTTAAGCTCTCCCCTCCCTTCCACTAGGCTGGGCGTGACGTCATAACAGGGACTCCAAGCCTAAGTTACCGTTAGTCTAATGGCAAGTAGGCTAGCAGTTATATAGATTTTTTTTTTTAGATTCAGAAGTGATGAATGAAATAACTCAATTGTAAACATACTCGTGTGTGTTGGCTTCAAGAGGACCGTGATCCTGCCTGAAATGAGAGTAAGCTATTCGCAAAACGAACGGGTTCAGGCCGCATGCGTCAACACCAGGATTCTGTGTGAGGCTCGTCAGATTTGCCGATCGCGGGTCGAGCTCTCCACTCAACTTAAACGCGTTCACCTCACGTCAGCACATACTCTCCACTGCACTGCCGATTCCATAGGGTGACATAGCCCACACGAACACCTGTCAAACACAGCAATAGAGACATCGATCTCTCTTTTTCTTTCTACAATGAGCATTCGATGGCTAATTAGTTGCGTTTTAGCACAGGCAATATCGCGTTCTGTCAGCAGATGCCAGCAAAAGCTGGGACTGATCCGGCAATGTTACTAACTTACGTCCCCAACCCATCGTCGATCCCGGAATCAATCCCAGGTCGTGTTTGCGTTCACACAGAAGGCGTTATGGCAATTTCCCGAGATCAACGCGCTGTTTGAAAGGGGCTTATCGGTTGCTACTCCCTTTTATGACGTCATCACCCTGTAACTGTAAAAAAAAAAAAAAAAAACATAAAAAACGCTACCTTTGAAAACCCCCAATAAATGGTATTTTAACGCATTTTAAGACAGAAATCTTTAAATATATACACATTTAGCACTTTAATTTACACATTAATTGGTTGTGGTGGTTAACCTGCAATTTACACTTTAAGACCCCTTTAAATAAATTAAGACCCTTTTAAGACCTTTTTAAGAGCCTTTAAAGAAATTAAGATCCTTTTAAGACGATTTTAAAGAAATTAAGACCCTTTTAAGAGCATTTTAAAGAAATTAAAACCCTTTTAAGACATTTTAAAGACATGTTTAAGAGCCCTTTAAATAAATTAAGATCCTTTTAAAGAAATGAAGACCCTTTTAGGACCTTTTTAAAACCGTTTAAAGATTTTTTTTCAACTGTAAACCAATGCATGCTCATTATTATGAATGCATCTAAATCTAAAGTTTCAAAGACACTTGGAATTAAAAGGCAAAAATGTACTATAAAACCACAACAATCAAACAAAAGGCATTGGGAATACAGGGCTGTAGACTGCAACTAAAATGATCACAAATGCAACAACAACAAAAAACAAACAAAAAATTTTTTTTTTTGAACAGCACCTTCTTTGCCTGTTTTTAAATCTATGCTTAAATCTTACTTATTTAAACAAATTATGGTGGATTAAAAGTTTAATTCAAATTGTTTTATTATATTGTTTTTGTGTACATTTTTATATCTTCTTGTTTTTTTGTTTTACATTATTTAAACTTTACACCTCGGGTCAACCTACGGTTGTGTTGCGGTTGTGTTTAAAAAGTGCTTTATAAATAAAGAGAAAGAGAATTAATTAATTAATTAAATGTTTGACACAAGCATCATATGTCAAGGCATGCTGAAGATTTTTTTTAATTATATTCTCCAAATACCTGTATAAATAAATCCCAAGAAAAAACAATTAGGCTTTGCTCAAATGGATGTGTCCAATTATGAGAATGCAGAAATACAAACTTTTTTCATTTAAGAGAGAATTTCCTAGACATCGCAACCGACAATAACTGAATTCTGTAATCAATGCAATGAAATAATATTATGCAATCAATGCATCGCAATGCACCAGTGCATTTTTACACCCCTATCCACCATTGCACAGCATATAAAGAGCATATCTTGAGAAAATGCTCAGAATCTGATGTCCTGAGGTCATTAATGTCTCTGAATAAGCGAAAATACAAATAGGCTTTAAAAAGAGGAACTGCTCATTTCCCATCAGACAACTTCCTCAATTCATGAGCCTGTAGTCAGATAAAGGTCAGTCTGGTGGACCCAGATCTACATTACAACACATCTGCAGTGTCGTCGTACTCCAGTCCAAGTCTGAGCCAAAAAACATTCTCTATGACTAGTTGAGACCAGCTCATTCAACTTAAAAGTCCAGGCCAAGTCAAAATGCCCAAGATAGCAGAAAAAGTAGTAACTGAGCAACCTGTTCATTTTCTTAATACAGAAAACATTGTATTTCGATGTATTTCTATCCTCCTCACGAGTTCAGACGGGGTGCCTCAGGGCTCGGTCCTTGGACCTCTGCCTTTTAGTTTGTGTCTGACGTACAAATCCCAAGGTATGCAGACACTACTATGATTTACGCAAGTAAAACTAGAGGACGGGTGGACACAAAGCATTATTTGGTAAATGTGCATTAAAAACTTGGTAACACTTTACAAAAAGGTTCATTAGTTAACTATATTAGTTAGCATGCACTAATAATGAACTGCACTTATATACAGCATTAATTAATCCTTGTTAATGTTACTTTCAACATTTACTCATACTTTAATAAAATCTTGTTAATGCACTGTGAACTAACATGAACAGCTGTATTTTTAATAACTAACGTCAACAAAGATGAACAAATACAGTAAAAAATTTATTGCTCTTGCTCATGTTAGTTAATACACTAACTAATGCTAACTAATTTACCTTATTGTAAAGTGTTACCAAAAACTCTATTAAAAACAAATGTGTACATTGCCAACCAACACTAGATAACGTTCCACTTTAGCACAACTTATATCAAACATGAAAATATGGCTATAGAGGAGTCAAACAATCTGCAACTTGTTATATTGTTTTATATACTATGCCTACATTATTATTATTTCTGTAACTTTGTTTTGTGCATTTGTATCATTAACTGTATGCTTAAACGTCAGGTGTTTTTGTATGTTATTTACCGATTAATGATTAATGATGCCATATGTTCCGGTGTCCTTTTCTTATTGAAGTTTTGTAGTCAATCCTGGAACAGTCATAGACTGTCCATTTTCCCTGTAAACCAAAATATTAAATAATAATAAAAGAAATGTGAGTTCTCGTGGCAACTGTTTAGCAGCTGTCTGTGCCAGCTTCACTGCACTTGCACTTGTCCGTCAGAAATATAATGCAAGCGATAGGAAGAACACAAGCTGCTCTCTAAAGGAAGCGTATAAAGAGATATCAGCCACGAGAAACACATTATGCTGTAAGAGGAGTGACTGGGAACATGCACATGGCATTCACTTCCGTTTAGGACGGATTGTGTTCACTCATACCAACAGACTCGAGGAAATCTTCAGACCAAACTCTCTGATCGGCAGCAACAGCTCGTATAGCTCACACGCACTTCACATGCACTTCCCACTGGGGTCCTAGTGCAGGATCCCCAACAGATTGCCTGATAAGAAATGGATTTGGAGAGTCACTCCACAGGACCACAATTACACAAATCACGTACGCCAGTAAAAATACAGATACCCTAATAAAATATTACTCCAGTAAAAGTATTAAGACTTTTACTTGAGTAAAAGTACAAAAGGTACTTTATATGTCTATGTGGTGTTTTTAATACGCTTTAACACACACATGTGTAAGTTCATAAGTCGACAGCATTGCTGAGTATTTCCTCCTTAAAACTGCAGTGAACCAAAGACAGTCTCAAAAACACGGTGTGAAATCGCTGGTGTTTCTGACGTCACAAACGACCTTGACCAATCAGATCAACGTGTGATCGTCAACCAGTGGATCTCTGAGTGAGGGAGTGGAGGCGGGGCTCATCTGCATATTCATAGAACAGCGTATACTAAATGAGGCAAGGGTGTCGAGTTACATTCAAGATATTTGAAGGCATGAAGAATTGTTTTTTTTATATAAAAAAAGTTTAAATGTGTAATTTTGGTGATGAAATATGATAAAATATGATAAAATTATTGACTACAGGGGGACTTTAATGTACTGAAGTATTAAAATGTAAAAGTGCTGATCAATAAATGTTTATTTATTTTGCAAGTTCCTACTGCTAATACTTTTACAGCAGATTTACTGCACAACACCCGATAGTCATGACCTAAATATGATTTTAATTTACAAAAATACATCCTAAATTTGGCATTAGTAACTTACCTTATGAATTAAGTGACTCGTTAACAGCAGACTCGCTCTGACGGATCATTGAATCAGTGAGCCGTTGACTCAAGAACTGACTCATTAGTTCGGTGTGATTTACGAATCGATTTAAAAAGGTAAATGGTATGATGGCATGTCACGTCAGCCGCTCGTGTATTTGCGCTAGAACAAGTCGTACTTTGGTTTGTTGGAGCAGAGGATCTGTCCCACTGAGCGCTGGCTGTATCAGACACACGGTGACCGCCGGTTTAAAGCAGGAGAGAGGGAAGATAAATCAATACTCATCCAGGATAAACAGAAGAGGGATTACATCAGCCCAAGAAGAGGACAAAACACATCCATTCCTCATGAAGAGCACACACACACACACACACACGTGTGAGGAACATGGCCAGCTCTTACACACATTAGTGTCGCACCGTCTGTAAATAATGCATCAGACGCCAAGAACTCCTAAATGAACAGAAGATAAGCTTCGTCCAGCAATAACGCTAGTGTTGGGTAACGAAACCCAATGAGCCAATCAGAACGCAGATTTCAGTGCCACTTGAATGCCTGAAACCAACATGATCAGACCGGTTTTCTTGGTTGTGTTTGTTAAAACAATCGTTCAAGGCTGTCAAGTTTATAAATGACCAAAAACAGATGTTGAAAGAAATGCCGACTTCACTTGTATGTACTTTGGAGCCGCTGGTGTGACGCTGAACAAACGCTTCCAAACACACTCCCGCGCGTGAAGCTCAAGGCCAGGACTTGTCCAGTCTGTCACGTATTATCGACAAGTCAGCTCTTCTCCCGTAGCAGACGTTACAGTACAGCGGCAACAAGTAGGAGATTAACGTGCGTGTGCGCAACAGAACGTCGTTCAGAGAGGGCGAGAGAGAGGGCGAGAGAGAGAGAGAGAGAGAGAGAAGAGAGAAGAGAGAGAGAAGAGAGAGAGAAGAGAGAGAGAGGGCAAGAGAGAGGGCGAGAGAGAGAGAGAGGGCGAGAGAAGAGAGAGAGAGAGAGAAGAGAGAGAGAAGAGAGAGAGAAGAGAGAGAGAGGGCAAGAGAGAGGGCGAGAGAAGAGAGAGAGAGAGAGGAGAGAGAGAGAAGAGAGAGAGGAGAGAGAGAGGAGAGAGAGAGAAGACAGAGAGAGAGAGGGCGAGAGAGAGAGAGAGAGGGCAAGAGAGAGAGAGAGAGAGATAGGGAAGAGAGAGAGAGAGAGAAGAGAGAGGGCAAGAGAGAGAGGGCGAGAGAGAGGGCAAGAGAGAGAGGGCGAGAGAGAGGGTGAGAGAGAGAGAGGGGGAGAGAGAGAGAGAAAGGCGAGAGAGAGGGCGAGAAAGAGGGCGAGAAAGAGGGCGAGAAAGAGGGAGGGCGAGAGAGAGAGAGAGAGAGAGAGAGAGAGAGAGAGAGAGGGAGGGCGAGAGAGAGGGAAGAAAGAGAGAGAGAGAGAAAGAGAGAGAGAGAAAGAGAGAGAGAGAGAGAGAGAGAGAGAGAGAGAGAGAGAATAAATTACCTTATTTATTTTTATTTCGAGGCAGAACCATGCTTTCATACCAAAAAGCCTTGAGCAACATAATGTAATTACAAACATTTAAAGCAGAACAAATACACAAACTCACAACTTGGCATCATCATGCTAGTTCTCGACGCTATCATGCTAGCTCTCGACTAGGGATGTGAATTTCTTCCAAAAATGCCATTCGATAATCGAGGAGGAAAGTCGAATATCATTCGAAAATCACAAACAAACAAAAAAACGCACATTCTCACAATGATAGAGAGTCCAGCCGCGGAGAACACGCTCAGATGGCACAGCTGGCACACTCAAGCAGGAGATTACCAACTTTGTCAGGCGGGGGAATTATATTGCCAGGCGCCTCGCATCCAACTTAGCCTACCCAACAAACTAGCCATGACTGCGGGGTGCCTGAGGAGGAAGAGCTGCTGCCGGGAGCTGATCTCAGGTGGCTGTGGGCATCGTTGTTGTACAGGGCTGTTTACACATTGCTCTTACACTTGGTCACATAAATGTGATTTTGCAAATCGGATATAAATCGAATTTCGCACGCAGTTCAACTATTCGAAGATCGCGACTCATCCCTACTCTCGACGCCATCATGCTAGTTCTCGACGCTATCATGTTTGTTTGGGCTGGACTTTGCTCTCGATGGGACGCAGAGACTCATACGCCCGGCTCATTCTCCTCCACAGTGCTCATGGGGAAAACATGCGGTTATTTAGCGCCAGCCTTCTGCATCCAAGCATAGTATAATCTATATATATCTAAGTATAATCACAATCAAAGCATCCAAACTGCAATACTTATCACACACACTGCTAATCTTACCGATCCCAAACCTTTGAATGCCAATGTTTTTAAAAAGAAGTCTCTTCTGCTCATCAAGGCTGCATTTATTTCAGTAAAAATACCAATAAAAAAAGTAAAACAGTGAAATATTATTATAATGTAAATCATCTGTTTTCTATGTGAATATATAGTAAAGTGTAATTTATTCCAGTGATCAAAGCTGAATGTTCATCATCATTACTCCAGTCTTCAGTGTCACATGATCCTTCAGAAATCAGGATAATATGAGGATTTGAAGAAATTAATACTTTTATTCATCAAGGATGCATTAAATTGATCAAAAGTGACAGAAAAGACATTTATAATGTTACAAACTATTCTATTTCAAATAAATGAAATACAACTCTCTTTATCAAACAATCCTGAAAAAAAAAACTAAACTGTTTTCAATATTGATAATAATAATAAATGTTAATAAATGTTTTTGATCATCAGATCCTCATATTATCCTGATTTCTGAAGGATCATGTGACACTGAAGACTGGAGTAATGATGATGAACATACAGCTTTGATCACAGGAATAAATTACACTTTACTGTATATTCACATAGAAAACAGATGATTTACATTATAATCATATTTAACAATATTACTGTTTTTTGTTTTTTTGGTATTTTTAATAAAACTCAGCCTTGATGAGAAGACGAGACTTATTTTAAAAACATTAAAAATCTTACAGATCCCAAACTTTTGAACGGCAGTGTGTGTAACAACCACAAAACGTCCAATATGTAAACAATATGATTTATGACCACCATAAACTCACAACCTGCACATGTATATACGCTCGAGACAGCCGACTACTCTCCACTTTCTGCTTTACGGACATTCCTAAATGTCCATGAGGAAATTTGTTCTTTTCCGTACATGACAGGCCCCAATTAATCAATATCGAATCAAAACAAATCAAATCACATGCTTGTGAATCGAATCGTGAATCATGGAAACGAATGAAACCAGCAGAAGTGTAAAACCAGAAGGTCCTTCCATCATGTTCAAAACTTCTCTCAGTGTAGCGGATCACATGACCCCATCATCATCATCCCTTTATGAATCATCTACTCGTCATATTGACTGAGAATGATGAGAATGACAGCAATATCAGTATCAATATCAGAATACCTGCAGTTAATATGTAGATCGATATTTTCAAGACCATTGCCATTTTAACATTATATCGTCATGACAATTAAGCACATTTCCCCAAATTCTCATTAATGCAAGTTTCTTTTTTTATAATTTTTACTTTTTGAGTTTCTTCATGATTCCCATTACTCTCAATTATGTTTTTCATCGACTTCTAATTACTGTAGTAAAGTAATGTGTACTGATCAACAGTAATTTAATTACGCTTAAATATCAAAATCACATTCAAACTTGGTCATTTAGTAACACTTCATTTTAAGGTGACGTGGGTACACTTTACTTACTATTAATAACAATAAATGATGCGTAATTACAAACAACTTACCCTAAACCAGTGTCCTTACATGTAGTTACTACATTTATTACTATAAATTATGCACACATTTAAAAAAATGTGAATCATTGAATCATTCACTCATGAGATTTATTCAGAAATGCTGATTCATCCAGTAATGAAACAAGTCTTTATGAGTGAGTCATTGAATCATTCACTCAATTTTTTCAACTTAATTCAATTATGAATTATTTCTTTGTAAATAGACAGAGGCGATGTCAGAACCTCTAGTAAATGACGTTATTTTGTTTAGTGGTCTGTCAGAATTGTGATCTCCTTAAAAAAAATCGTAATTTTTATTTATCCAGATTTGTGTAGCTCTATATTACACTGTAAGACAAACACCTTCAATTAAAGTGTAACCAAACATTTTAAAGATTTATTCACATCACAGAAATGTTAATTAGATTAGATGAGGGATGCTTGTCAAAAAAAAATTCATTACAATTAAAAAAATGGACTTGATCCATCAGTTCAAATAAAAAAGCTATATTGTAAAATCTACTCATAAATGGTTTACAGCAATTTCCAATTTAACAGTAAATTATGCATAATTACATGCAACTAACCCTAAACCAGTGTCCTTGTTACATGTAGTTACTGCAGTAATTACTATAAATTATGCATAATCACAAGCAACTGACCCTTAACCAAACCCTAAACCTAAATCACAACCTCCACATTGTTTGCGAGCGGAAAACACACATCATTGTAATATGACATAAAAAAATACCGACACATGCAACCAAGTCCATATAAAACACCCTCCTATAATCCGTTAGTTTACCTGACAGCCCATGAAGTCCTGCAGAGATCTCACAACACAATCCCACGTGCCCCGTCACCTACAGGACCGAGACCAGACAGACACACTGCAGAGATCCTGCTGAGCCAATCACAGTCCCCGAACAGGACCAGAGATCCTGCTGAGCCAATCACAGTCCCCGAACAGGACCAGAGATCCTGCTGAGCCAATCACAGTCCCCGAACCTGACCATGTGACCACAGCCAGCGTTTAGACTGCGAGTGCGAGATTATCCCACACAGGACAGGCAAGGACTCCAAGCAGGCGATTGAGACTTTCTCACACACACACACATGCATGCACACACGCACGCACACTCTCACACACACACTCTCACACACTCACTCACACACACACACACACTCACACACACACACTCTCACACACACACTCTCACACACACACTCTCACACACACACTCTCACACACACTCTCTCACACACACTCTCTCACACACACTCTCTCACACACACTCTCTCACACACACTCTCTCACACACACTCTCTCACACACACTCTCTCACACACACTCTCTCACACACACTCTCTCACACACACTCTCACACACAGCAGAAGCCCTTAAAAGTCTGATGCGAGACAGATGCTTGTGTGAGCAAACCTGCCATCTTCAGCACCACAACTAGTGGTGTAATAAATCTACACGAGGTGATCGTGATATAAACACACACATCCACGTGAGCCGAGCCGAAGCGCCGATGATGGACGAGGAAGAAGACGCTTCCAAACCCAGAGGACAAGAACCTGCCTCGTCGTTACTCACAGACACAGAGTATTAAAGACACAGCATATATAATGTTAGGCGTAAAGTCCCCCTGCGATGAAAACCCAGCTTTTAATGTTGTTTATGTGTCTATGTGGTGTTTTTAATACGCTTTAACACACACACGTGTAAGTTCATAAGTCGACAGCATTGCTGAGTATTTCCTCCTTAAAACTGCAGTGAACCAAAGACAGTCTCAAAAACACGGTGTGAAATCGCTGGTGTTTCTGACGTCACAAACGACCTTGACCAATCAGATCAACGTGTGATCGTCAACCAGTGGATCTCTGAGTGAGGGAGTGAGTGGAGGCGGGGCTCATCTGCATATTGAGGCAGGGGTGTTGAGTTACATTCAGCATGAATAATTATTTTAAGGAAACTTTTTTATGTAATTTTGGTGATTAAGTTTTGGTGAAATGAGTTTTAAGGGATAGAATTATTGACTTCAGCAGGACTTTAAGGCCCATTCACACCAAGAACTATAAAGATAACTATAACGCACCTAAAACGGAGGGCCAAAATACAGTGAAAGAGAGGGTCAGGTTTCAGCATCAGAAAAACATGTCAAAATGAAAAATATCAGATTTTTTCAAACAGTCGTCATGTCTGTCGAACCTGCTACTAGAAGAGCTCCAGTTGTGGAAACGTGAATGAATGAACACACAAGTAAAATGCAGAAAGGCAACATCTATTTCATGCACAAAACCTGGGAAATCCACACCAGGGAAAGATGTGAGCTGGACGCCCAACAACATCGCGAACGATTCTCGTTTTTAATGACACTGATATGGATTCTTAGTAGCGGTTTACACAACACCGTTTTCAACTAAAACGGTAAAACTTTTTATGCGTGTTCATTTACACGACAGCGGTGTTTTGGGTGCCTGAAAACGCAAGTTTTTGAAAACGGTCTCCGTGTAACTTAAAAAACGTGAATCTCTGAAGAGGATGATGTCATGCACACGTGTATTACATGTTCAGTCTATAGTGTTTCATCGCCATCTACTGGCCTGGCAGCAGAATACAGCGTTTTTAGTCGTTTACACGGATCCGTGTGAATCGGGATCGTTTTCAGTACGTGGAAAACTCACAGGAAAAACGCCTCGGATTTAAGCGTATCGTTGTCGAGTAAACGCACCCTAATTCTCAAGATCTTTTACTCTGTTTTCCGTTGATGCGTGAACTTCACATTATTTGTAGCGCACCCGCCATCCAATAATCGCAATAATCTTTGTGCTTAATAAACAAACTCTCTGCTTTCAGATTCTGTTGGTAAATGTGTATGTGTGTGTGTGTGTGTGTGACGGATGAACCGATCATCTCTTCCTCTTTACTACTAGTTACTAGGGGTGCAACAGTACAGATAGCCCACGGTACGGTCCGTACCTCGGTTTTTGGGCCACGGTCTCGGTTCGGTTTCGGTACATGTTTTGTGCAGAAAGAGACTGCTATTTCATCCCCAAAATATGTTTTTATTTTTCTTATGAGCATAAACAGAATGTCACAGTAGGAAGAACATCAATGTGTATGGAATAAATTAACACTCTAGTCTGTACTGAACAACACTAAGTAATACAACCTCTTCAACTACCACTTATGAAATACAAAATGTAAACAAAAACACTTTAGAATATTCAAGTGGATCCCAATTCCAAACCTTGATAACTGGTATATGAAGTGATCAATGTGAAAGAAAAAGTGCACTTTTACCTTTAAACAAACATAAATTAGCTTGTGGTTTGAATTTAAAAAAAAGCAGAGCAAAATAATATATATATAAAAAAAAAAAAAATTATTATCGGGGTGTCATTGGTTGTTGCGTTAAATCTTACCCAGATACAATAGTGCTATTTTCTGATTGGCTGACAACACCAGACGAATCAGACGCGCTTGATTCCTGCCGGTTCCACAGTGAGAGCGGCGCGGACAGAGTTTTGGGCGCTGCGGCATATTAAATATATTACAAATAGTTTTTCAGCGTGAGAAATACAATGTGTGGCGGGAGAGCATGACAAAAGACCGAAATGAGTGACTGTCACGCTCAATGCGTGACACTTGAGAGCCCTGCTAGTAATACGAGCCAGTGAGTGACAGAAGTTAGCGTGTGGGTGCACAACAGTGATTGATTGGACACATTAACTTGCGGGTGCGGGCTTTCGTCTGCCTGGACAGGCAAACGCACCTGAAGGCGTGTAAAGCAAAAACTAAAAGGATCAGCGCGAACTCAATGGCAAAACCGAAGTCCCGCGGGACACGAGGGTAGATTGTCCCGTGCAGGGCTGACCGAACGGTCCGGGATTTTACCGTGTACCGTTGCATCCCTACTAGTTACAGCAGCAAATAATCATGATGAACATCAGAAGGAATGCTGGAAGATACAGAACTACTCACTGAAATCAATCATGACTCACGTAATCCAACAATCAGTGTTTCAACGTCAATAACACAGCTGGAGAACAATAGGCCTCGTTTACACTGTCAGTGAAATGTGACCCAATTCCGATTTTTTGCTCATATGCGACAGATCGGATGTGCTCTATGACAGTGTAAACAGGATAAAAACGCATGCATTCGGATATTCCGAGTTTTAGGCCTCGTTCATATGAGGAAATAAATCAGAAATAAATCAGATATGTGCCACTGCGATTGTCATGTAAACAGGCAGATCGGGTTTTCTGAGGCATTAGGCTTGGTCTCCACGGTTTAATGGCGAGAGAAACCCCGGCGCATGTCTGCGGAACGTCGTGATGTCGTATGAGAGGAATATGGACACACGTTGACATATCAAAGGTTGGCTTGCTCATCCTGAAATTACGGACTCACTGCTCCTCGTTAAAGCCTGCACGATCTCAAGAAAGTGCGTATCTATAGCATGAATTTTATTTCTCGTGCCATTTACGCCAACAATAGTTTTTGCACGCATGATGTGATAAAAATGAATGAGGCATTTTTATAGCGCTTTCAATAGTCAATTGTAATTTCAATAGTATGCACTTTATGGCGTGTAATACGCACGCACTCCACACCCCTAATCCTACCCAAGGGTTTACAGTGCGTATCATGCACACAAAAACTATTTTCTGTCTCGTCTCGCACACAATAACGGAAGCGTATGCGCAGCCTCAATGATCGTCCTTTTCTTCGTCCTCCGCCTCAAAATCATGGTGATGTTTGGCGAACTTCGCATATATCGCAGAGCTAGCGTCAATAACGTGTTCGTCCATCTGTGCAAGAACCCCCTTTAAGCATGCGCGATGTTTCAGATAGTGTCAAGTGTAAACACATGAATCGGATATGGGGTCACAATTGAAAGAACGTGTAAACGGACGATCAAAAAAATCAGATATAGGCAACAAATCAGAATTGGGCATCAAGACCTGTAGTGTAAACGAGGCCATAATGTCACGCAACGCATCCTTTAATATTTAGAGAGATTTTTAGAAGTATAGTAATCGTCCAGGCTTTGCATCTTAAAGCAACACCATGGAACTTTTCCTCTGTGGTCCCCCTACTGGTTGGAAGCGGAATTGTCCATTACCGCTGTCGTAAATAATTGAGCCTACCGCCGCCTACTGTCGCACACACACCTGTTGTTTATCAGCACCGGCTGTGGAGTGAACGATGTCCACAGACAAGGTACAGTATGGTGCATGATTTCATGAAAGTATGATGTATTGCGAAGAAAAGCAAAATAATGACTATTGTAACGCTTGACGTAAAGCAGTCGAATTTTGTAGTTCTTTTTGTGCTCGTGTTCCTACCCGAAACCCGAAGTTACATAGTGCCAGTAAAAGCGATACAGACACCGTCAGGCTATGGCAGACCTGTCATTCAGCCTATTGTAAGTCAATGTACCATCACAAGGGTTTTGGAAATATATTATGAAGGTTGAAAAAGCCACATAGTGCTGCTTTAATCTTCCTTTAATAGTCTAAATCTGGAGCGTGTTGTTCTCGATCGATGAGTCTCAGTCAAATCATCTCTAATAAAGAGCTCCACTCATAAAGCATAACCACAGCGCCACAGAACCAGATCACATGGTTTATCAGATCACATGATACAGTTACATCATAACAGCCTTTCTGACTGACCGGACAACTGGATGGACCTCTCGGACATTTCAAGCATATTATAAAGTGAAGCCCATATCCTAAACCTATAAGAACATTTTGTTTGGTCTTTTCTGTATAAATACCGAAACATGTGATATATTCTGAGCCTGGATAAGCAGCCATGCATGTGCAAACTATTTCTTATGTGAAATAATGACATAGAAGAGGAGAGTGGGACAACATAACACTTTTAGTCTCTCAGTTTGTGTAAATCCACTTTGGGTTCAGTGCATTTATTTGTTCCTATATTACTTTCAGATGTCTAGTACAATTATGTGGTTTTGTTTCATTAATACAGTGTTTAGTTCTTCCTTGATTTCCCCCGAGAGAATGGCAGTGACCTGTGACAACATGCCCCACAGCACGCACATTATGGCCATATGACAGATTACAATTATATCTCATCTAATAAAAAATATACAAGACAAAACAAAAATATTTTCTTAAAATATAATTAACTTTTTCATATAAAATAATGGCATTTTTTAATAATTAAAAATAAACAAATGTTTGAGTTTGACAACAAACACACAGCTATACAGCATAAAACATAATAATTATTCAACTCTCAGTCTTTATTCACACTGTTCTCATGGTTTCTCAATAGAATTCATAAAAGTATAGAATAATATCAGTTCTAATAGTATGTATTGTAACGCAGTGTGATATAGGCTAACAGATATAAGATTAATATCAGATTTGACTCATTTTAAATAAACACAAACAACAGAGATGAAAAATTAACATAAGTAATAGCCTAAATTGACTTTTGATATGGTTAAACAAATGTTCAGAGATGGTTTTTATTTAGGCGCAACTCTCTCTCTCTAGTGTTGTTGATATGGTACCTATAAATACACTGTTTCTTCATGCTGGCGTGTGTAAGTGTTAAACTGTGTGTGTGTGTGTGTGTGTGTCATACCTGTCAAGTTTTGGATTTGAAAATAAGGGAAATATTCCTGCGCCCACCACGAGCAGTCCCACCACCCCATTCATTTTACCACATGTAAAGGGTCACACAATCAAAAAATAAAAATGAATGATCTTAATTAAATTGATGTAAACTTTTCAGCCAAAGCAAAGGAAGAGTTCACAGATAAATGAAAATGTTCCCATATCCCTTACATTTTAAGACAGTGTTATAGCCTAAATGAAAACACAAAAGGGTAGGCCTATATATGAAGAGCATTTATTTAAAGTCTTATTTGCATATTTTCTGTTCATTTAACATTGCTTGTCTTTATTTACATTTTATTTTCGTTCCACACATTCTTTTCATTTCATATTGCTTTTCTTTTTGCAGTTTTTCTTTTCATTTCACATAACTTTTCTTTACTCTTTTAGTGAGTTATTATTGTACAAATGTATTGCAGACTTTGCATTATTTAAGACTGTTTAGGAAGGTATGTATTTGTGGGCTGGGCCAGAGTGGTTAATTTTACATGAGAGTAGAGCGCAAACAGTTCTGCTGTCTAACGTCATCCTATTCTCTGTAACAATCTGTCGTACCATGCTAAACACCCTTTCTGATGTTTTTATGCCTCTAGCCCGCGCTTGTGGTTGGGGGATTTCTCGTGCTGACATCATTCCTTCCCCCGTGTCAGTGAGATGCTAAAGTCGCAGTTACAAAACTTACAAAACACGTGACTGTCCCCCACCCTGCTCCTCCTCAGAAAAGTACATTCGCTGCCATTGTACATCTACTCTACATCTACATCTACTCTACATCTACATCTACTCTACATCTACTCTACATCTACATCTACTCTACATCTACATCTACATCTACTCTACATCTACTCTACATCTACATCTACATCTACTCTACATCTACATCTACTCTACATCTACATCTACATCTACTCTACATCTACATCTACTCTACATCTACTCTACATCTACTCTACATCTACTCTACATCTACTCTACATCTACTCTACATCTACATCTACATCTACATCTACTCTACATCTACTCTACATCTACTCTACATCTACATCTACTCTACATCTACATCTACTCTACATCTACTCTACATCTACATCTACTCTACATCTACATCTACTCTACATCTACATCTACTCTACATCTACATCTACTCTACATCTACATCTACATCTACATCTACTCTACATCTACATCTACTCTACATCTACATCTACTCTACATCTACTCTACATCTACATCTACTCTACATCTACTCTACATCTACATCTACTCTACATCTACTCTACATCTACTCTACATCTACTCTACATCTACTCTACATCTACTCTACATCTACTCTACATCTACTCTACATCTACTCTACATCTACATCTACTCTACATCTACTCTACATCTACATCTACATCTACTCTACATCTACATCTATATCTACATCTACTCTACATCTACATCTACATCTACATCTACATCTACTCTACATCTACATCTACATCTACTCTACATCTACATCTACTCTACATCTACTCTACATCTACTCTACATCTACTCTACATCTACATCTACTCTACATCTACATCTACATCTACTCTACATCTACTCTACATCTACTCTACATCTACATCTACTCTACATCTACATCTACTCTACATCTACTCTACATCTACATCTACTCTACATCTACTCTACATCTACATCTACATCTACATCTACATCTACTCTACATCTACTCTACATCTACATCTACTCTACATCTACTCTACATCTACTCTACATCTACTCTACATCTACTCTACATCTACTCTACATCTACTCTACATCTACTCTACATCTACTCTACATCTACTCTACATCTACTCTACATCTACTCTACATCTACTCTACATCTACATCTACATCTACATCTACATCTACACTCACTTTCTGATGAGCCGCTGTGATGCTCAAGCTTCACACAACACAGATAACGCCTCCATTTAGATCTATTTATTGAAACAACAACCAGAATTTTCCTAACATAATTCTTCTTTGAGTTCCACTGAAATGAGGTTCAGGTTTCTTGTGAATAAGGGTGAGTAAATAATGAAGGATTTATTGCATGTAAAAAATGCACCAGAAGTTGAACTTTGAATAAAGAAATGAATATCACTTCAGAAAGAGTGTCAGCGAGAGCATAACAAACGTAAACTGCATTTTTGGATGAAAAAAAGTCAAAATATGTTATATTTTGAATAAATATGGAAAAAGATGTGCATATTTCACCAGGAAGTGCTGAGTAAGAGTCATACGCCGGGTTTCTGAGACACTTCGTGCATGATAGATGCAGAAAATACTCTATTTTTGAACCATAATAGTCCCTCGTTACTATTCCTGCCCAATACTATCGTCCACATCACCAGCATCTCTCCTGAATCTGGACGCCGTCAGGCTGTTTGATAAATCATCTTTAATCGTGATTATGATTTCTGCTGCTCATCGCCTGCGATATTTGCCCGCTGGTTATTTATCTATATTATTATAATAAATCCAAACATGAATCTCGACTAAATCGTTTGTAATTGTGGTTGCTAAATAAATGCACTGTGCCACAAGACAAATACATTTTTTGTTGCTTTAATGGCAAAACATAATGTGGAATTATTATTAATATAGTGAATTTCACTGGTTTTGTTGCACCAGCTTTCATAATGTAAAGAGTGTTAATATATATACACAGGTGAAACTCGAAAAATTAGAATATGGTGCAAAAGTTATAATTTTGATGATTATGGCCAAAGTCCTTTTAGGCAAGTCATGCCACTCGGCCGCCATCTTGGCAACGCCTCCGGGCAGCTATTTTGAACTAACAAGACCAGGCTCCTATCTAAACGAATGGGCAGAGAGTCAGAACTGCACATTCACTGGTCACCGGGACATAAAAAAGTAATGTATAGAAACAGCAGTAAAATGTGATAAAAATCGCTGAAAAAGTGTGATGACTTTGCCCCAAAATAAGGTTTAAAACGCCTTTTCCCCACAGGTTATACTTTACTACGCATGCGCAAGGGTTCACGTCTCCGCGGTCGCAAACATCAACTGTGCGCATGCATCAGTGGGACCAGACGATTGGCTTAAATGTTTCCCGGCTGTACTGTTAAAAGCAGACGATTGGCTTTCCAGAAGGAGGGGCGGGGCATGTGCATACAACCATCATCTTTGCCGTTACGGGTTTTTCCTATATAGTTGTATTGAGGAGTAAGGAAGTGGCATGTCTCTGTATAAATAGTCTCTGTTATGGCTTACAGCTTATGAAAACCCCAAATTCAAATTCTCAGAAAATTAGAATATTACATGAAATCAATCAAAAAAAGGATTTTAAATACAGAAATGTTGACCCTCTGAAAAGTATAATCATGTATATAGTTATATATACTAAATATATTAGTTTCACCTTTTAATTTGAATGACTGAAATACATGAACTTTTGCACGATATTCTAATTTTTCGAGTTTCGCCTGTACAAGATGAAATAAAATAAACCATGTGGATTGAGCTTCTTTTGAAAATTTGAAAGTGCAATGATTCCAAAATGGTGATTAAAATTTCTGAGCAAAATGAAAACTCAAAATGAAAAATAAACACTGCGATACAGACCAAAGGCTGCTCTCTTTTTGAAGAAGACATCACATTATTGCAGATATATATTTTTTAAAAACTGAACTAAACATTTAAAATGTATAATTTAACAAAATAATTTGGAATCTAAAATTGCTAGAAAATCAAAGCCGTGTGTCTGAATAACGTGTCCAAATCTGAAATGATCACAAAAATCGAGCCGCTAAAAGCTTTTCAGTCCTAAGCTTTCCACTGACACTTGATTTACGATGATCATTAATAATACGTGTGTTCGGGAAGAGTGTGACATGACAGTTATCGGGTGAATGATCCAGGATGGAATGCCGTGGGGTTACAGGACGGGTTTATTCTGGGTTGAGCAGGAATGCTGAGTGTCAGGCACACCCTACTGTCTCTGTACAGCACACAACATCTGATAGCACAGCGTTCACATCTCATCGTTAGCAGGAAACACATCCACACTTCATGTTGCAGGACACAGAACATGCATAGTGTGATTCATGAATGAATGACGCGGCTCTTTTTAATGCATTTTAAAGTTCTTTTAAAATACCAATGCGTCAGCCGAACTAGGGGCGTGTTTACAGTACAATGCTGAACTACCATGCTAGCTGCTTAGCTAGCTAGTCACTGTTTCCAAAAACCTTAGTAAGTTTATTGCACATCCCAAACCACATTGCTCCAACAATACATGCGTGTTCAATGAGATCATCCAGTGGAGTAATAATTCTGCTCATTAATCGGTTCCAGGTCGAAATAATGTTATACTGATGTAGCCTAGATAGTAAAATTGGCATCTGAGGAATACCAACTTAACTTTTTTAGTTATCCGTTATTTACTTGAGCATATTTGCAAATTGCATCTATAATTGGCTAGCAACGCTTTCGCAAATATTCAAATGGTTATTTTTTCCATGTTTGTTTAATAAATGTATGTATTTAGGGGGATGCTTCTCTAAAAACACTGAAAAAAAAATCGCTAATGAAATTGTGCAGTTCATTACGTTTCCCATCCCTGTCGCCCAAGCAGTCACAGACACTACACCATCAACACAGCCAATCAGAAGAGTTTGTGGGCGGAGCCTCTGTTCAAGCGCACTGCACTCGCAATCAAAGCAAAACTCACAGCCAATCAGAAGAGTTTGTAGGCGGAGCCTCTGTTCAAGCACACTGCACTCGCAATCAAAGCAAAACTCACAGCCAATCAGAAGAGTTTGTAGGCGGAGCCTCTGTTCAAGCACACTGCACTCGCAACCAAATCAATCAAAACATCTCAGCCAATCAGAAGAGTTTGTAGGCGGAGCCTCTGTTCAAGCACACTGCACTCGCAATCAAAGCAAAACTCACAGCCAATCAGAAGAGTTTGTGGGCGGAGCCTCTGTTCAAGCACACTGCACTCGCAACCAAAGCAATCAAAACATCTCAGCCAATCAGAAGAGTTTGTAGGCGGAGCCTCTGTTCAAGCACACTGCACTCGCAATCAAAGCAAAACTCACAGCCAATCAGAAGAGTTTGTGGGCGGAGCCTCTGTTCAAGCGCACTGCACTCGCAATCAAATCAATCAAACATCTCAGCCAATCAGAAGAGTTTGTAGGCGGAGCCTCTGTTCAAGCACACTGCACTCGCAATCAAAGCAATCAAAACTCACAGCCAATCAAAAGAGTTTGTGGGCGGAGCCTCTGTTCAAGCACACTGCACTCGCAATCAAAGCAATCAAATATCTCAGCCAATAGAGCGTGTGGGCGGAGCCTCTGTTCAAGCGCACTGCCTTCGGAATCAAAGCAAAACTCACAGCCAATCAGAAGAGTTTGTGGGCGGAGCCTCTGTTCAAGCGCACTGCACTCGCAACCAAATCAATCAAAACTCACAGCCAATCAGAAGAGTGTGTGGGCGGAGCCTCTGTTCAAACGCTCTGCACTCGCAATCAAAGCAAAACTCACAGCCAATCAGAAGAGCGTGTGGGCGGAGCCTCTGTTCAAGCGCACTGCACTCGCAACCAAATCAATCAAAACATCTCAGCCAATCAGAAGAGTTTGTAGGCGGAGCCTCTGTTCAAGCACACTGCACTCGCAACCAAATCAATCAAAACATCTCAGCCAATCAGAAGAGTTTGTAGGCGGAGCCTCTGTTCAAGCACACTGCACTCGCAACCAAAGCAATCAAAACATCTCAGCCAATCAGAAGAGTTTGTAGGCGGAGCCTCTGTTCAAGCACACTGCACTCGCAATCAAAGCAAAACTCACAGCCAATCAGAATAGTTTGTGGGCGGAGCCTCTGTTCAAGCGCACTGCACTCGCAATCAAATCAATCAAACATCTCAGCCAATCAGAAGAGTTTGTAGGCGGAGCCTCTGTTCAAGCACACTGCACTCGCAATCAAAGCAATCAAATATCTCAGCCAATAGAGCGTGTGGGCGGAGCCTCTGTTCAAGTGCACTGCCTTCGGAATCAAAGCAAAACTCACAGCCAATCAGAAGAGTTTGTGGGCGGAGCCTCTGTTCAAGCGCACTGCACTCGCAACCAAATCAATCAAAACTCACAGCCAATCAGAAGAGCGTGTGGGCGGAGCCTCTGTTCAAACGCTCTGCACTCGCAATCAAAGCAAAACTCACAGCCAATCAGAAGAGCGTGTGGGCGGAGCCTCTGTTCAAGCGCACTGCACTCGCAACCAAATCAATAAAAACTCACAGCCAATCAGAAGAGCGTGTGGGTGGAGCCTCTGTTCAAACGCACCGCACTCACAATCAAAGCAAAACTCAGCCAATCAGAAGAGCGTGTGGGCGGAGCCTCTGTTCAAGCGCAACCAAATCAATCAAAACTCACAGCCAATCAGAAGAGTGTGTGGGCGGAGTCTCTCTCTGCAAGCGCACTAGAAAACCAAATAGGCTACATAAGTACATAATCAATGTATAAATATTTCACCATACAAAATGATTAAAAAACGAAACTGAAACAATCTTAAATATAGCTGCGAGCAGCGATTACGGGCCCAAGCCGGTGGCACCGCAACCCCGGAGCCTTTACCTAAAGGCACCGGAGTGGCGGTTCCGCCGGCTTTGGCCCTTCATCGCTGCTCGCAGCTATATTTATATATATATATATATAAAGCCGGTGGCACCGCCACCCTTGTGCCTTTAGGGTTATTGTGCACGACGTACAAAACCGTAACTCCGCTTTGACTGTCGAAAAGAAGTGTGCTGTAGAGCTTGCATCAGTGTGGGCTCTGCAAAAGTGCGCATCGAGGGCACATATCAACCAGGTCTTTGTCCTTTGCCTGTCAACCTGGTTTGTCTCTGCCTTTTCTGTTCTGCCCTGTTTGCCATTGTTCACCCTGCCTGTCTTGACCATTCTTAATAAAAAGCTGCAAATGGATTCAAAAAGACAAGGCCTTAAACTTAAACTTGAACAAGGACTAAATTCTTGTAACTGTAACAGACTCAAGGCACAATCACACACACACACACACACGCGCGCGCACGCACACACACACAGTTTAAAAACAAACATTGTTACATTGATTAAAAAAGAAACATCAAATATGTTTTTAGTCATAGTATTATTTTATACAGAAATAAATTATTTGTAATTCAGATGAGAATAAAGTTAGTGATTTACAATTTTAAGGAAAACAAATATATTGTTCTGAAATATAGCACATTCATTTTAAATTCATTCAGCTTCAATTACCAATACAATCTTAATTTTATTTAAAGCAAACTATACATTTAAAAGATCTGGGTTCTATGCATATTTTGTAATTTAAAAAAATACAAAATTGTTTTGCAAAAAGACAAGGCCTTGGAGATTTCTTTATCCTTTAATGCAGGAAAAATCACACAGCAATGAAAGGCTTAATCTCTTGTCACTGTAACAGACAGCCAGCCACACACACACATAAACACAGACACCAGCCCTCCCTCCCCTCCCCACACAGACAGCCACACACACACACACACACACTCACACAGACATAATGGGAGGGGGCCCTCTCTCTGTCAGAGAGAGATACCATTTCAAGAAATCCACATTCAAACCACAATATCTGACTTTCTGTTGGTCCGAGGTAATTACTGTCAATTAGAAAGTTGTTCGGTTTGAGGAGAAGAATATACACGCTGAGTTTTGTAACTGTAGGTAAAACTAACTAAGTTATAACACACTTTATATGTCCTTTTTTAGTCATGAAAATTAATTTCCTCGCCACGGCCAAACCGTTTGAGATATCAAAAATCCGTCCGCAATTTAGTATCCTCAATGTCTTGACTTCATGAACACCGAGTTTGGCGATGATTGAATGAATTGCCTAGGAGTAGTACTTCAAATTCCACAGCAAGCGTTTTCCAAACAACCCATAATAGCCGACTTCCTGTTGTGCTGGCGTAAAACTTGACCGGGGGTAAGATGTTCGGCCCGATGAGATCTATATGTGTACTGAGTTTCATATTAATTCATGCAAGCGTGTTGGATATATGGACCAAATTGTCGGACCCCGTTCAAGAGGGCGCTGTTGAGCCCCCCTGCCACGCCCGGGTACCAGCTTCAGCCTGGCCCTGATGGCCGTGGGTTCTGACCTGTGTGCAAAATTTCAAGAGTTTTTGAGCACGTTAAGAGCCCCAAAAGCCCCTGAAACCTTGAAATCCATTAAAAGCAATAGACAAATCCCTCACACACAGAGACAGAGAGAGAGGGAGAGAAAATTCTCAGATACATCCACATTCAAACTTAAATATCTGACTTGCTGTTGTTTGGAGCTAATGACAGTTAATTAGAAAGTTGTCCGGCTTGATCTGAACAATATGCGTACCGAGTTTTATGATTGTAGGTAAAACTATATAACTAACACCCCCACTTTTGTCAAAAGGTGGCGCTACTGAGCCCCTGCACCACGCCCGTTTCTGAAACTTTGCACATGTCTACTGGCTAATAAATGTGATCTGTCTGTCGAGTTTCATGCAATTTTAAGCAATTTCAGGCATGCTAAGAGTCTCAAAAGCATCCAAAAAGAATATTAAAGTTTGATGCGTTTGATGCGTTGTCACGGCAACAGTATCTTAGATATCAATAATCCTTTCACAACTCTACATCTGGCGTGTGTTTACATTATACACATAAAGTTTGAAGCAAATCGGGTAAAAATAAGAGGGTGATTTCAAAGCATTTTGAAAGTGACACACTTCCTGCTGCCAGTTGGTGGCGCTATAACATTGACTCACAATAGTCACATCCATGTGATCGGACTCTTACAACGAACACACTGCTGAAGTTTCATCAAGATCAGTTAATGTATGCAGAAGTTATAACACACTTCCTGTTTCCATTATTCGCCATAAATTCGTTTCCTCGCCACGGCCAAACCGTTTGAGATATCAAAAATCCCCTGGCAACTTTTCATCGTCAATCTCTTGACTTCATGCTGACCGAGTTTCGTGGCGATTGGTTGAATTCTCTAGGAGGAGTATATCGAATTCCATTGCATGCGTTTTCCAAACAAGCCTTAATAGCCGACTTCCTGTTGGGCTGGGGTAAAAAGTAAAAGTACAAAGGATATATGAACCGATGAGATCTATATGTGTACCGAGTTTCATATTATTACATGCAAGCGTGTTTGATTTATGAACCAAGTTTTTGGACCCCGTTCCAGGGGGCGCTGTCAAACCCCCCTGCCACGCCCGGGTACCAGCTTCAGCCCGGCCCTGATGGCCGCCGGTTCTGACCCGTGTGCAAAGTTTCAAGAGTTTTTGAGCACGTTAAGGGGCCCAAAAGTGCGCTGAGAGTCTCAAAAGCATCCAAAAAGAATATTAAAGTTTGATGCATTGTCACGGCAACAGCATCTAAGATATCAACAATCCTTTCACAGGTCTACATCTGGCGTGTGTCTACATTATACACATCAAGTTTGAAGCAAATCGGGTAAAGCCTGTTTGATTTATGGACCAAGTTTTCGGACCCCGTTCCAGGGGGCGCTGTCGAGCCCCCCTGCCACGCCCGGGTACCAGCTTCAGCCCGGCCCTGATGGCCGCGGTTTCTGACCCGTGTGCAAAGTTTCAAGAGTTTTTGAGCATGTTAAGGGCCCCAAAAGTGCGCTAAGAATCTCAAAAGTATCCAAAAAGAATATTAAAGTTTGATGCGTTGTCACGGCAACAGCATCTAAGATATCAACAATCCTTTCACAGGTCTACATCTGGCTTGTGTCTACATTATACACATCAAGTTTGAAGCAAATAGGGTAAAGCGTGTTGGATATATGGACCAAATTGTCGGACCCGTTCAAGGGGGCGCTGTCGAGCCCCCCTGCCACGCCCGGGTACCAGCTTCAGCCTGGCCCTGATGGCCGTGGGTTTTGTCCCGTGTGCAAAGTTTCAAGAGTTTTCGAGCACGTTAAGAACCCCAAAAGTGCCCGAAAGCATAAAAAAGCATGAAAAAGCTTAAAAAAAGGAATATTAATGTTTGATGCATTGCCATGGCAACAGTATCAAAGATATCAATAATCCTTTCACAGGTCTACATCTGGCGTGTGTCTACATTATGCACATGAAGTTTGAAGCAAATCGGGTAAAAATAAGAGGGTGATTTAAAAGCTTTTTGAAAGTGACACACTTCCTGCTGCCAGTTGGTGGCGCTATAACTTTGACTCACAATAGTCACATCCATGTGATCGGGCTCTTACAACGAACACACTACTGAAGTTTCATCAAGATCAGTTAATGTATGCAGTAGTTATAACACACTTCCTGTTTCATGTTTCTCGCCATAATTTCGTTTCCTCGCCACTGCCAAACCGTTCGAGATATCAAAAATCCCCTGGCAACTTTTCATCCTCAGTGTCTTGACTTCATGCTGACCGAGTTTCGTGCCGTGTGTTTGAATTCTCTAGGAGGAGTATTTCACATTCCATTGCATGCGTTTTCCAAACAACCCTTAATAGCCGACTTCCTGTTGGGCTGGGGTAAAAAGTAAGAGCATGAAGTATATATGAACCGATGAGATCTATATGTGTACTGAGTTTCATATTATTACATGCAAGCGTGTTTGATTTATGGACCAAGTGTTCAAACCCCGTTCCAGGGGGCGCTGTCGAGCCCCCCTGCCACGCCCGGGTACCAGCTTCAGCCCGGCCCTGATGGCCGCGGGTTCTGAGATGTGTGCAAAGTTTCAAGAGTTTTCGAGCACGTTAAGGCCCCCAAAAGTGCCCAAAAGGTAGTAAAATAATAATAATAATAATAATAATAATCCTAAATAATAATCCTTAGGAAAACAATAGGGCCTTCGCCTTTTCAGGCTTGGGCCCTAATTATACTCGTTGTTCACTTCTAATTACTATCATTAATAAGAATGAGTCAGCTTGGAAGAGCACATGATAAAACCAGTGTTCATTCAACAGCTGATCTAAGAATGATGAATTCATCACGGGTGACCACACCTTCACCACTGCTGAAACACACAAGCTTATGAAATATAGATTCATACATGAACCCAAGGATGCAGAACAGAAATGAAAAGTCTAAAACTACAACGAAACAAAACACTAAGCAAAGGATCATTTACACTGGCACATATTATATGTCTCTGCTTCGTCAACTTCTGTGCTAGCTGACCAATAAAACACTCCCCTGACCTTCTAAACAAAACTGCTGTCCTTTAACGCTTTTGAGAAAACAAAATTAAACATGTTTTCGACATGCTCTCTTAAAAATAAGGGTTCAAAGGTCACAGTGATGCCATAGAGATGATCAGCTCCAATGTTATCTTAGTGTGAAGAACATTTTATTAATCTAAAGAACCTTTTGTGCAATGGATGTTTATGTGTACTGATATAAAACCATCAAAGCCAATGATGAACTTATGTAATATAATGGTATTTATCGCCCACTTTCAGATCTCTATTTCGGTACTTTATGAATCTCTGAAACATGCAGTTACAGTACCATGTAATCATCATCTGACGCCATTACTGTACCATGGTATTATCATAGTACTTCTTGTAAAAGCGATTCCTAAACAAAACACAGCCAAAAAAAACAAAAAAAAAACAATGACTCGCCATTCCAATGAAGGAAACACAATCACTGTTTCGGGACACAGGATAGAGCCAGTGCAAAACACATAAAGGGACATGTACCATGGTATTGTTTGAGATAACATGTGATTACAATGATATATTCTCGATAAACACGTGGAATGTGTACAAATATCATGTTTTACCATCACTACATACCAACATACCACACCACTATAATGCTGAGAATCTTCATCTCATGTCTGGACAAACCCTTAACAGTGCAACATATAAACCAACGGTTGGGTTTACAAATACATTTGACCCAAACATGGGATGAAGCAACCCAGCATTTTATACAGTGATACTTTTCCATAACTGAACCATCAATGTGCGCTGCTCAAATAAACAAAGCACAATATATTACAGTAAACACCAAAACATGACAATAAATGTGTAAATACGTAAATAAATGTATAAATATGTTTTTTAGCAAGAGCGCGTGATTTCTCTTGTAAAACCTAGTCATTTACTGATAGCATTGATTGTTTGTTGACTGATTATGGGAGATATAATCAATATATGTTTCAGAATTCTCTTTACAAGCAAACCATGCACATTAATGAATATTCAGACAAAAGAAGTAAACCGTTTTTTCATCTGCATGGCCGCGACACCGTTATATGAATACAAAACACATCATATCGTGTCGTTGTTTCATCTTACCTGTCGACAACATTAATGCTTCACCGGCCCACCGATTAATGTGCTAATACAGGCTTACGAGCGGTTATTACTGCGATGCGAGGCGAGGCGATGCGATGCGATGGACGCGCGCGTCAGTAACGCCACTGGACATCCATCAGGCCGAAGCTTCCGCGTCACCTCGCGTTGTGTGTCAGCAAATAATTCCACACGAAAACAAAAACAAAAACCATCTATAAATCATCGAAATGAAAACACATCGCGCTAGTCAAGCTAGCAGTGCGGGTTAATTCGTGGACACGCCCACGCCGTATGCAAATTTACCAACCATACTATGGCGAGAGATATGCTCATGAATATTAATGAGGTGACGCTACAGGAAGGTTACCAGGCAACGCTCGATTAATATTCATGCGCTAATCCTTCGCCGTAGTCGGATTCGTAATTGTTTGGCTATAGTGCGTCATTAAATAAATGTTCTTGTTTTAAATTATTGTCTTTATGATGCACGTTGTGTAGAACTATGGGGAACCTTAGTATACTTAGATTAGTAAATCAATATACTTGATAGTGAAATCCTGGTTTGAAACAGGACAGTGCGCATGCGCGAATCGCTGAGATTGCGCCCACTATATGGTCCTCGTGAGCCATCTTGTTGTCGTTCCAAACGCTACACCGATGACACTTCATATATTATAGACAAGTGTGCATTATTGCGCTTATTACAGACATTTTCAGTAATCAGCAAACAGACGTTCTCAGAACTTTAGCTAACATTCTGGCAAGGGTTTCTCAACAAACGTTCATAACGTTATTGGTTTAAACGTTCTTTAATAATCTTCTTAAAACGTTATTTAAATATTCAGGGAACGTTTAATTTTCTGAAATATTGTAGTTGGATGATAGAACGTTTTTTGAATCTTGATACTTTGTTCAGAGAACATACAAAAGTAACGTTCCCATAATGTTAGCAAAATTATTTTAAAAAAATATATTGTCCCTTAATATTTACTTTAAAAAATGGGACATTTTGAACGATCAGTTTCATCTGCATAGTGAGTTATTATTTTGTAACTCAATATTTGTTTTTGCCACTGGTAGATGTGTAGGCCTACATGAAAGCAATTTAGAGATGGAAACCCGAGCAATATATGAAAGGAAGCTTTCTAGAAATATTATTACATACAAGTAAAGAAACACATGTATAAACAGATCGCATATATAAGCTTATATCCTCTCTGAATGACTAAACTTCATCTTGTATTGTCTACACAAATACTTGGTCACACGCTGCTATCTGGAAACCAAGTGAATGGATTGCATTTCAAAATGACTGCATCAATATCAACATGTGTCATAATCAGAAAATGTCTCATGTATTAATTCGTTCTGCAGCAACAAAAGATGGCGCTGCACCTTCACATTTTGACATGAACATTTAAAAACCATGAAAGCTGAGGTAAACTTGTTCCCTTGTGCCCTGGAGGAAACGGCAGCTAAATGAAGCAAAACTCTTGGTTCGGTATATCCTTTATTTGAAAAAAAAAAAAATTTGACATTGAAATATGTCTAACGCTGTCTATGACGTAATCCAGCTGAGAAACACCTTTCTTGTGGATTCAGGAGGTTCATTTGGCAAAAACCCTTGGCACTAAAACTAAAGAACTATTTAAAGTCCCCCTGTAGTCAATGATTGTATTCCTAAAATTCATCTTTGATCACCAAAATTACATATTTAAACGTTTTTTCCTTGAAAAAAAAATTTCTATGAATATGCAGAAATGAGCCCCGCCTCCACTCCCTCACTCAGAGATCCACTGGTTGACGATCACACGTTGATCTGATTGGTTACAAGGTCGTTTGTGACGTCAGAAACACCAGCGATTTCACACCGTGTTTTTGAGACTGTCTTTGGTTCACTGCAGTTTTAAGGAGGAAATACTCAGCAATGCTGTCGACTTATGAACTTACACATGGTGTGTGTTAAAGCGTATTAAAAACACCACATAGACACATAACATTAAACACTGGGTTTTCACCGCAGGGGGACTTTAAAGCTAAGGTTCCTCGTTAAAACACCAATTGGCCACCATTGAAGAACGGGAACTTGAGACTCGACTGGTTTTATAAAATGAAAATCAAAAACATTATTACAAAAATGATTTATAGTCATGTTTACAAAAACATGAAAAAATGAGAACGGAACTTAATATATCTGAAACATTTAATGTACTAGTAAACCATATGTATATATATATATATATATATATATATATATATATATATACATATATGTGTGTGTGTATATATCCACTTCTTAATTTCCAGACTGGTCTCTTTTTACATTACTGATGTCCTGGACAGTCTATGCACTGAGAACACTTGCCATCTCTGAAAACATAAATAAACAACAATAAATTAAAGTCTTTGAACTCTGGATTAGCATCGCTATGAATACAAAAGTACCTAGAGTTGTTTAAAACAAACAGGACAAGAGTTCTAGTCGGTTCACAATAACGGCAAGCTGCCCTGCGGCGCCAGAATAATCCCGAACACGTAGAAGAGTCCCATGAGCAGGTTGAGCTTGGCGGTTTTCTGCGGGATCTTAGCGTAGCAGCGGCGGCGGAACTGCCTCTCCAGCGGGAAGGCCATGGGCAGCGTCAGCAGCGGGAGAGCCATGCTAATGCTGTAGCGCGTGGCTAGGATGCAGAACAGCAGGTAGGGCACGAACAGGAGCAGGTTGTAGATGATGTAGGAGAGCGTTGGGCCCACTAGGATGGCTAGCGTGACGATTCCCGCCTGCTTGTCCGAGTCCATGTCTCGGGTGTTGTTGCTGTGCAGGATGGCTTCGGTGTTGAGCGCTAGCGGCACCGCGTACACTAGCGGTAGCACTGACAGGTATCCCACCTGCACCGCGTGAGCGAACATCACCGCGAGAGGCCCGAAGGTGATGAGGATCACCACATCTCCCAGAGCCACGTACTTCAGGCCGATGCCTAGAGGACACACAACAATTACTGCGTTTTTACCCCAAATATGTGTCCATCACAAAACCAGTCACGAGGCGCACGGGTATATTTGTGGCAATAGCCAACAATACATTGTATGGGTCAAAATTATAAATAAATAAAAATGTATGCCAAAAATCATTAGGATATTAAGTAAAGAACATGTTCCATGAAGATATTTAGTACATTTCCTATCGCAAATATATAAAACATTTATTTTTGTGAGTGAATCTTTTGCAAACTTTAAAGGAGATTATCTCAATGTTTCGATTTTTTTGCACCGTCATGTTCCAGATTTTCAAATAGTTTAATCTCGGCCAAATATTGTCCTATCCTAACAAACCTTTGTGGTCCAGGGTCAAATATTATTAAATGTATGACCAGTGCCGGGGAGAATACTAACAATTTAGTCCATTACTGAATACAAATTACATGATATGGACATTGTTATCCATTATTTGTGCATCTTAACATTTTTTAAAACCCAGTCATAACCCAGCATTTTCACCTCCAGTAATTTTTGGTCTATATAGCTAATTTTGCCTTTCATGGCCATTTTTAAGACCCAGTCAAAACCCATCATATTCACCTCCAGTAATTTTTGGTCTATATAGCTAATTTTGCCTTTCATGACCATTTTTTAAGACCCAGTCATAACCCAGCATTTTCACCTCCAGTAATTTTTGGTCTATATAACTAATTTTGCCTTTCATGACCATTTTTAAGACCTAGTCATAACCCAGCATATTCACTTCCAGTAATTTTTGGTCTATATAACTAATTTTGCCTTTCAATGCCATTTTTAAGACCCAGTCATAACCCAGCATTTTCACTTCCAGTAATTTTTGGTCTATATAACTAACTTTGCCTTTCATGGCCATTTTTCAAGACCCAGTCATAACCCAGCATTTTCACTTCCAGTAATTTTTGGTCTATATAACTAATTTTGCCTTTCATGGCCATTTTTAAGACCTAGTCATAACCCAGCATATTCACTTCCAGTAATTTTTGGTCTATATAACAAATTTTGCCTTTCATGGCCATTTTTAAGACCTAGTCATAACCCAGCATTTTCACTTCCAGTAATTTTTGGTCTATATAACTAATTTTGCCTTTCATGGCCATTTTTTAAGACCCAGTCATAACCCAGCATTTTCACTTCCAGTAATTTTTGGTCTATATAACTAACTTTGCCTTTCATGGCCATTTTTCAAGACCCAGTCATAACCCAGCATTTTCACTTCCAGTAATTTTTGGTCTATATAACTAATTTTGCCTTTCATGGCCATTTTTAAGACCTAGTCATAACCCAGCATTTTCACTTCCAGTAATTTTTGGTCTATATAACTAATTTTGCCTTTCATGGCCATTTTTAAGACCTAGTCATAACCCAGCATTTTCACTTCCAGTAATTTTTGGTCTATATAACTAATTTTGCCTTTCATGGCCATTTTTCAGAAGACCTAGTCATAACCCAGCATTTTCACTTCCAGTAATTTTTGGTCTATATAACTAATTTTGCCTTTCATGGCCATTTTTCAGAAGACCTAGTCATAACCCAGCATATTCACCTCCAGTGTATAAGAAAGAGCTGGACAGTCCCCCGAAGTAGATGAGCGCCAGATGCTCGAGTCTGAGCGAGGACAGGCAGAAGAGCAGTGTTGCACACAGACAGCCGGCGGAGTACAGCACCGCCCCGAACAGCACCACGTCCTGCGGCTTCAGGATCTGATCCACCAGAGTCCGGTCGTCGCTCTTCTTATGATCGATGCCCTTGGAGAAGTCGTAGTAGGTGTTGACCAGGTTCCCGGCGCCGTGTACCAGCAGAACGGCCACAGCACACACCAGCAGAACCAGCAGGTCCACGGACCCCTCCAGCTTGTAGGCCAGCGCGCTGCCGAGGGCCACGGGTGTTAGCGAGGCGCTGAAGCTCCAGGGACGCAGCGCTAACACGTACGCCGCGCACTTGCCCTGCACACCCCTCACGCCACGGGCCCGGCCCGCTCCAGAACACCCCGACCCGTTCAGGCCGTTACACCCCGAGAGAATGCAGGTCTCGCGGCTCGCCTGCTTCATGGCGGATCAATCTAGCAGCGCTTCAGAGAGAGGAGACGAGCTGTCGACACACACACTAATCATTACATCACACCAGCAGACATATTCATTAACTGATATAATTACACATGAATATACACACATGGTTTGTCTTAAAGCATATTGAAAACACCACATAGACATAAACAACATTAATACACAGCTCTGAGGAATGCTTGATTCTGATTGGTCGATCGCTCCTTCCAGCGGTATATTATTCCCAGATAACAGCAGAACACAGAAACACAGCTCACCCGGGTCACTTGAAGACATCAGCGCTATACACTCGCTAGGAACGGTCTTTCTATGTGAAAGTTTTGTGTTTGGTGAGCTAATAAAATATAATAACTCAAATCAATATTTTGTGTACAGCTATTTAATATGTCCTCCAGTGTCGTGGACTCACTCTCTCTTGTTTCACACAACCGCAGATGCTGCCATTTTGGGAGTATTGTTTGACTATTGACAACATTGATCAAAGGCACAGCTGTCGAGACACACACCCACACACCCACACACACACACACACAGTCTAATCATTACAACATCACACCGCTCCTAGCGAGTGTATAGCGCTGATGTCTTCAGTGACCCGGGTGAGCTGTGTTCTGTTATCGGGGAGTAATATACCGCTGGATGGAGCGATCGACCAATCAGAATCAAGCATTCCTCAGAGCCGTGTAATAATGTTGTTTATGTCTATGTGGTGTTTTTAATATTCTTTTAGACAGACATCACACAAAAATACATTAATTAGCTTCTATTATTAGTCCCGCCCACCTCTCCAGAGCCACTGCTTTTTTTTCCCTGTAGGGATTATAAAAAAGCTTTTGTTAAAGTGTTAAAAGCCCAGAGTTTAATGACCCTGCAAGTCAAGTACACTTATATAGCGCTTTTCACAATACAGATTGTATCAAAGCAGCTTCACGGTATCAATCAAAACAACACAATGTTCGACATCCACGTTTGGTAGAGCTGATCAATGCAAGCTCGAGTAAACCCAGGGTTCATACTGACACTTCAAATTAAACTCCAGGACTTTTTAGATCATTTTTGATTCTCATTCTGATTATTGATTACAGGGGGACTTTAAAAAGGACTACAGTTATAAATCTCACTTATCAAACAATATCTTCATCCTCTTTCAAATTCTAAAGCATTTCTCCATCAGACGGGCTGATTCTGCGGGAAAAGACTATGTGTTTTACGAAAAAATAAAACACTCATTTCATTCATGCTGTCTGTCAATAATTCAAGAACTTTTCAAGGACCAATTCATAAATAGAACTGTGTTTCCAGGACTTGTTTCCAAAACGTCAAATATAAGCACCTGTCAAAATATGAGGAACTTTAAATATATTAAATATGAGTGAGGGAACACTAAACTTGTTTAAGGTATTTATCTAACAAAATTAACTACAGCCACAGGTTTGATTTTACTATGCAAAAAAATGCATAGAAAAACAAAGCTGACAGGAAAAAGCAAACAATCAGATATTAATATTTCTCCTAATTTTGCATGCGTTCATAATTTGTTTAACAGCCAGTTTGGCATGTTTCATAGGGTTTTCATCACTGATGAAGTTTATTTTGAGAGTATCGGGAGATCAACTGTCATTCACAGGGTTTCGCCGGAGTGGGCGGAGTTAAAGAGCTCGTCGTGACTCTGATTGGTGGAATTTTCTGTACAGCATCATGGGTAATGAAGTTTTTCCACCACAAATTCAACTTAAAATATGTTTTAATTAATGAAGAATAATGCAGAATCAAATACCATTGATTAACAAGCTCGTAGCTCACAGAAGGGCCGAGTTCCTTACAAAATCAAGAAAACTGAGTTTTTATGACTGTATGTGATTTCTGTGCTCCAGTTTGGTCCAATTGCATAAGAAAATATCCACAACAGTGTTTCAATGATTTTCCAAAACAGAAAAAATACTAAAATAAAGAAAATTAGATTAGGGCAGTCAGAAGAAAGACAATTTACCATCATCCGTTGTTTTAAAAACACCATGCAGATGCTAGGGTGATACAAAATACAGCTATAAATGTACTTTTTTATGATATTACTGTGGAAAAGCCAAGTGAAAAACATATGTCCTTCAAAAACACAAGGACACTAACAAAACCTGCCAAAAATCCCATGTGTTTTATGATAATAAACCGTTCTGAACAGTAGTACCATATTTTGGGTAGAAAATATGCATATTTTCCATATTTACACATGATTTCATGTATTATTAGTAGTAGCAGTTATGAAAGGGCTCCCTCACAAAGGGAAAATCATATTTAGTGTCCGTTGAATCAAAACCCCTGTAGTAAAAGTATGATATAGTAAGAGAGCATAAATTAAAGAGCCATAATCAGCTCACCTGTTGATCTGCTCATTAACATCAGATCACGTGTCCATACAAACACACTCACCCGTGTGTCAAACACAATACGCGTTTTGTTCTCATGCGTTTCATCACTGAATATGATGATTATGATAGTGGTCCAGCTGCTAAAGGCTAATGCTAGTTAGAGAGATTATCAGAGATTATCAAAGTGTCCGTTAGGATCGTAACGTTACCTGCTCCACACACACACACACGCGCGCGCTTCAGAAGAGCCGCTCACGCATCGTGCCGTGGGTTCAGGGGTCAATCCCCGCAGGGTCCGAGCAGAAGCGTGACAGTCCAGTGATGATTTAATCGACATTAGCAACATTAACCGACTCACACATCTCCATTTCCGTCCAACACCTCAGAGTGCAGCGCGTGTATTACAGTCCGGGTGGAAACACGGAAACACATCATCGTTCCGCCCAACCTTTTTTTACAGTCTATGCGCCCAACACATCATTCCGCCTGAAACAGAGGTTTTCGGTTTTCAAAGCGGGTTCAAAGTCAAATTGTGTAAAATGTAAAAAAATAAAAATAAAAATAAAAATAAAAAAAATATTCAAATTAACAAAATACCAATCGGATATAAATAAATGATAATATGTAGATTAATATAAGTAATACAAAGTAAAAGTGAATAAAAATAAATATTAAAACTGTGTAAACTAACGTTATACAAAAATGTATTTACATATGAAGTCCGTCTAACGTTTTTCTTTAATATTAACATTTTTATCAGGCTCCTATGAATAGGTTGCAGTGGTTCTCAAAGTGGGGTCCGCGAAATAATTTATAACAGCCTACCTACCGTTTTTCCGGACTATAAGTCATGTTTTCTTTATCATCTGAAAACTTGCTATTTATTCCAAAGTGACTTATCGGCCTAATGCATTTAATGTCAAATAATAAAAAAGTATGCTCTTAAAGGTTTCTATAGATAGATAATCTATTTATATTTCTTATGCCTGTGCGTCAAGTATTCGCTGTGTTTTGGTCGATTTTTGGGCACGCGCGCCAGAAGGAGACAGAGACGGCAGAACCGGCTGTTGTTTTCTTTATTTTTTGAAAGGCATGACATTTTGTAGTCATTTTTAATGTATACAGAAATAAAAAATAGACATTTTGCCGTTTTTAATTATGTACTCTTATCTGTATGACCATAAATAAGAGTATTCCTTTGTTTCCACTGCAGAGGAAACAATCCAAGTGTTCGCGCCGGCGTCTCGCGTGCGCGCACAATATGTCAATTCTAGCACTGCTAATTTGACATCAAAACCTATTCATTATCAAAATAAAATACTCTTTAAAAAGTTCTGCTTAATTTAATTTGTCTGTTGTACACCATGAAGGCAGTGACGACGGTCAATCATTAGGCCTACTTGCTTTCGACTTGCTGTTGTTCCAATCTCATTTCTCTACATGTGAACATTGTGAAGATGCTTATACGTGCAGGTCTGGACCTCTGTAATTTTTCAATGTGTGTATATATACACTCACCGGCCACTTTATTAGGTACCCCATGCTAGTAACGGGTTGGACCCCCTTTTGCCTTCAGAACTGCCTCAATTCTTCGTGGCATAGATTCAACAAGGTGCTGGAAGCATTCCTCAGGGAGTTTGGTCCATATTGACATGATGGCATCACACAGTTGCCGCAGATTTGTCGGCTGCACATCCATGATGCGAATCTCCCGTTCCACCACATCCCAAAGATGCTCTATTGGATTGAGATCTGGTGACTGTGGAGGCCATTTGAGTACAGCGAACTCATTGTCATGTTCAAGAAACCAGTCTGAGATGATTCCAGCTTTATGACATGGCGCATTATCCTGCTGAAAGTAGCCATCAGAAGTTGGGTACATTGTGGTCATAAAGGGATGGACATGGTCAGCAACAATACTCAGGTAGGCTGTGGCGTTGCAACGATGCTCAATTGGTACCAAGGGGCCCAAAGAGTGCCAAGAAAATATTCCCCACACCATGACACCACCACCACCAGCCTGAACCGTTGATACAAGGCAGGATGGATCCATGCTTTCATGTTGTAGACGCCAAATTCTGACCCTACCATCCGAATGTCGCAGCAGAAATCGAGACTCATCAGACCAGGCAACGTTTTTCCAATCTTCTATTGTCCAATTTCGATGAGCTTGTGCAAATTGTAGCCTCAGTTTCCTGTTCTTAGCTGAAAGGAGTGGCACCCGGTGTGGTCTTCTGCTGCTGTAGCCCATCTGCCTCAAAGTTCGACGTACTGTGCGTTCAGAGATGCTCTTCTGCCCACCTTGGTTGTAACGGGTGGTTATTTGAGTCACTGTTGCCCTTCTATCAGCTCGAACCAGTCTGGCCATTCTCCTCTGACCTCTGGCATCAACAAGGCATTTCCGCCCACAGAACTGCCGCTCACTGGATGTTTTTTCTTTTTCGGACCATTCTCTGTAAACCCTAGAGATGGTTGTGCGTGAAAATCCCAGTAGATTAGCAGTTTCTGAAATACTCAGACCAGCCCTTCTGGCACCAACAATCATGCCACGTTCAAAGTCACTCAAATCACCTTTCTTCCCCATACTGATGCTCGGTTTGAACTGCAGGAGATTGTCTTGACCATGTCTACATGCCTAAATGCACTGAGTTGCCGCCATGTGATTGGCTGCTTAGAAATTAAGTGTTAAGGAGCAGTTGGACAGGTGTACCTAATAAAGTGGCCGGTGAGTGTATATATATATATAATGAAAGTTTTGAAATAATTGCCTAATATTAACTCTAATTTGGCGCTGCAAGGATATTAAACATCGCGATGATAACTGACCTTCTCATCTGAGTGGTTTCAGCAGACTACCAGCGCTCGTCAATATCAAAATGCGCATTTCCGCATGACGCTTCAGTTATTCGGTCATAAAGTGCGAGATAAGATGTAGGCTAAACAAGATCTAGACACGTGGGAAATTAATGTGGGAAAAAATAAATACTCTGAACCCCAAGTGAATTTACACAAACTGAGAAAGTCAAAAAGCGTTACTTTGTGCCCCGCTCTCCCCTAGCTACAGGTCAAGAGAAGCACACTGTGCCCAGGATGAAATTACCATTATTTTTTTAGCTAATTACAGTGGATATAAGCTCAATTTAACAACACAAGCACCTATTAAACATAATTTGCCATTATTATTGTACTATAGTATAGGCCTACTATTTGTGTACCTCGAATGTGTTCAAATATTGGAATTTAACATCTATGCAAAATAATCCTTGAAACATTTCTCATTTAAGGCCATTTCTGTTTGGAATATGTGATTGTGCTTTGATGTGATGTGAACAATAATCATATACATTCTGAATTTCCATTTTGCATGTGGATCATTCATTGTAAAATTTAAACTGTCATATACGTGACAAATTTTTTTATTCCACTGCCCACTGACATGCTTTTAAAGCTATAGTTATCCCATTTTTGGGCCTTAAAACACCTTAAAATGCATGTGTAGATCAAGAAAATCTAAAATTCCTCGGGGGAGCATGCCCCCGCACCCCCATAGCAAGATCACTTTTGGGACCTCACACTATTTAGAAAACCCTGCATACGACCCTGGGTGGAGACTATTTGTGTCAAAACATTTCATTAAGCGCTCCCACATTAACTTTGGGCTCAGTCACTGTTATAAATATGAGGGGGTCCTTGGAAATATTTTCCCCCTGTAAGGGGTCCCTGGCTCCAAAATGTTTGAGAACCCCTGTTCTACGGGTTTCTACCTACTGGCATCTCTGACTGTGCTGAGGCGGGATTTGAGGGATTTAGTGAGTTTGAACTGAAAGTATTTTGATGAGTATAGCTACTATGTGCGGAGAGCATTCACTCAATATTATTATCTCAGTTTTGACATAGGTGGCTTTTAGAGGCTTCTGCAATGGAGGTCTTCATATGTAAATAATATAATAATAATAATAATTCATTACATTTATATAGCGCTTTTCAAGGTACTCAAAGCGCTTCACATATGGTAGGGGGAATCTCCTCAACCACCACCAGTGTGTAGCATCCACCGTCTTATACTGTCTATGGCCATATTGCGCCAGTACGCCCACCACACACCAGCTTACTGGAGGAGAGGAGACAGAGTGATGAAGCCAATCAGTATATGGGGATGATGAGGAGGCCATGATGGACAGAGGCCAAGGGCCAGATGTGTCCAGGACACCGGGGTTACAGCCCTACTCTTTCGAAGACATCCTGGGATTTGTAATGACCACAGAGAGTCAGGACCTCGGTGTAACGTCTCTGAAGGACGGTGCTCTCTGACAGTATAGTGTCCCCATCACTACACTGGGGCGTCAGGACCCACACAGACCCCAGGGAGAGCGCCCCCTGCTGGCCTCAGAACACCTCTTCCAAATAAATAATAATAAATAAATAATATACATTTTACAGTACAGTGCTATAGTGACTAGTGACAAAGTCCCCTTAAGACAAGTAATTTCGCCACTTTGCGTGTTGCCCTTTCTCCCATTCATAAGTAATAGGAATTAATGCCTTTCTATATATAAACGCTGCATGTGCAAAAAACAGTAGGCTACGCCAACAGAGAAGTGTGTCCGAATTCATAGTATTCGAAAAAAACATAGGAAAAAACAGAAGGCGAGAAAAGTCTCCGGATGATCTACTACTTCCGGTGAGATTCTGAAGTGTGTGGTGGACACTTTACTATCCCATGAGGCCACGGGAGAGGATTTATTAAAGTCCCCATGAATTCAAAATTGACCATACTTACTTTGTTTGCCTAAATTGATCGTTTTGTGGTGAACAATTCATCCATGCAAGTCAATCCACACAAAAAAAAGTTTGGCTTCGTAATCTTTAATCAAAGTCTGAAAATGCCCCTCCCCTCTGCATTGGAGGACCTTCCCTGATGACGTAGGTTTGACGGTGTTGGTGTCGGCTTAACATCCATAACCACGCCCCTCCAGCTGACAGTAGACAGGCTGAATGAAACGCCTACTTTTCTAGATCCAATCAGGTGCTAGTTGGAAAAAAAGCCACGCCCACTATTTTGCCTCGTATTCCGTTTCTCTCGGAAATACGTCACAACACTGGAGAAAAGTCGTTTGCAACTCCCGGTTCACGGGGGCTTTAATGGCAGTGAAGCGACAACTGATGCTGGTAGATTTGTTGTTATGCCTGTTTGTTATTTCTATTGATTAAAATAAAATTAAAAAAGCTTCCAGAGATCGCTGTAACATGCAGATAAAGACGTTTTGGAGACAATAAACACTTTTGCAACGAGGAAAAAAGAAAAACCTGATGCTGGTAGATCACATGATCATGACAACATGATGGATGTAGTCCAGATTGCATTCATACTATAGATAGAGAACATACTTTTTTAACGGTCGTGTTTAAAGTTCAAATTCAAAGTTACACAAATTGAAGTGTAGTGACTCAGACAGAACAGGTTTCAGCTGAAGCCAGGGGTAGAACAGGACAATTCTCCATTTGAGCATCACGAATCGATTATGTTGTTTCAAACTGATCACAATTTTCTCACGATTCTGAACAGACAAGTAAACAAAATAACATGTTCTGAAAAAATGTGGCTGCAGTTTTAAAAAATCAGGTTGAGTCAATGATTCAACGACTCATAAAGTTTTCACTTGTTTAATTACTGGATAATTCAGTGTTTCTAAATGAATCTCTTGAGTGAATGATTCAGTGATTCACATATTTTAAGTCTCTTGTCTCCACCTACTGGTGTAACGATGTAACTGATACAATCTTTATTTGAAGCCTCAAGTTTCTTTCTAAAGCTGATTTGCTCTATTTTGATCGCTACTGTAGACATCAGTGTTTATATCTAAACTATAATCATTTCTCCCAGCACTTCTGTGATAATCTGAGTGATTGTAAGACTGAAATAATGATACTGTGTGTCGAAAAGACTGTGTGTCTAGTCTACAGGATTGCTGTCGGTATCATCCTTGCAACATGATGTGGAGCTTAAGCAGACTCAACAACAGATGAAGTGCGAGCCAAAAGCCAGCTGGACGTTCGTGAGGCTCGGCTCTCTTCGGCACAGGCGAACGCTGTCTGGAATCACACTTTCGGGAAGCTTTTCAAGTTTAAACTTGGGGAACCACAACGCTCTTGAGTTGGCCATGTGCCTCAGATCTGTGTTACTGCTTAACCATGAACATAAACATGACTGTAAGGGGCAGAAGAGTCTGTGACGGACAAACATGTGTTAGGGACAGACACTGGCATGTCACATCCAAACACAGATGATGTTTTTTTTATTTAATATTTTGTATTTTTAGGTACTAAATTATATTTGCACTGTATCCATTTATTCACTTTTTGAGCATAGTTTTTGAACATTCAATTTCCAACTTAAACTGTGGTAAACCTTGAATGAGCAACAGACTTCAGTGTGATCTCTTTTCAAAGACGACACTTGGCAGATTATTGCTGAAGTGCAAAAAGTTTTTAAAAAATGAAATTAAAAAAAAGTTACAGAATTTTACGTGTATTGTTATTTAAAAAATGCATAAAATTGAAGTTAAATTAAATATATATTTTCCAAAACACATTTTACATTAAAAATGCAAAAAAATCAAAGCCATAAATCAAAATAAGTTGTGATCAAAATGTGAAGTTGATATCTCAGTAAATGAGCGTTCAGTGAGATGTTGTTCTGCAGTACCGAACGCTTCACTAGTAAAAATTAATACATAAAATTAGCACACTCAGCTGAAATGCATTGCAGTGAATGGCAACACCGCGTCAGCACAGATCACGTGTGCATTCCTCGCGGACCGGATCTGGGCCGACACATGCTGGAATACATTTTTTGGTACCAAACAATTTTTTGGGGTATTAATTTTTTTAATAACTTAATAATTATTTTAATTTTTTTATGTGTGGCATACAGAGTTCAATAATATAAACTTTTCTTTAGTGCTTTTCATCTACGCTGGCAGCTAAAATCTTTACAGTGTTATTACTGATACGTTATTAATGAATGTTCTCTGAGTGTTAAGAAAATGTATTATGCAAACATTAAGGAAAAATTAGTATATAGACTATACGAGCACATTCCTAACTTTCAACTTAATTTCAAAATAATTCACATTTTCATGCATACCCTTTAATTCAGCTCTAAATATCATTGGGAGTCATTGCAGACCTCTTAAAGATACAATATGTAGGAATTTTGTAATGAAATATCCAAAAATCACTTGCACAGTGTACTTACAATATCCCAAAAGTCTCCATAGACTTTTTATTTTATTTTTTTTATTGCAATTTTAGGCATTACAGGGATTTTTCAACACATAAATAAAAATAAAATAAAATAATAAAAAACAAAGGGAGAAACACATCACAAGTCAAACATGCAAGCAAAACATGAAACCTCCATCTGAGTCCCTTATTATCCTTGACTTGGAAATCTGTTATAGAATATCACAGTCGTCAAATAAGTCTTTAAGGGGTATACTTGTAAAGTACAAACACATATACAAATAATATTAATAAATTAAAAAAAAAATTAAAAAATAAAATAAAAAACATTTTAAAAAAATATATAATAATAATAATAATAATAAAAAAATATACATATATATATATTTCTTTTCTTTTCCTTTTCACTCCCCCCCCCCCCCCCCCCCCCCTTTATAATAACAGCCAACCCAAAATGACCTCTACCCCTTCCAAGCTAAATTTTGAATTCCCAAGGATAACATATTTTCCTCATCTACACCTAGGTATTTTAGAAAAGGGTCCCAGATCCTGTAGAATTTAAAGGGTTTGTCTTTTAGTGCCGTGGAAAAGGCTTCATTAGGAATAAAGCCCTTAACAATATTTATCCACTGAGCCACTGATGGGGTTATGTCGGTTATCCATTGTAACAAAATACTTTTACGGGCTCAATGTAGTAATATTTGCAAGAGATGACCACCCTTAAAACCATGAGGGAGTTCCTCTGTAAGTCCCAGCAAACAGATCTTAGGCCCTAATTGTAAAGAACAGGAAAATATTTTACCCACTTCTAGACAGACCCCCTCTTTTTGACAAAGTGAATACGCCCTATCAATGATAATGGTAAACTGCACCATCTATCCAGATCATTAATATCCATAGATTTTTTGACAGAGAGCTAGCGTCCGAGACCGACTTCCACTCGACAGAGAGCTAGCGTCCGAGACTGACTTCCACTCGACAGAGAGCTAGCGTCCGAGACTGACTTCCACTCGACAGAGAGCTAGCGTCCGTGACTGACTTCCACTCGACAGAGAGCTAGCGTCTGCGACTGACTTCCACTCGACAGAGAGCTAGCGTCCGAGACTGACTTCCACTCGACAGAGAGCTAGCGTCCGAGACTGACTTCCACTCGACAGAGAGCTAGCGTCCGAGACTGACTTCCACTCGACAGAGAGCTAGCGTCCGAGACTGACTTCCACTCGACAGAGAGCTAGCGTCCGAGACTGACTTCCACTCGACAGAGAGCTAGCGTCCGAGACCGACTTCCACTCGACAGAGAGCTAGCGTCCGAGACTGACTTCCACTCGACAGAGAGCTAGCGTCCGAGACTGACTTCCACTCGACAGAGAGCTAGCGTCCGAGACTGACTTCCACTCGACAGAGAGCTAGCGTCCGAGACTGACTTCCACTCGACAGAGAGCTAGCGTCCGAGACTGACTTCCACTCGACAGAGAGCTAGCGTCCGAGACTGACTTCCACTCGACAGAGAGCTAGCGTCCGAGACTGACTTCCACTCAACAGAGAGCTAGCGTCCGAGACTGACTTCCACTCGACAGAGAGCTAGCGACCGAGACTGACTTCCACTCGACAGAGAGCTAGCGTCTGCGACTGACTTCCACTCAACAGAGAGCTAGCGTCCGAGACTGACTTCCACTCGACAGAAAGCTAGCGTCCGAGACTGACTTACACTCGACAGAAAGCAAGCGTCCGAGACCGACTTCCACTCAACAGAGAGCTAGCGTCCGAGACTGACTTCCACTCGACAGAAAGCTAGCGTCCGAGACTGACTTACACTCGACAGAAAGCAAGCGTCCGAGACCGACTTCCACTCACCAGAGAGCTAGCGTCCGAGACTGACTTCCACTCGACAGAGAGCTAGCGTCCGAGACCGACTTCCACTCGACAGAGAGCTAGCGTCCGAGACTGACTTCCACTCGACAGAAAGCAAGCGTCCGAGACCGACTTCCACTCGACAGAGAGCTAGCGTCCGAGACTGACTTCCACTCGACAGAGAGCTAGCGTCCGAGACTGACTTCCACTCGACAGAAAGCTAGCGTCCGAGACTGACTTACACTCGACAGAAAGCTAGCGTCCGAGACTGACTTCCACTCGACAGAAAGCTAGCGTCCGAGACTGACTTACACTCGACAGAGAGCTAGCGTCCGAGACTGACTTCCACTCGACAGAGAGCTAGCGTCCGAGACTGACTTCCACTCGACAGAGAGCTAGCGTCCGAGACTGACTTACACTCGACAGAGAGCTAGCGTCCGAGACTGACTTCCACTCGACAGAGAGCTAGCGTCCGAGACTGACTTCCACTCGACAGAAAGCTAGCGTCCGAGACCGACTTCCACTCGACAGAGAGCTAGCGTCCGTGACTGACTTCCACACGACAGAAAGCTAGCGTCCGAGACCGACTTCCACTCAACAGAGAGCTAGCGTCCGAGACTGACTTCCACTCGACAGAAAGCTAGCGTCCGAGACTGACTTACACTCGACAGAGAGCTAGCGTCCGAGACTGACTTCCACTCGACAGAAAGCTAGCGTCCGAGACTGACTTCCACTCGACAGAAAGCTAGCGTCCGAGACCGACTTCCACTCGACAGAAAGCTAGCGTCCGAGACTGACTTACACTCGACAGAGAGCTAGCGTCCGAGACTGACTTCCACTCGACAGAGAGCTAGCGTCCGAGACTGACTTCCACTCGACAGAGAGCTAGCGTCCGAGACTGACTTACACTCGACAGAGAGCTAGCGTCCGAGACTGACTTCCACTCGACAGAGAGCTAGCGTCCGAGACTGACTTCCACTCGACAGAAAGCTAGCGTCCGAGACCGACTTCCACTCGACAGAGAGCTAGCGTCCGTGACTGACTTCCACACGACAGAAAGCTAGCGTCCGAGACCGACTTCCACTCTACAGAGAGCTAGCGTCCGAGACTGACTTCCACTCGACAGAAAGCTAGCGTCCGAGACCGACTTCCACTCGACAGAGAGCTAGCGTCCGAGACTGACTTCCACTCGACAGAAAGCTAGCGTCCGAGACTGACTTACACTCGACAGAGAGCTAGCGTCCGAGACTGACTTCCACTCGACAGAAAGCTAGCGTCCGAGACTGACTTCCACTCGACAGAAAGCTAGCGTCCGAGACCGACTTCCACTCGACAGAGAGCTAGCGTCCGCGACTGACTTCCACTCGACAGAGAGCTAGCGTCCGTGACTGACTTCCACTCGACAGAGAGCTAGCGTCCGTGACTGACTTCCACTCGACAGAGAGCTAGCGTCCGTGACCGACTTCCACTCGACAGAGAGCTAGCGTCCGCGACTGACTTCCACTCGACAGAGAGCTAGCGTCCGCGACTGACTTCCACTCGACAGAGAGCTAGCGTCCGTGACCGACTTCCACTCGACAGAGAGCTAGCGTCCGCGACTGACTTCCACTCGACAGAGAGCTAGCGTCCGAGACCGACTTCCACTCGACAGAGAGCTAGCGTCCGTGACTGACTTCCACTCGACAGAGAGCTAGCGTCCGCGACTGACTTCCACTCGACAGAGAGCTAGCGTCCGAGACCGACTTCCACTCGACAGAGAGCTAGCGTCCGCGACTGACTTCCACTCGACAGAGAGCTAGCGTCCGCGACTGATTTGGACTTGACAGAGAGCTAACGTCCGAGACCGACTTCCACTCGACAGAGAGCTAGCGTCCGAGACCGACTTCCACTCGACAGAGAGCTAGCGTCCGAGACTGCTTCCACTCGATAGAGAGCTAGCGTCCGAGACTGATTTGGACTCGACAGAGAGCTAGCGTCCGAGACTGATTTCCACTCGACAGAGAGCTAGCGTCCGAGACCGACTTCCACTCGACAGAGAGCTAGCGTCCGAGACTGACTTCCACTCGACAGAGAGCTAGCGTCCGCGACTGACTTCCACTCGACAGAGAGCTAGCGTCCGAGACCGACTTCCACTCGACAGAAAGCTAGCGTCCGAGTCTGACTTCCACTCGACAGAGAGCTAGCGTCCGAGTCTGACTTCCATTCGACAGAGAGCTAGCGTCCGAGACTGTCTTCCACTCGACAGAGAGCTAGCGTCCGCAACTGACTTCCACTCGACAGAGAGCTAGCGTCCGAGTCTGACTTCCACTCGACAGAGAGCTAGCGTCCGAGACTGTCTTCCACTCGACAGAGAGCTAGCGTCCGAGACTGACTTCCACTCGACAGAGAGCTAGCGTCCGAGACTGTCTTCCACTCGACAGAAAGCTAGCGTCCGCAACTGACTTCCACTCGACAGAAAGCTAGCGTCCGAGTCTGACTTCCACTCGACAGAGAGCTAGCGTCCGAGTCTGACTTCCACTCGACAGAGAGCTAGCGTCCGAGACTGACTTCCACTCGACAGAGAGCTAGCGTCCGCGACTGACTTCCACTCGACAGAGAGCTAGCGTCCGAGACTGACTTCCTCTCGACAGAGAGCTAGCGTCCGCGACTGACTTCCACTCGACAGAGAGCTAGCGTCCGCGACTGACTTCCACTCGACAGAGAGCTAGCGTCCGAGACTAATTTGGACTTGACAGAGCTTCACGAGTCATGACTTTACAGCTTTATTAGACAGTGAGCAAATGTACATAAAACAAATCAATGTTATAACGTTAGCTTGACATGATGAAATGTTAGAATATGGTCAGTATGTTATTCTAATGTCGATCTAGCTGCTAGTTTCATATAGCAAACGAACTAACACATAGAATAACATAACTTTCAACACATTTAAATGCCGTTTAGTGTGATACTGTAACTTTATACCAAGTGGAACAGTGCTGCGTTCCCTCACAAGTTTAATTCGTCTAATAAACTGACCTAGCACTTGCGTGTAGTTCGATAGGATGAAATGTCCTTATTCCTTAATATCCGCGGGACTCGCGTGTGATATCTTATTAACAATCGTGACCTGCTTCATACCACTGTAATGTTAAAAAACATGAATGTTTTCACTCATCCATAAACATTGTTAGATCCATCAGCTTGACAGCAAGTCCCATCATTCAGCTCGTCACTGCGTCATAAACATACGCCTTTGTTATTGTTGGAAACTGCGCCCTCTTGTGGCCAAAAAAGCGACATATTGTACCTTTAAGCAAAATAAATAATATACGATGATATTTCATGACTCTAGATGGCCTTTAGCCTGACTACGTCAGACTTCCTACTTCCGCTAATTTCATTTCGCTCCTGTAGTCAGTCTGAGATAGCAGCCTATCTTTCAGTTTTCCACCGGCCTGAAAACAGCCGGCCCAATCAACGAACAGAGGCCGGCTGAGAGCCGTGACGTAGCCGCTAAGCGCCGAGTTTTACATTGTAGGTTAGAGAAATCGAAAACCGAAACGACCGCGGAAATGGGAAACGAGACACGTGATTGTACCGTGGATGCGTAGATTAACTTCGCATAATCTGCAACAGTCGTTTACAGCCATGTTCACTCCGGTATTTCGCTCGCATCATCAAGTGTTTACAGCAGGTTTACAGTGGAAGTTCGATCATAGATTTGAGTTCGATGCATGATGTCTGTGTTTAGATGCGGCTGTATCGGCGCATAACATAAACTTATCTGATTGGCTTGCGGTTAACAAATGATTTTAAACTTCAGAAATCGCCCCCTAGCGAGAGAGAAAACACTTCTCTATTATGCTATTCCAGACTCTGTCTACGAAGCAAAGTGAAGTAGCAGAGTCTGGTATTACCAGGCTAGATGGCCTTAGCTCTATATGGAGTAAATGAGCTGTTCCTCTGGGTCCTAAAGTCAGTGTACTTCAGTGTGCATTCAGATACACATGTAGACATTATTTTTTTTTAAATGGGGTAAAAATTTATGATTTTTTAGTTTGAATATTGAGCCTTTTATGTTTTTCTATTGAAGCATTCCTCGCATTCCATTCATTCCTAAGGGGCTCAGATTAAAGTGAAGTATTTATTACTTTGTTTTAATTTTCGAATCCATTTTTGTTTTGTGTGTGTATTCGTGGTTCAGTGCGACACAAGTCCTGGGGTCTTGGACCCCTCTGATGAACACACAATAAAATAAAATTAAAAAAGATGATTAAACAATAAATGTAATTTCTAGAAGCCAAACCAAAAACACTGAACACTTTGCAGATTGTTTTGGTGGCAGAACGGAACGGTCTGTCTGTTCGTGGTTGGTTTGATATTAAATGAATAGCTATTATAGGCTACTTGTATTTTAAGTGCAAGAATGATGCAAAATCAATAGCAGATGTCTTTTGAAAGATGATTAATCCTTCAAAAATGAAAATGAAACAGCACGTGTGGTAAAAGCAGCATTGATTGCATTACAGTGTGTGCAGCTGTGAAGCGGTCAGTGTCTCCATCCGAGTCAGTCTCTGCTGAACACCGAAGAGGACAAACGCTCTGTCGGGAACCCAATGGCAAGACAAATAACTCATGGGAGTAATAATAAACGGTGAGGTTTGATACGTCTTTGTTAAGGGCAAATATTTGGACGTTGAGTCGCGAAGATGGTGCGTGAAGTTCACGGAAACCTCGAAGGACTGGTTCTGCTGGCGCTGGCCGGGCTCGGGCTCTTCATGCATGAAGTCACGGCTTTGCCTGCCTGGAGGTTTGAGGTATGTCATTAGTTTTTCATCAGGACGAATAATATTTCAGCATAGCATAACTCCTTTTTTCCTTGCATAACTCTAGACGCGCGTCAAAGCGGCGTCACGCGCGTGATGTGATATCCATACGTTTGAGTTATACAACTAGAAGTCGATCACGCAGACTGGACGACGCGTTCATAAAAACGCGACGGAATGGGACATAACGCAACGCTGGGATCCGAGACGCGGTGAACTGCTTTTAACTTGACGCGTCGGTCTTTAAAACGCAACGCTCATGACGCGACGCAATGACTAGCGACGTGTGTCTGGCGGATAAAACCAGATGAGAGGATCGTTATCACTGACCGGACTTTTGCTTTAATGACATTTCATCTGTCCTCCATTACAGTGTCCTTGTTACATACATGTATAGGCCTACGTACTAGTAGTTAATAACAGTAAATTATGCATAATTACATGCAACTAATCCTAAACCTAATCCTAACCTTATAGTAAGTAGGCTACATGTAGGCTACTTTATATATTTAAGTACTGAGTAGGCCTAATAATAATTATTACACAAACAATGACACCTTAAAATAAAGTAGCATATTTAAAATCTACTGCTGTTCTCTATTTTCTTTCAATATATATAATAATCAGTATGAAAGGGAAGTTTTACGCTAGTCTTTTCTCTATTGTTTCGTGAAGCCTTCAGGAACAAGAACATGTGGGCGGGGCTTGATTGTGTCTGTGGGTAATTGATTGGATGGTTGTGGTTTGCTATTGGCTGAGCTCATGTGAGTGACAGGTTGCCCCGCCCACATCATCAGAGAAGAGATGCTGGAAAGAAGGGGAAGTTATTCTTCACAATGACAGGTTGCTTGGAGGCACATGTAGCTCTGGAAATACGGCCACTCTGAAAACTGAGCTGTAAATGCCATGAGAGTAATAGACTAAACATTTTCAAAATGTGTAGACCTTGAAATGCTTAATCAAAATGTCACTGGATCTTGCAGTGAAGCGTCAGTCTTCTCTCCTGTGACGTATGCAGGATTCTCCAATCATCAGTGCTCTTAAAGGACAACTCCGGCGCAAAATGAACCTTTGGTCTAATTACACGTTGGTACATAGTCAAGCGTTCTCTGAGATTTGTTTTCATGGTTGTCGAATGTAAAGAGTTTTATCTCTAAAAACTGTTTAGCTTATAACGCTAGTATATTGGGCATAGAGTAATGAAAATAAAAATCGCTAGTTAATACCACTAACAAGGCTCAAAATAGCCCAACACGAACACGGTAACATAATGAGGGTCCGTACCTGCAGGGTGCGATTTGCCGGGGGGGATGAGTGGGATTTCCCCCTTTCTGGTCAATGTATCCCTGCCTCTGCTTAATTATTTCTATCCCCGGTGGGGATAAATTTATCCCCCCCTCAAAGTGATCAGTGCTAATACACTAGTGGCGAGACGGATCACAAAACTTATCACGGATCCGTGGTTTGATTAAAGTCAATTTTATTAGAAAATGCGATACTTTGGCTGGCTCTGATAAAGTTGTCGCAGCCTCTCTTCACCACTTTGCTCAATGTCCCGCCCACGGCGCTCTCTGATTGGTTAGACCTCACGAGTAATAGCCTATCAACACTTGCGAGACGGTTGCAGGTCCGCTGGGCCAACGCATTCTCATCCCAAGGCGTAATATTCTGACACTTTGACAAAGCGTCTATATCGAACGCGCATGGCACCCTTTAGCGTCAATATAACACGCAGAGAGATGGGTAGGTTTAGGTCTGGTGTAGGGTTAGGGTTAGACCGCTAGGAGGCGCCTTCTGACCCACATATTTCGGCGTCTCATATTGACGCTAAAGGGTGCCATGCGCGTTCGATATAGACGCTTTGGCAAAAGCGTCATTATATTACGCCTTGGGATGAGAACGGGCTGGCTGGGCTGTGGAGCTGTGTGTCGAAAGGGAGGCAGCATATTCAGTATATTACTGATGCGGGAATAAACCGATAAACATCACAATCTGATTATCTGTTTCTATGATGACAAGCAGAGTTAGTGTCCCAGTCACACCACTGAGGTGAGGCTAAAGCGAAGGTTTTTTGATTACTCACTCATGGTGTGTTCACACCGAACGCGAATTTAATTATTTGCGTGAGTAGATTACATACAAAAAATCAATGCAAAGAAGCGAATAGACGCATCATTGACGCGAATTAGGCGACTCGTTTGCCGCGAACGTCTCTCGCGCAAGTTGAAAAATGTGAACTCGAGCGGAAGATTCGCATGACGCTTTGTTCTCTTCATTCTCTTGTTTCTCTTGTTTACGCGCGACTAGAGGTCCTGTGGCGCAAATGAGGCGTTTAGCGCGGTAGACGCAAATTAGCCTCATTCGGGCGAATGAGGCGAATTGACTAACACAGATAGTGCATCTCTCTTTTCTATCATTTGACTGTAGCTCAGCATCGCGGTGTAACGTTAACGTTATTACTTTAGCAGCAGCAGTAAAACTGTTTCTACTGTGGTGGTTTAACTTTGCAATCAATCCGTGGTTCAGCAGAGGCTGATATATAGAAGTAACATATAGCCTATTAAACTAAATAAAGCGCTTTAATGTGAACTGTCAGTGCGATAGAACAATAACATCCGAAATGGACCACTATTTATTTATTTTTATATCAACAATAAAAAATGTTCAAAACATCCCCCCCTCTGTTTTTTTCACAAATCGCACCCTGCGTACCTGCAAACTGAAGCGTTGAGAATGTTGTAAGTATACAGACAGTTTAATAAGAAGATATTTTATAAAGACAGTCCACTTCGCACTTCCCACTGTGGAAAACAGTCTCGACCAGTCGAATCATGAACGCCGAGCCGAGTGCGCTGAACTGTCTTGGAATCTCATATGGTCCGTTGTTCGGCTCGGCGTTCATGATTCGATTAGTCGAGACTGTTTTCCAAAGACGGCTCCTGTCTGTATAAGCGAAGTGGACTGTCTTTATAAAATATCTTATTAAACTGTCTGTATACTTACAACGTTCTCAACGCTTCAGTTTGCAGGTAGGGACCCTCATTATGCTGCCGTGTTTGTGTTGGGCTATTTTGAGCCTTGTTAGTGGTATTGACTAGCAATTTTTATTTTCATTACTCTATGCTCAATATACTAGCGTTATAAGCTAAACAGTTTTTAGAGATAAAACTCTTTACATTCGACAATCATGAAAACAAATCTCAGACAACGGTTGACTATGTACCAACGTGTAATTAGACCAAAGGTTCATTTTGCGCCGGAGTTGTCCTTTAAGCCCCACCCATCAAGCACACGCTCATTTGCATAATCTTTTGAGTGCCACACCCTTCATCTTAACATCCAATCAACAACTGATGCACAGAACCAAGCCCCGCCCTGCTTTTTCTAAGTTTCACTCTGATGTATATTATAATGTTTTTACTACAAATATTAAAAGACGGCAGAAACCTGATTTCAGTAAATATCTCAGACATGATGCAAGAACACTCCCTTATAGATGTCACTGAGCTCGTGCAGTCCTGGCACTTCTTAAACGTGTGTGCAATATTGATTTTAGAATGTTTGCAGTCATAATCTATCTTTCTTCCATCCTGAAATAATATTTGGACTGGCGAGGGAATCATGAATGATCTTCTGTCAGGACGGTTTCCTCACCTGTGTGTCAGCGACCCCTCCACTGACTCTGGGATGTTAACCCTTGCATTTCTTTACATCCTGACTGGTTTATGGAAGATTAAACTTGTGTATTTGTGTCGCTGTTTGCTTTTGGATTATTACTTCACTGCCTTAATAAATCTGAACCCCATGCACATATCAGACCTTTCTATTTCACAGAAGACTGTTCTGGATCTATCGGTCGTATATATGAGGCGAGTGCATCTTATCAAACTCATTTCAATTCCTATTCGCACACAAGCTCTCTCTCTCTCTCTCTCTCTCTCTCTCTCTCTATATATATATAGGAATTCAATTGAGTTCTCTTTCACGTCTTCTTGCACTTGAACACACAAATACACACAAAATGATGTCAAAATATCCTCGTAGAGATACTGATCTTGACTGAATAACTTTTGTAGCTTTAGTAAGGATATAGCCTATATTTTATTTATAAAAAGAAAACTATGCTGGGTTATTTTTCATTTGACTAGCCTGTGTTTGATTTCTTGAACTTTGGTCATTTTGTATTTTTATTTTTTCATTTTATTACTGACTTTTTATTTGCCTTTACCGTTGTTTGAAATATATTAAGTCTAGTAGTTTTTGCTGATATTTTAGTTAAAACCAGGGCACGTTCCTCATGTAAGTGTTCTTGATGGGCTGATTTTTCTTCATTCAGCTGTGAACAAAATATTTGGCAAAAAGACAGTATTAAATTATCTGTTAAACATTTGACTTTTTAAAGAAGACTTTTGCTCAAGCTAAAACCAAGAGTGTTATTTGATAAATATATAGCTAAATATATGACTGATAATGAATCCAAGAGTTTACTAGGCCTATATTTTAAAACTGAAAGTAGCGAGAGCTAAATTGTAGAATGTTTTGTCTGCTATGCAGTTCAAAGTAAGATAAATCGTGAATAGTCACTAGTTTTTAAATGTCTCTCTTAATTCTGTTCAATATTACTGTACTGTAACTGTACTGTTCAATAATGCTATAGACAATCAGTCTGTGATGGGTTTGCCATTATTCTCCATGACTTCTGGCCCAATGACTGCCATGTCTCAACCTGTCGTGAAAACTACAAGAAATAAAAACATATATTCAAAATATGCATTTCTCAGTCCTTGACAAGTCTCTCGTGCCAATGTCCAATGATATGTCGCAACAGAAATACGACAAATCCAATCAACATCATGAGCAGCACATCACATCGTGCACGTAAAGTAATATAAAACAACATCATCAACATTATGAAATAGTATATTACCGTGTGCGGTAATCTAAAACCATGCAGATTAGGCAATTCTTATGAATACGTGTGGTTTCTCTGCCTCCATGTTCGTTCTGACCCGCTCCAAACTGACCCGGGTCATGTGACACATCACATTTTCTATGTAAATCTCACTTAAAGAACCCCTAACTTTAAACACCTCAAAGGGCATACATTATAAATATCGTCTTCTGAACATCACAATTGTTTTTAAATTGAATGAGCTCAAATTTACATTAATTTATGACAAAAACATAAATACACATCTCAACAAAAAACATGTCCTTTGACAGTTACCGTCGGTTAGTGTCAGAAAAGCCTCCAGAAGTGGTGAAATGATAACAGCAGCGAATCCTTCATCGCTCGTCTGATGTTAGCCAGACTCCTGCGCTATTATTCGGCTCACATTCCAGTGTTTGTGTGGAGAGTGTGTTTACTGCGGGACATACAGGCGCCGGATTATCGCTGCATTAATACTCCATCATTTTTTGCTCGTACAGATCCTGTAGAGGGTCTACTTTCATTTCTGTAAACTCACAATAACAACAAAACGTTGTGCTATGGTAAAGTAAGGAGAACGATCCGGATGCGCTTTCTGCCGTCTCGGTCTCCGTGAGCTTGATCACAGGAACGAACCGAAACTCAGCGTATACTCGCCTCACAGAGCAATAACTCCAGCCTGAGAACGCTTGCAATGTACACTTTTAAATGAACAGATTCCAATGGAAAATAAATGTTCTCGGATTGTGTAATCCGTATGAAATGTGTATGCGCGTCCACTACTAGCCGAAAACACAGAAAACATTATCAATAAATTATTCAAATGTTTTGAGTCTCACCTTCATAATCATTATGTTTGCTGATGTGCTGTGGCTTTATGTGTGCGCTTTAGCGCTGATTAGGCTATGTATTATATAAGCAATTATTTCAACGTAATTGTGTATTACGTGAGTCACGAACGCGCATCACAGAAAAGAGGAATGCGAGCATTTGTGCTTATAAAATTTAAACCTTTTTATTTATTTGTGAAATGCCGATGGTTTGTCTAGATAAGACCCTTATTCATCGTCTGGTGTCGTTTAAAGCCCTTTGAAGCTGCACTGAAACTGTCATTTGGACCTTGAACCGTTTGGGTCCTGTTGAAGTCCATTATATGGAGAAAAATCCTGGAATGTTTTCATCAAAAACCTTCATTTCTTTTCGACTGAAGAAAGAAAGACATGGACATCTTGGATGACATGGGGGGAGGAAATTATCAGCAAAAGTTTTTTTCAAAGTGAACTAATCCTTTAAAGGCTCATTATTATGATTTATGACTTATTAAACATTAGTCGAGTAACGGCTGAAATGAACGACTAGTAGTCGACTAGAAACATCTTTACTCGAGGAGGGTTTGATTCTGACCTCCATCTCTCTAATGATCGCCAGCAATTAAAGAAATTAAAGAAACATACGAAGCCAGAGCTTTCCCTATCCGATCTTTTTTTTGTCCTCATTCTAATTTTTTCCGTAAAAATGGAGTCGTCTCAAGAAATATATGCATACACACGAAACCACAGAAACCGACTGAAAACGATGTGGTATACATGCCAGACCAGTATGTGGCGCTGTAATTCTGCCACAGAGATACACTAAACAAGGAGAAGAAGACTTGCATAACCTTTGGCGCTCTATACGAGCCCAACACGACAGATGAAGAAGACGGCGAACGCAACCACATCCAGATCAAGAGTCGTTTGTATGGACTAACGACGAACTCGAACTTCTACTTAGAGTTACACTCGACTACAAGTCCACTAAACTCCAAGAAAACAGCATTGTTGTTGCTGTTACGTGTGACGTAGCGGTCACACGTAAACACCAATACGATAAAAAATGTGTACGTATACAGCTAAACGTGTATCGGTGTGGACTAGGGCTGTCAATCTTCCTCTATAATACTATTCGAATTCCATTCCTTATTTCAAATAATATTAGAATATTAAATGCTCAAATTCATCCTATTATTAATATTTATGACATTACACAGGCTTCTGGATCGCCAATGCCACTATAGCATGTGGTTGTTGTTACACGTTCTGTCCACTAGAGGCACATCTAATAAACATTTATTCGTGCTGAATATGGCTGAAGCGTTTCCGATGGTTTTCGGCTAATATATCTCCGCGAAAACACCACCAACAATTCTGAAACTTATATCGTTCTTATCAGTTCAACTAGACGGTTCCTACGAGCTCGGTGCCGAATCCGGTGAGATATGTGCGTTTTTCGCTTCTCAGGCGTTTTGGAGGCACTTTTACGTCGTTAAACATTTACGATTTTTGACAGTATTGTTATGATGATGCAGCGTGGATAACGTGCACACTTGTGTTACGATTCAAAAACTTTATTGTTCATCAGACGAAACAAAACCATTTAATTTTCACATGCGTGTAAGCCAAGGCGGCGAGAAAGGCAAGATTGCATATTATAAAAAATACATAAAAAAGCAATATTCGAATAGTAACTTCAGCATTCAAGTAGTATTGATTTTTTAAATATTCGAATTATATTAAAATTTCGGAATTCGTTTCAACAGGCCTAGTGTGGACATGCAGACGCTTGGACAAACGTTTACACCAGTGGACAGTCAGAGCTGAAATATAATCTTTCAGTCATACTCCAAAACTTAGTCTGAAGCAGTAAGTAGCAGGTTAACAAGAGGAGGATGAAAAATCCAGAATAAACCAGCATGAATTCCATATTTTCAATCAGGATATACAACTACGGTCATATGTGGTCAGACACAGGAACAGAAGACGGGTGAATCTCCCGCTGGAGGACGGCCTGTGGCGAAGGCCTGGGGAACCGTTTGGCTGCTTTCCTCTTCGGATCTCTGCTACTCTCGAAGAATTATAGCATTTTTTCTTTGTAGCTCCACACCGCATAGCAATACATGACAAGACACTGTGACCTACATTTCAAGATCTCCAGCTCATTCCCAGATATACAGCTCACTGGAACCAGGGTTCAAGGGGCTATTAATGGAAACCCGACAGGACAACAGAAACGTGATGTAATACACGAGAGAGATCTCTGCAGGCAGACTCAACCTACAGCGCAATAATATACAGTATAATCCCTCTCTCTCTGAAGCCCAATGTGATCCTTCAGAGCATCCTGACATGTCAGAAAATAAACTAGTTTCTTCAAAGCTATCTTTGTAGAGAGCGAATGATCAAACACTTTCTAAAACGTATTGCCTCCGATAGATTTCTTAAAGGTCCTGATAAAGAACGAACTGATGTGACAAAATCAGGCCAAAGTTCATTTCGGGATTTTCTGGAAAAGTTCACTCTGGCTGGTTAAAACCTCAAACTATAGCCTAATTTGTCCTTGTGGTAATTATGTTGTTTATGTGTCTATGTGGTGTTTTTAATACGCTTTAAGACTAAGCATGTGTAAGTTCATAAGTCGACAGCATTGCTGAGTATTTCCTCCTTAAAACTGCAGTGAACCAAAGACAGTCTCAAAAACACGGTGTGAAATCGCTGGTGTTTCTGACGTCACAAACGACCTTGTAACCAATCAGATCAACGTGTGATCGTCAACCAGTGGATCTCTGAGTGAGTGAGTGGAGGCGGGGCTCATTTGCATATTCATAGAACCGCGCATACTAAATGAGGCAAGGGTGTCAAGTTACACTCAAATATTGGCATGAAGAATTGTTTTTTTCAAATAATTTTTTTTAAAATATGTAATTCTGGTGATCAAAGATGAGTTTTAAGGCATACAATGATTGACTACAGGGGGACTTTAAAGATCCTGATAAACTTAAAGCGAAATAGAAGAACGAACTGGTGTGACGGCGTTTTGAAAAAAATCAGGCCAAAACGAAGTTTATTTCGGGACTTTCTGGAAAAGTTTAGTCTGGCTGGTAAACACCTCTGATCTCCCATTGGTCGGTGTGGTGATGATGTAATATGTGGGCGTGGCTCTGAAGCTCCGCCTTCTTCGAGGGTAATTCTCTGGTTCATTTCTTCTGTTCAGATGCGAGTTAAAACATGAAGTCGCTGGAGACGCTTTACAGCAGAAACTGAAGCTGTGACTCTAACTGAAAGACAGTGACACTGTTTTCATGTGTAATACTGTAGAGCTGCTTCTGTAAAGCAATCTATTGTACAAAGTACTGTATAAACAAAGCTTTTAGATTTTAGCTTTAAAAAGTCAAACGTTTAGATAACAAACATTTTTATACTGTGTTTTTGCTAAATATTTTGTTTCAGAGCTGAATGAAGAAAAATCGGCAGCATAAAGAACACTTACATGAGGAACGTGCCCTGGTTTTAACAAAAATATCAGCAAAAACTACTAGACTTAATATATTTCAAACATCGTTAAAGTCAAATAAGAAGTCAGTAATAAAATAAGAACAAATAAATGAAAACCCCCAAATAAATACAAATGAACAAAGTTCAAGAATCAAATGTAGGCTAATCAAATGTAAAATAACCCAGCTTTGTATAAATAAAATATAGCCTACATCATTATTAATTAGTTATTCAGTCAAGATCAGTATCTTTACGGGAATATTTGGACATGATGTTGTGTGTATTTGTCTGTTCAAGCACAAGGAGACGTGAAAGAGATAAAGTTTCCATCAAGCTGCTCAATGTCAGTGTTGGCCTCGGCTCGAGCTGTTATCACCCGTCTAACACACACTGTCGCAATCGTACAGCTTCCAGCTGGACTGAAGCTTTCACAATGGATGGACTACAACCAGATCTCAGTGACTAATGCACCTTCTGGTTTATCTCTGTTCCAGTGGGCTCTTGGTCTCGGAAACCCATTGAAACCTGTGAGTCCCGTGTCCCAGTTGCAAAGTATCATGAAACTCCAGTTGACTTGTAGATTGGCAAGCATCACCAAACCTCAGACCTGGGCAAATACTGTGGCTTCACATCGTGTCCCACTGTAAAGATAAGTTGTATGTTTAGGGATGGACAATTGATAGAATATCCACCAATTTTGAGGTATTGTTGTTGAACCATCCTCTGTGATGTCCATAATCGGCTCTCTTAGAGGAGGACATACAGTTTGCAAAGACTTATAAGCATTCTGGATGACTCCCCTGTGAACCAAAATATGTTCTAGGAAGGTTTTGCTAATGTTCCCATTAAAATATGCAATCTGAATCTTTTCTGAATGCTCAAAATAGTAGTAAAATGTTTTGTTTTTCTTGGTTATGCGAACATTTTCCTGTCAGCTGGGTATCAGCTTCACATTAGGGATACACTGATATGAACATTTTGGATAACCGATAACTGATAATTCTGTATATTTGAAAGCCGAATAACCGATATATCGGCTGATAAATCTAAATCCGAAATTTTATATAATTTTTGAGAGCCTGATTACAAAACCTAAAGTCTCACCATTAAATCCATGTCCCAAACACACAATTATAATAATGTTCTCATGACAACTTTATGTAGCCGATATGACAGGCCCGCGCTGCACATGTTGCACTGAACTGTATTTTCCTTTTTAAAGTGATTACAATCATATTTCAAGCAATTCAAACAGATTGAACAGTCACATCTGAAGAGTCTCAGCTGAAGGAAATAATACATTATTTATCGGCTTTAATATATCAGCCACATTTTCTTATCGATAACTTACCGATAACGATAACATTAAAGATGAACATACAGTATATCGGCCGATACCGATATAGTGGCCGACATATCCAGCATCTCTACTTCACATATCTTGAAATGTATTCATTACATCCAGAGCCTTTATGTTTCTGCTTGGTTGTTGTGTGCTTTGAATGATTCTTTAGATAGTCCTGTGACTTTCTGCTTATAGTGGCACTAACTCTAGAAAGACTGTTCTGGAGTGTCGAACTCCTTTACATCGCCAGATCGAGGATAGATGAAGACATTTGTATCATTCCTATTTCGCACCCGACGCACAGGGGCTTTTCCCCCCAAAGACGCACGTCTGTAAATTAGGGAATGAACTTGCGCTCCCGGGGCGGTTCAGGGAAAGAGGAAGTGTGTTCCGGCGCAAACGTTCCCTGGTGATATTTTACAGTTCCAGAAAACAGTCCCACCACTGACCAGGAAAAACCTCTAAAGTCAGTGGCGCGATATTCAGATGATATTTTAGGGGCGCATGCTTGACCATAATGCGTGTGCACAACACACACACACTTCTCTCATCTACACACACGCAGCAGTTACTATTTTTTCAAACCATACATAATTACAAGAAAAAATATTACCACATGAGGGAAATCATTGTGGTGTCCATGAAGATGTGAAAAATAGGCATAAATCTAGTTTACACATTTACCCAAATTAATATACGCCTGTTTAACCGAAGCTAATTTGGGTGTGTTTCTCCATCCACATACAACGTCACTTCTTTGTGTTTTACGGCCCTGACGATCCTCCGTTATAATAGCGATCCACCGTTATAATAGCAATCCGCCGTTATAATAGCAATCCACCGTTATAATAGCAATCCGCCGTTATAATAGCAATCCACCGTTATAATAGCGATCCGCCGTTATAATAGCGATCCGCCGTTATAATAGCAGTCCGCCGTTATAATAGCAATCCACCGTTATAATAGCAATCCACCGTTATAATAGCGATCCACCGTTATAATAGCAATCCGCCGTTATAATAGCGATCCACCGTTATAATAGCGATCCGCCGTTATAATAGCAGTCCGCCGTTATAATAGCAGTCCGCCGTTATAATAGCAATCCACCGTTATAATAGCAATCCACCGTTATAATAGCAATCCACCGTTATAATAGCGATCCGCTATAATAGCGATCCGCCGTTATAATAGCGATCCGCCGTTATAATAGCAGTCCGCCGTTATAATAGCAGTCCGCCGTTATAATAGCAGTCCGCCGTTATAATAGCAATCCACCGTTATAATAGCAATCCACCGTTATAATAGCGATCCACCGTTATAATAGCAATCCGCCGTTATAATAGCAATCCACCGTTATAATAGCGATCCGCCGTTATAATAGCAGTCCGCCGTTATAATAGCAGTCCGCCGTTATAATAGCAATCCACCGTTATAATAGCAATCCACCGTTATAATAGCAATCCGCCGTTATAATAGCAATCCACCGTTATAATAGCAATCCACCGTTATAATAGCAGTCCGCCGTTATAATAGCAATCCACCGTTATAATAGCAATCCACCGTTATAATAGCAGTCCGCCGTTATAATAGCAGTCCGCCGTTATAATAGCAGTCCGCCGTTATAATAGCAATCCGCCGTTATAATAGCAATCCACCGTTATAATAGCAATCCACCGTTATAATAGCAATCCGCCGTTATAATAGCAATCCACCGTTATAATAGCAATCCGCCGTTATAATAGCAGTCCGCCGTTATAATCAGTGCTTAATTTGTAAAGGGGGAGGTCCCGGAGCGCAGAGGGGGGGTGGATCCGGCGACTCAAAACGGGGGTTGGAGGTAACGGAACGGATTTTTTTTTTACACTGCCTACACACACGCACACACACACACAGTGTTGTTAAGGTTTTTTTAGTCAGAGAAGCTATGTAGCTTCTCTGACAAAAAAAAAAAAAAAAAACTTAACAACGCTGTGAGTGTGTGTATCAGGGCAATGTTTATTTTAATTTCAGAACATGCACTGCATGCATAGGTGCGAATTTTTTGCTTGTTTGGGATCTGACCAGCGTATTTGGAAATAGTTAAGCAAACTTTGTTGTCTTTTTGACATTTTTCTCCTGAGTGAAACGAGGCTAACAGCAATCTCAACCAGCACTACTTGCGCATTTGTCACTTGAAGTTCCTCCAAGTCCGCTCCCTCTCCCCCTTCTGTCACACCGGACGAGAAGCGTCGCGTCTAGGACAACTCGAGGTATCGCTCACCGGACGCGCACTTTCTCAGTTTATGGCCAGCAATAATGTTTAAGGACATTATGGAATTAAGATAATGTCTGTATTATGTGATTGTACTGTACAATTAAATACAATCGTTGCTAGTCTGCAGACTCTGAACACTTTACCTCAGAGCGTCCGTTAACTGAATGAAATTAATTGAGAAAAATTCATGAAAATCCGATAACATCAGCAATTTTCATTCAAGCAACTGATTTCTGTAAATGAATGTAAAACTAAATGTATATTGCACCACAGGGTGAAGTCAGATAGTAGCTATATAAGTTACATTAACGACGCCGGATGGCGCTGCTGTTGTGTACACTCATAGAGAATGTGTTCGTGTGGCGCTGCGCTTCTCGCCCGGTGTGCGACGCACTTTACCCTGAATTAAAGTTCAGCATCGAAACTGCAGTGCAAACACAAGATTTTTGTGCCACTTCAATGGGAAATAAAGACTAAAAATATAGATAACACCATTGAACACTACACAAACAGTATTTTTTTTCACTTAGGCGACTAATTTTCCATAGTGACAGGAGGTGCCGGATCCAATAAAAAAGGTTCCGGATCCAACGTCAGAGGTGCCGGAACATGTTCCGGCGTGTTCCGGCTCAAATTAAGCCCTGGTTATAATAGCAATCCGCCGTTATAATAGCAGTCCGCCGTTATAATAGCAATCCACCGTTATAATAGCAGTCCGCCGTTATAATAGCAGTCCGCCGTTATAATAGCAATCCACCGTTATAATAGCAATCCACCGTTATAATAGCAATCTGCCGTTATAATAGCAGTCCGCCGTTATAATAGCAATCCGCCGTTATAATAGCAGTCCGCCGTTATAATAGCGATCCGCCGTTATAATAGCAATCCACCGTTATAATAGCAGTCCGCCGTTATAATAGCAATCCGCCGTTATAATAGCGATCCGCCGTTATAATAGCAATCCACCGTTATAATAGCAGTCCGCCGTTATAATAGCGATCCGCCGTTATAATAGCAATCCACCGTTATAATAGCAGTCCGCCGTTATAATAGCAATCCACCGTTATAATAGCAGTCCGCCGTTATAATAGCAATCCACCGTTATAATAGCAATCCGCCGTTATAATAGCAATCCACCGTTATAATAGCAGTCCGCCGTTATAATAGCGATCCGCCGTTATAATAGCAATCCACCGTTATAATAGCAGTCCGCCGTTATAATAGCAGTCCGCCGTTATAATAGCGATCCGCCGTTATAATAGCAATCCACCGTTATAATAGCAGTCCGCCGTTATAATAGCAGTCCGCCGTTATAATAGCAATCCACCGTTATAATAGCAGTCCGCCGTTATAATAGCAGTCCGCCGTTATAATAGCGATCCGCCGTTATAATAGCAATCCACCGTTATAATAGCAGTCCGCCGTTATAATAGCGATCCGCCGTTATAATAGCAATCCACCGTTATAATAGCAGTCCGCCGTTATAATAGCAATCCACCGTTATAATAGCAGTCCGCCGTTATAATAGCAGTCCACCGTTGTAATAGCAGTCCGCCGTTATAATAGCAATCCACCGTTATAATAGCAGTCCGCCGTTATAATAGCAATCCACCGTTATAATAGCAGTCCGCCGTTATAATAGCAATCCACCGTTATAATAGCAATCCGCCGTTATAATAGCAATCCACCGTTATAATAGCAATCCGCCGTTATAATAGCAATCCACCGTTATAATAGCAATCCACCGTTATAATAGCAGTCCGCCGTTGTAATAGCAATCCACCGTTATAATAGCGATCCGCCGTTATAATAGCAGTCCGCCATTATAATAGCAGTCCGCCGTTGTAATAGCAATCCACCGTTATAATAGCAATCCACCGTTATAATAGCAATCCACCGTTATAATAGCAGTCCGCCGTTGTAATAGCAATCCACCGTTATAATAGCAATCCACCGTTATAATAGCAGTCCGCCGTTGTAATAGCAATCCACCGTTATAATAGCGATCCGCCGTTATAATAGCAATCCACCGTTATAATAGCAATCCACCGTTATAATAGCAATCCGCCGTTATAATAGCGATCCGCCGTTATAATAGCGATCCACCATTATAATAGCAATCCACCGTTATAATAGCAGTCCGCCGTTATAATAGTGATCCACCATTATAATAGCAATCCACCGTTATAATAGCAGTCCGCCGTTATAATAGCAGTCCGCCGTTATAATAGCAGTCCGCCGTTATAATAGCAATCCACCGTTATAATAGCAATCCGCCATTATAATAGCAATCCACCGTTATAATAGCAATCCACCGTTATAATAGCAGTCCGCCGTTATAATAGCAATCCACCGTTATAATAGCAGTCCGCCGTTATAATAGCAATCCACCGTTATAATAGCGATCCGCCGTTATAATAGCGATCCACCATTATAATAGCGATCCGCCGTTATAATAGCGATCCACCATTATAATAGCGATCCGCCGTTATAATAGCGATCCACCATTATAATAGCAATCCACCGTTATAATAGCAATCCACCGTTATAATAGCGATCCGCCGTTATAATAGCGATCCGCCGTTATAATAGCGATCCGCCGTTATAATAGCGATCCACCATTATAATAGCAATCCACCATTATAATAGCGATCCACCGTTATAATAGCGATCCGCCGTTATAATAGCGATCCACCATTATAATAGCAATCCACCATTATAATAGCAATCCACCGTTATAATAGCAATCCACCGTTATAATAGCGATCCGCCGTTATAATAGCGATCCACCATTATAATAGCGATCCGCCGTTATAATAGCGATCCGGCGTTATAATAGCGATCCACCATTATAATAGCGATCCGCCGTTATAATAGCGATCCGCCGTTATAATAGCGATCCGCCGTTATAATAGCAATCCGCCGTTATAATAGCGATCCACCATTATAATAGCAATCCGCCGTTATAATAGCAATCCACCATTATAATAGCAATCCGGCGTTATAATAGCAATCCACCGTTGAACGAGCACACCTGCTCTTAAAGTGAATGTGAGATGACGCTCTGATTGGTTTATTTCACGTTACGTCCAAACCACAGCTATGAGTAATGTAGCGACTAACAACACATCAGAACACATTTTAGATTCGCGTCGAGCGCAAGAGTAATTTATCCCGCTGATATAACAGCAACAGCGCCGAGATCCGCACACAGAGTTACTCGCGTTCCAGATCGTTAAAATAAGGCCCGATGTGTTATTAAACCGGACGCCAAGCTGATCGCCCCAAAACATTGCCATTTGGGAGTTCCACTCTGTCAACTTATGTTGGATCCAAAATACCTTTTTCCATTTGAAATTATTTTCCACTGGACAAAAATGTCCTGATTGCCAAGAGTGCGGAAACCGTGTCATGTGATATAAAGTCAGTCTGAATCCGTTTAGGAATGTCCTGTCTGCCCTGTCGGACCAAAATACTCTCCGTCTCCACTAGTCTTAACTTTATCAGCATTTTAAAGTGGAGTCTGCAAGCCTTTTCACCTTTAAAACACTCAAACACTATCAACACTTGAACCTTTTCCAGAAGACTGAGATGAGAAAGTCAGCAAAGGACATTACAGGCTGATCGTACGCTCTCTGTGTGAAACAAAACAGAGCCAAGCTTCATGCAAACACTGGTGTGTGTGTGTGTCTGTGTGTGTGTCTGTGTGTGTGTCTATGTGTGTGTCTGTGTGTGTGTCTGTGTGTGTCTGTCTGTGTGTGTGTGTGTGTGTATGTGTGCGTCTGTGTCTGTGTGTCTGTGTGCGTCTGTGTGCGTCTGTGTCTGTGTGTGCCTGTGTGTGTGTGTGTGTGTGCGTGTGTGTGTGTGTGCGTCTGTGTGTGTGTGTCTGTGTGCGTGTGCGCGTCTGTGTCTGTGTGCGTCTGTGTGCGTCTGTGTCTGTGTGTGTGTGTGTGTGTGTGTGTCTGTGTGCGTCTGTGTGTGTGTCTGTTTCTGTGTCTGTGTGTGTGTTTCTGTGTGTGTGTTTCTGTGTCTGTGTGTGTGTGGGTTTCTGTGTCTGTGTTTCTGTTTCTGTGTGTGTGTTTCTGTGTCTCTGTGTGTGTGTGTGTGTGTGTGTGTGTGTCTGTGTGTGTCTGTGTCTGTGTGTGTGTGTGTGTTTCAGACACTAGTTTAGGGTCAGATTACCAGTGAAGTGAAACGTTGGACAGCGTTGTGAAACCCACAGAGCACGCTCAACATTAACTTCAGAGTTCAAATTCAGGCCAAATACCTTCTGGAATTACAATATAAAAATCAGGCTGTTTTTTATGGCTAGTAAGAGGCATGTTTTAATTTTTCTTCATTTAGACTTGGCATCTTCCTGCCAATTCATTACAGTGCACATTCTTATGAAACCAAAACAAATTTTTGGTGGCTTATTAGCTTTGAGGCCTTCAATGTGGTTGACAATATTTTAGCGCACGTGTACATAGAGTCTCGTTTTCCTGCCAAACTGTCTAAAATTATTGAACTTGCATGCATGAGTTTATGCAAATCCAATACAGTCCTCTGGATAGTTAAATCGACCCTGAATTATAAATACTGTCCATAGTGTTTGGTCGAGTTGGCACTATTTTCATCGTGCAAAGAAAGTTTCTGTAATTCAATCACTGCAAATTTGACATACAGTGAAGAAAATAAGTATTTGAACACCCTGCTATTTTGCAAGTTCTCCCAGTTAGAAATCATGGAGGGGTCTGAAATTGTCATCGTAGGTGCATGTCCACTGTGAGAGACGTAATCTAAAAAACAAAATCCAGAAATCACAATGTATGATTTTTTAACTATTTCTTTGTAAGATACAGCTGCAAATAAGTATTTGAACACCTGAGAAAATCAATGTTAATATTTGGTACAGTAGCCTTTGTTTGCAATTACAGAGGTCAAACGTTTCCTGTAGTTTTTCACCAGGTTTGCACACACTGCAGGAGGGATTTTGGCCCACTCCTCCACACAGATCTTCTCTAGATCAGTCAGGTTTCTGGGCTGTCGCTGAGAAACACGGAGTTTGAGCTCCCTCCAAAGATTCTCTATTGGGTTTAGGTCTGGAGACTGGCTAGGCCACGCCAGAACCTTGATATGCTTCTTACAGAGCCACTCCTTGGTTATCCTGGCTGTGTGCTTTGGGTCATTGTCATGTTGGAAGACCCAGCCTCGACCCATCTTCAATGCTCTAACTGAGGGAAGGAGGTTGTTCCCCAAAATCTCGCAATACATGGCCCCGGTCATCCTCTCCCTTAATACAGTGCAGTCGCCCTGTCCCATGTGCAGAAAAACACCCCCAAAGCATGATGCTACCACCCCCATGCTTCACAGTAGGGATGGTGTTCTTGGGATGGTACTCATCATTCTTCTTCCTCCAAACACGGTTAGTGGAATTATGACCAAAAAGTTCTATTTTGGTCTCATCTGACCACATGACTTTCTCCCATGACTCCTCTGGATCATCCAAACGGTCATTGGCAAACTTAAGACGGGCCTTGACATGTGCTGGTTTAAGCAGGGGATCCTTCCGTGCCATGCATGATTTCAAACCATGACGTCTTAGTGTATTACCAACAGTAACCTTGGAAACAGTGGTCCCAGCTCTTTTCAGGTCATTGACCAGCTCCTCCCGTGTAGTTCTGGGCTGATTTCTCACCTTTCTTAGGATCATTGAGACCCCACGAGGTGAGATCTTGCATGGAGCCCCAGTCCGAGGGAGATTGACAGTCATGTTTAGCGTCTTCCATTTTCTAATGATTGCTCCAACAGTGGACCTTTTTTCACCAAGCTGCTTGGCAATTTCCCCGTAGCCCTTTCCAGCCTTGTGGAGGTGTACAATTTTGTCTCTAGTGTCTTTGGACAGCTCTTTGGTCTTGGCCATGTTAGTAGTTGGATTCTTACTGATTGTATGGGGTGGACAGGGGTCTTTATGCAGCTAACGGCCTCAAACAGGGGCATCTAATTTAGGATAATAAATGGAGTGAAGGTGGACATTTTAAAGGCAGACTAACAGGTCTTTGAGGGTCAGAATTCTAGCTGATAGACAGGTGTTCAAATACTTATTTGCAGCTGTATCTTACAAATAAATAGTTAAAAAATCATACATTGTGATTTCTGGATTTTATTATGCACCTACAATGACAATTTCAGACCTCTCCATGATTTCTAAGTGGCAGAACTTGCAAAATAGCAGGGTGTTCAAATACTTATTTTCTTCACTGTATATTCATGAAAGTGCCTTCATTGCTTTCAATCGTGGTTTTGCATAAGGCCCCTGTGATAGGCCCCACCCCCTACTTCCTGTGCAGGACGTTGACGCAGGAAACCATTTCATGGGGTCTTTAAACTTACATTAATTGCTTTTTGTTGTTGATGATGGGATGATTTTGTCTGCAAGTCACATGCTTTGTTGATACTTTGTTGTAGAATAAATGTTGTACAGCTGTAGCTCAAATCTGGATCCAAAAGTTTATTTACACATCAGATTTTCTGAGTGTTTCAGTTGTAGTGTTATAAGAACATGTAGTGATAAGATACTGATCTTTTACTCTCTCTCTCTTTTAAATTTGATGAATCTTCCTTGGTTACACATTAAATTACTGGAGTAACTCTATGAAAACTGTAGTAGCACAAAAATTTCACTTTTATACACTATATATACCATATACACTCACCTAAAGGATTATTAGGAACACCATACTAATACTGTGTTTGACCCCCTTTGGCCTTCAGAACTGCCTTAATTCTACGTGGCATTGATTCAACAAGGTGCTGAAAGCATTCTTTAGAAATGTTGGCCCATATTGATAGGATAGCATCTTGCAGTTGATGGAGATTTGTGGGATGCACATCCAGGGCACGAAGCTCCCGTTCCACCACATCCCAAAGATGCTCTATTGGGTTGAGATCTGGTGACTGTGGGGGCCATTTTAGTACAGTGAACTCATTGTCATGTTCAAGAAACCAATTTGAAATGATTTGAGCTTTGTGACATGGTGCATTATCCTGCTGGAAGTAGCCATCAGAGGATGGGTACATAGTGGCCATAAAGGGATGGACATGGTCAGAAACAATGCTCAGGTAGGCCGTGGCATTTAAACGATGCCCAATTGGCACTAAGGGGCCTAAAGTGTGCCAAGAAAACATCCCCCACACCATTACACCACCACCACCAGCCTGCACAGTGGTAACAATGCATGATGGATCCATGTTCTCATTCTGTTTACGGCAAATTCTGACTCTACCATCTGAATGTCTCAACAGAAATCGAGACTCATCAGACCAGGCAACATTTTTCCAGTCTTCAACTGTCCAATTTTGGTGAGCTCTTGCAAATTTTAGCCTCTTTTTCCTATTTGTAGTGGAGATGAGTGGTACCCGGTGGGGTCTTCTGCTGTTGTAGCCCATCCGCCTCAAGGTTGTGCGTGTTGTGGCTTCACAAATGCTTTGCTGCATACCTCGGTTGTAACGAGTGGTTATTTCAGTCAAAGTTGCTCTTCTATCAGCTTGAATCAGTCGGCCCATTCTCCTCTGACCTCGAGCATCAACAAGGCATTTTCGCCCACAGGACTGCCGCATACTGGATGTTTTTCCCTTTTCACACCATTCTTTGTAAACCCTAGAAATGGTTGTGAGTGAAAATCCCAGTAACTGAGCAGATTGTGAAATACTCAGACCGGCCTGTCTGGCACCAACAACCATGCCACGCTCAAAATTGCTTAAATCACCTTATTTCCCATTCTGACATTCAGTTTGGAGTTCAGGAGATTGTCTTGACCAGGACCACACCCCTAAATGCATTGAAGCAACTGTGATTGGTTGATTAGATAATTGCATTAATGAGAAATTGAACAGGTGTTCCTAATAATCCTTTAGGTGAGTGTGTGTGTGTGTGTATGTGTATATATATATGTATATATATATATATATATATATATATATATATCTCAAGTGTTGACAGCTCTGCATCTGATTTTAATAATTGTTTTGTTTAAATACACTGGATGTCAAAAGATTAGAATTAATATTTTAAATATTTCTAAGAGTCTCTTCTGCTCACCAAGGCTGCATTTGCTCAAAAATACAGTAAAAATTGTGAAATATTATGACAAAGTAAAAGTAAAATATTTAGTAACATTATAAATGACTTTACCGTCACTTGATGACTAAATGCATTGATTTCTTTTATTCCCCCGCCGCCGCCAAAAACAAAACTTACTGACCGCAAATATTTGAACGGTAGTGTTTAATATTACAAAAGATTCTATTTCAGATAAATGCTGTTCTTTTGATATTTCTATTCATCAAAGAATCCTAAAAAATATTGTTCACAACTGTTTTCAACATTGATAATAATCATAAATGTTTCTTGATCATCAGGTCATCATTTTATCCTGATTTCTGGAGGATCATTCAGCTTTGATCACAGGAATAAATTACACTTTACTATATATTCACATAGAAAACAGATGATTTACATTAATCATATTTACTGTATTTTTCTTTAAATAAATACAGCCTCGCTGAGACTTCTTTCAGAAACATTAAAAAGTCTTAATTATTCCACCAGTGTAGCTAAAATGACTAAATTAAAAGGTAATTCTGTGATTAAACCAAATGTTCTCTGTACATATTACAACAATCTTTTACAAATCTAATATAAGCTCGATAGCAGATCAGTTTGGGGTTTTAAATTAAGAATTGTTAATATTTCCACTACACTAAAAACTATTTTAATACTGTAATTGAGCAGGATCACACCAATGCTCCTGAAAGAGAGCGCTGATTAATAAATAATTGTCTTACATCAGATAAAAAGATAAATCTGACTACTCTCCTCCGACTCGCTTTCTTCAGTCCCGACTAATCAATGCAAGATGTGTTTCTCTTAACACGCGTTTATTAGAGCAAATCCCCTCAGTTATCACTCTTTCAGGAGCAGACGTGGCACAGACAGGCCTTCGTGGAAAATCCTGCTCAGATCAGTCTAATCTAATCTGAGGTTCTTTTGTCCAAGGAAGAAGCTCTCATGTCTGGTGTTTTAATCATTGGGATTCATCGAGACGCCCGCTCCCATGCGCTTCACCTGTCCAGGAACAAGCGCTACACGCTCACTCCAGAGCAGCTGAAGTGGGACAAGTTCAAGCTGACCTACAAGTGAGACTCTTCTTCTGTGTGTGTGTGTGTGTGTGTGTGTGTGTGTGTGTGTACGACAGCACAGCTCTCTAAGCCCTGCGTGGCTGCGTCTTTATATTTCAGAACCAATTTACATTTTTACAATATTTTCCCAAGTCCAGAAAAGCATTAGGATTGCAACTACATAGCTCTCATTAGAGTATTAGTAGACTGATATATTAGGGTTAGCTTTGGTAGAGTAAATAGTTGCAAAGTTACTTCTAGTCAGAATGTCTAAAGTGGACTGTAGAAAAAAAGCATAACCTACATTTTTTGTGATTCATGTAGAAAGAAAGTCTTACAATTTTGCAACACCCTGAGTAAACAACGGCCGAATCTTTCTGGGGTATTTTATTCTACTTACCCGAACCCTAACACCTAATACATGTAGTTATAATGTTACTTAGTCAGTAGAATGTCTAAAGTGGACTATAGAAATAAAGTGTAACCAATAGATGTATATTTTAGTTAAGTCAGTATTACGGTTGTGTTTGTGCAGACTGCTGTCGTTCCCCAGGAATCTCCTGAATGCCAGTGACACGAGGAGAGGCGTATCCAAGGCCTTCTCCATGTGGAGCGACGTCTCGCCCTTCAGCTTCCGGGAAGTCCCGTCCGATCAAGAGGCGGACATCAAAATCGGTACAACACACACACTCACACACAGACACACACGCACGCACGCACACACACATGCACACAGACACACACATGTGCACACAGACACGCCCACACACACATGCACACACACATGCACACAGACACACACACGTGCACACAGACACACACATGTGCACACAGACACGCGCACACACACATGCACACAGACACGCCCACACACACATGCGCACACACACAGACATGCGCACACACACATGCACACACACACACACAAAAATCATGTTCATGATTCGAAAGGTAAAATGGCTCTAAAGAAATGTAGTCACACGTTCAGAGTCAAAATTGATTAACAAATGGATCATAAGTATTCCATAAATATAACTTTGTAATAGGGTGGCCCCGAATAGTCGAAGAATCAATGTTTTTATCGATGCGCGGAGCCTGATTCGACCACCGATCTCACAGTCGAATCTTTGCGGGTGATCATCCCATTTTGGCAATATGGGGATGCTCAATGTCTAATTTAATTTCACACAGAACTACTGGTTTTGTACGGTTATATTAAGTTATATACAGCCTTTTGATAATGCTGAAACGTGAAAAGAAAGAAGCGTTCAATAAATATTTATAACGTGTGTGTGTGAATAAATCCAACCACCCCTGTGACAGATTTAAGTTTGACTTTCTCTGATCCGTGACAGACGAGAGCATCTTGGCGGCAGGGACTACTTAATGTCTGGAATAAAAAAATCTAAAGTGTGGATGCACTTTGAAATGGTAAAAGGTGATCAAAAAAAAGTAAAATGCAAGTTGTGCCAACAGCTCATGTCCTACCACTCATCAACAACATTACCAATAAAGACGGTTCACTCTTTCATACATAATGGCTTTTAATTTACGAATAGCAATATCATATGTTGGGACTTAAAATATGTTCGTCTTTTTTCTAGATCCACCCACAGCATCAGACTTCATCTAGTAGTAGTACCGGATCTGCGCCAAAACTAACTCAAAGAAAGCTAGATTTGAGACCACCATTGTCTGAGAAAAGGAAAAGAGAATCACGGACAAAATTGCAGAGTTTATTGCGCTCGACCTGAGGCCAGTGAATGTTGTGGACGGTGAATGCGCACACTTGATACACAGTTCCCAAAAGAGAGCCGGTTATTATGCATGCGGTGGATGCGAAATACTCGTCCATACGCACAGAGGTTTACATGTTAATAAACTATTGTGTGATGTTCTGTATTTCAATCGCGGCTTTAAAATGTTATATTTTACGAATGTTTATCCACCACATTATCTTTTATTTAGACCTAAATAAGTTGGCAGGCAGTTTTGGTATCTTTATTAAAAGTTGTTGCTCTGTGCAGTGTGTAAAATAAAATAAAAATAGTTTTACCCTCCTGCTGACTACCTAGTGTCGCGCCCCTCCCAACCCGTTCACACACACACATAGACGATTTTGATTCGAATGTGTAAATCCTTAGTAGGGGACACCCCTACTTTGTAACATAAAATACATATTTAATTTCATATGTAACTTTTTGACCGCTACACGAAAAGGCTTACAGTAACACAGAACGATGTGCGTATGGCAATTAAAATCAGTAAGACCAACACCAGAAAAATCCTCTATTACATAATCATCATGAATAATGATCAGCATTTGTGATGTGGTTGAACTGAGGAAAAAAGTGTTTCACTGAGGCTAACACAAACAAATCTGCTGCTATAATGCGTATAGAATGTGATGTTTGGATCATGTTGTTTGGTTGCCGTTGCAGGCTTCTACTCTGTGAACCACACCGACTGCCTGCAGTCGTACCTGCACCACTGCTTCGACGGCATCACCGGGGAGCTGGCGCACGCCTTCTTCCCGCAGACCGGGGAGATACACTTCGACGACGACGAGTACTGGATCCTGGGAAACATGCGCTTCAGCTGGAACAAAGGCAGGTGTCGCTCCCCCTCGGGGCTCGTCCACACCGATACGGCTCGTCCACACCAATACGGCTCGTCCACACCAATACGGCTCGTCCACACCAATACGGCTCGTCCACACCAATACGGCTTCGTCCACACCAATACGGCTCGTCCACACCAATACGGCTCGTCCACACCAATACGGCTTCGTCCACACCAATACGGCTTCGTCCACACCAATACGGCTTCGTCCACACCAATACGGCTCGTCCACATCAATACGGCTCGTCCACATCAATACGGCTTCGTCCACACCAATACGGCTCGTCCACATCAATACGGCTCGTCCACACCAATACGGCTCGTCCACACCAATACGGCTTCGTCCACACCAATACGGCTCGTCCACACCGATACGGCTCGTCCACACCGATACGGCTCGTCCACACCGATACGGCTCGTCCACACCGATACGGCTCGTCCACACCGATACGGCTCGTCCACACCAATAGGGCTCGTCCACACCAATACGGCTCGTCCACACCAATACGGCTCGTCCACATCAATACGGCTCGTCCACACCAATACGGCTCGTCCACATCAATACGGCTCGTCCACACCAATACGGCTCGTCCACATCAATACGGCTCGTCCACATCAATACGGCTTCACTAGAAAACGCATGATCAGAGTCGCAGTCATATTTATGTTGAGCAAACCCTTTTCGTCTGTTTGCATTCGCAGATACAGCTGCTCTATCATGTCCATAGATATATACACTAGATCAATCGATCTGAAAACCGTGTAAACGAAAGGCACATCTGATGAAATATTTGTACGTTTTCACCCGCGAGCGTTCTGGTGTAAACAGGGCCTCAGTGTGAACTAAGAAAATTAGAATCTGATTATTTACTTCGCTGGAGAAAGAGTCCTGGGCGTCCTGTAACATGCATGTTCTGTGTTTCCCCCTTCGTTGTGTGTTTGGTTCAGTCCCTGTGACTAGTTTTCCCCAGTCAGTGTAATTACTCATTTCATTCACCTGTGTCCAGTTAATTACCTGATTAAGTTCCTTGTTTGCGCTTGCATTTATACCGTTTTCCCTCATTCTTCGTCCGTTCTCATCTATGTTATAGCGTGTGTGAGTTTTTGTTATTAAATGATCCTGTTCCTCATCTCTGTGTGCTTGCTACCACGTTACGTGACAGTTATGATGTTCATCATGCCAAAAGAAATTAAATTGACCAGACAAAACCCCTACTTAAAGGTTGTATCAGTGATTTCAGGCCCAAAAAAGGCCGAAACATAAATTATCACATTCATCTAATCTTTCCTAATGATCCGCTAGCTGCCCGCCCCATAAGCATGCTTAGATTAGATGATTGTGATAATTTATGTTTTGGCCTTTTTTGGGCCTGAAATCACTGATACAACCTTTAACCTGCAAATGCCTTGTTTTCAGTTTGAAATACCAAGAAGCTAAATTTTCCAGCTGAATTCTCCAGTTATTAATTTCTATAGCCTCTGAAACAGGGTTGAGTTGAAGTATTTGTCGATCATTAATATCACAAGTATGTTCTGGTTGGCTGTAATTGTGTGGCGTTTTTGCTTTTATAGACAAATGACTTATTATTGGAAATGTATCAAATCGTGTCTGGCGAGAATACATTTATATGATTTTCTACTGTAAAAATAAAAAATTCTGGAAGGCACATCTTACAATTTCTAGAAGGCAAGTAATAAAGCGTCTCAGCTGGCAAACGTTTACACGCGCATGACAGGCCTTTGTTCACGATCATGGCAAGAAAACAGCCGCTTTGAAGGTGTTTCTGTGTGTGATTCCCGTTGTGTTCAGGAGTGTGGCTGACAGATCTAGTTCACGTGGCGGCCCATGAGATCGGTCATGCACTGGGATTGATGCATTCCCAGAATACCAAAGCTTTAATGCACCTCAATGCCACTCTGACGGGCCGCAAACTAATCACTCAAGATGAGGTCTGGGGCTTACATCGACTCTACGGTATTTTACACATACGCACAAATAAACATTCAAAAATGGTCAAATCTGGATTACTTACTCCCTTTCTACAATTACATGACATAATTTGCTGTTTTGTGTCCATGCCACTGCAGGATGTTTGGATCGATTATTTATCTGTCCCTCTTGGGCAAGGAAGGGTTATTGCGACAGCAAGAGGAGGCTCATGCAGAAACACTGTCCGTCCAGCTGTGACTTCTGCTACGGTAAGAGGCCTGTTACTCAGACCAGGGATCCATGGTCAAAAACCATGAGACACATTAGACATAAACTACATAAAGTTTGGTCCTCATTGGAGCTTATTCTGGCCACTTAGACAGAAAAAGACAGAATTTGTCCCATGCATCGACCAGCCTAAATGGCATTACCTAGTAGTTGTAATGGCCAGGAGGGATGGTGAAGGCAGGGATTGTGTGAATGCACAAGGTGTCCTGGAGATGCAGTTTGGTGAAGATGGTTGCACTCATTGATTGATCATTGGATATTGATTCTTTATCTTGAACCAATTGGTCCTCTTCATCCCTCTGGTAATTGATGTTGAGTGGGAGACAGCCATCCTGGTTTCCTACTCGATGCCAGCCCAGCTGGTCAAGGAATGGAGGAGCCCAGTGTTACGGGCCTGTGCTATCCATTACAGTTCTCTCTGGAGCAGAAATGAACAAAGCTTTACTTGTGGTGAACAGGTTCTGAGCAACTTAATGGCTCAGCCATAGGGTCTAGGACAGACCTTCCTGCAGACTTCAGTTCCAACCCTTATCTCACACATCTTCCTGTTATTTCTGGTCCAGGTGTGTCTGGTTAGGGTTGGCTACCCCTGGTCTATGGTTGGCTACCCCTGGTCTATGGTTGGCTGGCTACCCCTGGTCTATGGTTGGCTACCCCTGGTCTATGGTTGGCTGCCCCTGGTCTATGGTTGGCTGCCCCTGGTCTATGGTTGGCTACCCCTGGTCTATGGTTGGCTACCCCTGGTCTATGGTTGGTTGGCTACCCCTGGTCTATGGTTGGCTACCCCTGGTCTATGGTTGGCTGCCCCTGGTCTATGGTTGGCTGCCCCTGGTCTATGGTTGGCTACCCCTGGTCTATGGTTGGCTGCCCCTGGTCTATGGTTGGCTGCCCCTGGTCTATGGTTGGCTGCCCCTGGTCTATGGTTGGCTACCCCTGGTCTATGGTTGGCTGCCCCTGGTCTATGGTTGGCTGCCCCTGGTCTATGGTTGGCTACCCCTGGTCTATGGTTGGCTACCCCTGGTCTAAGTTACATTGGACTTAATTTGAAGAGGCCAGCAACTCTTGAGAGACAGGCGGCAACGCAGTTGAGTTTTACCGTTTTTGAATCCATTCAGCTGATCTCCGGGTCTGGCGGTAGCACTTTTACCATACCTTAGCATAGATCATTGAATCTGATTAGACCGTTAACATCGCCCAAAAAAAAATGACCAAAGAGTTTCAATATTTTTCCTATTTAAAACTTGACTCTTCTGTATTTACATCATGAACTAAGACCGACAGAAAATGAAAAGTTTAGATTTTCTAGGACAATATGGCTAGGAACTATACTCTCATTCCTGCGTAACAATCGAGGAACTTTGCTGCCGTACCATGAGTGAGCGGACGCAGTGATATTACACAGCGCCTGAAAAAAGTCCCCAGCTATATAACTTCCAAAGTGACCGGCAGTAAGGAAATATATTGAAACTCTTTGGTCTTTTTTTTTTGAGAGAGATGCTAACGGTCTAATCAGATTCAATGATCTATGCTAAGCTATGCTAAAAGTGCTACGGCCAGATCCGGAGATCGGCTGAATTAATTCAAAAACGGTAAAACTCAACTGTGTAACTCTAGGGGAGTTGGAAAATTTCCCAAAAAATTGTGGAGCGTACCTTTAAAGTTACATCTGAATTGACGAAGGCCTGAGATAACGATGCTCCGTCTCAAGCTCCACACCTTTTTAAAGTATACTCCATTAACCGTGAGCACGGACGGACATGCTCAACGTACGCCCACAATAACTCCGCAGTCATACTCCGCATGCTTATGCGTTGAGATAATAAATGGTCACTTTGTGATATTTGATTTCCTCATCCTTTTAAGCCTGCCAGAAGATGCAAACTCAAATGTGAAGTGAGCTTTGGTACATCAGATGCATGGAGACTTTGCACCACACCTTTTCTGATTCCTCAACCTACTAAACACTGTCAGCATTTTTCCCTCCAGCACCAATCCAAAGATGTAGTAGATTGATGAATAGATGTTTGGAGTCACCAGTGGAGCGAGACACCTTCAACACTGGAGTGTACAAGAGAACTATTGCACTGCTAGCAGCCATAACTCATGTTCTGGATGAATAATAAGTACTGATTTCATTTTAACTTTCAAACAGAATTCCCATTTCCCACTGCCCCGCCAACTGCAACCCCCCCACGGACAAAACACAAGCTTGTTGTGGAGGGGAAGAACCTGACCTTCCGCTGCGGTAAGAAGATTGCAGCCAGGAAAGGCAAAGTCTAGTGAGTTCTTGTTTTTCCACACACAGATTGTTATATTAACTTTGACTGGTTTCCATATTCATGCTGTTTCTAAAAAAGCGATTTATTACACTGCCTATAAAAGCATTTGCCCCTTGGTGGTTTTTGTGTTTTATTGGTCTACAATAGAGCTCCTCAGAGCTGTCCTGGGATCCCCCACAATCACGTTCTGGACGTCTCCCTCATCAGTCACACACAGTTCAGGTTTTGCCGGCTCTACTAATGAGATAATGAGTTAAAGGTGCCATATGTAAAAATTGAGGTAAAAATATCCAAAAAAATGAGCTACACGTATCAAAAGAATGAGAAGAAATAAGTGCAATGATGTCATTAAAAAAATGACAAGTTATAGTGCTTCCGAGATATAAACCTGAATTAGCATGCTAAATGACTAGCCCCGGCCCGGCCGGTGTCGTAATACCAGTTTCGGCCATGGGAGGCGGTATGCGGGCAACATACATAACCACCAGCCAAACTGCAACACACGAATAACTCGCACGGCTTGTGGGCGTACTTGAACCTGATGTCAATCGTGTAAAGGACAAAAAAGGACTTTGGTACAGCCCACTACTACATTTCAGTTCAGGGAAGAGTTCAAAAAAATTATTGGTCGGTATTATGTATGAGGAATACATTTTGGTAAGTTGCAGCATACTGTATCTTTCAACAGTGTTCGTGTTTTTTTACTATTAGCTAGTAGAGATGATCGGTTCACGTGCGCTAGGCGTGCGTTACATCTCTAATCTCTAAAACATCTCCAAATGCTCCACGTGAAACTGCGGTCTTACTATCGTGTCAATTGATTTGATTAATATGCGCGAGAGAGAGAGAGAGAGAGCAGGACCGCGCTCGTGTTGTTTGAAGACGTGAGAGTGCTCTCTCTCTCTCTATCTCTCTCTATCTCTCTCTCTCTCTGCTCGTAACGCGCCCTGTCAAGCGCAGCGGCAGCAGTCATTCTATTCTACATCCCTCACCGATCAAAATAGGCTTTGGCGGGACAAAGCGGACTATTTGACGTTTTTTTAGAAGATTAACAACCTGAAACTAAAAAACAGACTAGAGTGGGCCACCTTTCTGGAGGTATACTGCCCCCATCTGGTATGGAATATGTGGAGTATGAATTGATTTTTTGACATAAGGCACCTTTAAATCAGGTGTTTGATGAGGTCCACGTCCAGTGTGCACTGCCGAGGACAGGTTTGAGAAGCACTACTCTACAACACTGAAGCAGAGGATTTCATTTCGTGACACTGCACAGACAATACTTCTTCATTATTTAGGACTTTGCAAAAGATTAGTTTGCAGTGATATTCACCCTCTTTAAGTCAGTATTTAAAACTGTAGATGCAATTTTTAGGCTCGAGTCTGTGTGAACAAGCTGTTTTTCCCGTTATTTTTCCTGCTGAGGCTCAAGTCTGTGTCATGGGGATCATGAGTTCTCAATTGGATTAAGATCTGGGACCGTGTTGTAGGAACATCCTAACTGAATCCTATTAGAAAAATGTATGTGTGTATTAGGGCTGGTCCGAATATCATGTTTTGAGCTTCGAAGATTCGGTAGTAATGAACATTGAATATTCGAAGTTTCGGAATCTCTATATGTCTGTCGGTCCGTTTGCATTTTGATTATTTCGAGAACCGTTCATCCAAACGACTTCACAAGGGAGTGCAGTGTCGTATTTAATGCAATATAGACAGACAGACAAGACACGTTCAGAATGAATAAACTACAGAACAGCTCACACACACACACAGGTCTTTAAATTTAAGCAATATTTTTAATAAGGTACTCTTCTATTTTAAAATAGGGTAGATTTAAATAAATAAAAACGAAATTTGAACTGTGCAGACCAAACCGTAAGTGCAGTAGATTAATTTAGATTGACAATAACAGGTAAAAAGGATAATACATTTTGTTTCTATTATTCTATTTTCCACAATGTCAAAGCAACGCAGCTTAACCCAAACATAAGCTCAGGCACTTCTGTCCACACACACTCCTGTCCACACACACACACTCCTGTCCACACACACACACACACACACACACTCCTGTCCACACACACACACTCCTGTCCACACACACTCCTGTCCACACACACTTCTGTCCACACACACTTCTGTCCACACACACACACTCCTGTCCACACACACACACACACTCCTGTCCACACACACTTCTGTCCACACACACACACACACTCCTGTCCACACACACACACTCCTGTCCACACACACTTCTGTCCACACACACTTCTGTCCACACACACACACACACTCCTGTCCACACACACACACTCCTGTCCACACACACACACACTCCTGTCCACACACACACACACACTCCTGTCCACACACACACTCCTGTCCACACACACACTCCTGTCCACACACACACTCCTGTCCACACACACATTTTATATACTTTATTTGATTCCACATTACAAGTCAATTTCATTTGGAATCAAATTTTTTGAATAATCCAACAGATTAAAACAAAGCAGCACATTGTTATGGATTACTAAAGTTCTAAGGGTAAAGGAAACATCGTCTTTTCCAAATAAACATGCTTCCTATAGTTGCTGAAATTGAACAGTACTTTGCCAACTGTTTGGCCCCTGTTTTAGAGATCCCCCCAATGCAAAGTCCACGGACCGCCAGCCTGTGTACATGATCTAGGCTACCAAACACTAGCACAATAAGTCGGCATCTGTACCCAAGGTTCTCAATGGTCGATATCAATGACTGATATTTTAGAATCTTAGAGCAGTAAGAGTCCTCCATAAACAAATCAAAAGCACATGACACCTCAAATAGTGTAACTTTTTTGCCATTCTGAGAGATGTTAACAATATCAGGCGTATTAGCCACACACTCACTCCTGTCCACACACACACACACACACACACTCACTCCTGTCCACACACACACTCACTCCTGTCCACACACACACACACTCACTCCTGTCCACACACACACACTCACTCCTGTCCACACACACACACACACTCCTGTCCACACACACACACTCCTGTCCACACACACACACTCCTGTCCACACACACACACTCCTGTCCACACACACACACTCCTGTCACACACACACTCCTGTCCACACACACACTCCTGTCCACACACACACTCACTCCTGTCCTGTCATGCACCTGTAGTGAATCTGGAGGAAATGTTTTGTGAAAAGCTGATCTATCAACTCTATAGATCCACTGTCCAGCCCTGGGTCAGACTCTGGAGACCTTGATGAGCCGTTCAGGAGTGTTGGTTTCAGGCTGGAGATAAACTCTGTAGGACGGATCTCCAGGGCCTGACTTGCCGACCCCTGGTTTAAATATATGCCATTATTAGTGAATGAATGTCTCCCGTATTTAACACACTTGATTGAGATCATAAGCTCATTAGAAAAGACGTCTCTAAAGGATATCGGCTGCGTTCAGTTCCCTCTCTAGCTCTGAGTCTTCGCCACAATGAAGACATGTGGTGTTCATCATCAGACAGTGTTTCTGTAATTCAAGGATGCTGCGTGCAGCGCCAGGGAATGCATAATAAAATTTAATAGGTTAATGCAATGCACATGATTGTGTTGATTACACCAAATCAAGTACATATCACAATGTGTTTTGAAAGATTATGTGAAATTCTCCAAATTTGCTCTGTTTGGAATCTGGATGTTTTTCAGAAAGAAAATGTCAAGAAAAGGTGTGTGTTTGTTATAAAGGTCCTAACCTTGAGCGTTCTCCCACACCGACAGCTGGTATAAAGACGGAGAGCTTCTGGAATTCTCTCATCCCGGATACATGTCCCTGAAGGATGACCACATCACAATCGTGGCGAACGCCATCAACGAGGGCACATACACCTGCGTCGTGAGGAAGAAGAACCGAGTGCTGACCACGTACTCCTGGAGGGTACGAGTGCGCTTCTGACACACTCCGAAAGATTAGCTCACCTCAGAAGCAAAGTTTCCTGATAACTTACTCTCCCGCACGTCATCCAAGATGTTCATGTCTGTCTTTCTTCAGTGGAAAAGAAATGAAGGTTTTTGAGGAAAACGCTCCAGTATTCCTCCATATAGTGTCTTCAATGGGGTCCAACGGGTCGAAGGTCTTCAATGGGGTCCAACGGGTCGAAGGTCCAGATGTGAGTTTCAGTTCAGCTTCAAAGTCTCGACACGATCCAGCCGAGGAATAAGAGTCTCATCTACACAAACCAGCGACATTTATAACAAAATACACATTTATATACTTTAAACCACAGATGCTGGTCTTGCACTAGCTGTGATGCGACACACATTACGTGATCACGCTGAAAGGTCAAGCGTGTTCTGGTTCAGAAATGTGGAGTAGAGCGAAAAACTCTTTCTCCTCCGACTTCAAAATCATCCGACATCGTTGTTTTACCTTCTATTTATTACATATTTTTGTAAATGGCGTTTGACTTAGTCTTTGCACTAGGTCGGTTCTTCCCCCTGCGTCACGCGTGACCTTTCAGCGTGATCACGTAATGTGTGTCGCATCACAGCGAGTGCAAGACCAGCATCTGTGGTTAAAAAGTATATAAATGTTTTTATGAAAATGACCAATTCGGACCTTCGACCCGTTGGACCCCATTGAAGTCACTATTACCCCTTTTCCACCAGCAAGAACCAGGTGCTAGTTCAGAGCTAGTGCTAGAGCCGGTTCGGAGTTGGTTCGACTGACGAGCTTTCAAAGAACCGGTTTGCCTTTCCACAGGCCAGAGAGCCCCACAGAGCCAGGTCTTACGTCACTGTATCTCATGTTGCCCAGCAACGCTAGCGCCAAACACAAACACACCAGGCTTGTTCGAGGTGCATTGGCTTCTCGCAGACCGATTGGCGCATGACATCAAAGAACTGCAAAGGCGACCCAAAAGCACAAGGAGTCGTATGCTCTCCACACACTCCCGCAGCTCCGATCGGCCCGCGCTGCTTTGATTCAACAATGGCGGCTGTTGCGTTACTATTGATGCTCATGGCTTTGCGAACCTAACGTACATCGGCATCCATACACGGCGAATACAACGTGTTCGTGCAGCTCGCCGTAACTTGCATAAACGGAGATTACAATCGAGCTGCTATTAGCTCGATTAGCTGCTAATTCAAAAATGGCGGTCACAAGTTTCTGTTCATCTTGTTGGCCACGGTAACCCCGCCCCCAGCCGCTGACGTAAGCGGTTCTTACTTCTAGACCTGCAATGATTTGGTGCTACTTAAGAACCACTTTTACTGGTTCGGAGCTCGTGCTTTGGTGGTCGAAAACCAAAGAACCGATTTGAAACTAGGCTCTGGAAACTAGGAAACTAAGCTAGACAGACTTTCTTCTCAAATATTATAAACAGCAACTTAAACAACACACGCACTCTTTTTGCTACTGTAGAGAGACTGACAAACCCCCCAAGCCAGATTCCCAGTGAAATGCTCTCAGACAGCAAGTGCAGGGAGTTTGCTTACTTCTTCTCTGAGAAAATTAATAATATCAGAAAGGTGATCAGCACATCCTTGAGTTGCGCTGGGGTCAGACAGATCAGACCACAACCTGAGAAAGTAGTCACTATGTCTGATTTTAAAGAAATTGATTGCAAAATTTTAGAAGAAACCGTACAGCACCTTAAAACATCAACCTGCGCCCTTGACGCACTTCCCACATCTTTCTTCAAAAGTGTGTTAAACAGCTTAAAAGCAGATCTTCTAGAAATGGTAAATGCTTCACTTCTCTCTGGGACTTTTCCAAACTTCCTAAAAACTGCAGTTGTCAAACCCCTCCTAAAAAAGAGTAATCTGGATAAGACTATATTAAGCAACTATAGACCGATCTCAAATCTTCCTTTCATAGGCAAGGTCATTGAAAAAGTTGTCTTCAATCAGCTGAACAAATTCTTAAGCTCGAATGGATACTTTGACAATTTTCAATCTGGTTTCCGATCGCATCACAGCACAGAGACAGCGCTCATAAAGATAATAAACGATATTCGCTTAAATACTGATAAAGGCAAATTATCAGTGCTGGTACTACTCGACCTCAGTGCTGCATTTGACACTGTCGATCACAACATACTTCTCGACAGACTGGAAAACTGGGTGGGGCTTTCTGGGATAGTCCTAAAATGGTTCAGGTCATACTTAGAAGGGAGAGGTTACTATGTGAGTATAGGAGACCATAAGTCTGAGTGGACGTCCATGACATGCGGAGTCCCTCAAGGCTCAATTCTTGCGCCACTCCTATTCAACCTGTACATGCTCCCAATGAGCCAAATAATGAGAAAGAATCAAATCTCTTACCACAGCTATGCAGATGACACACAGCTCTACTTAGCCCTATCGCCTAACGACTACAGCCCCATTGACTCCCTGTGCCAATGCATTGATGAAGTAAACAATTGGATGTGCCAAAATTTTCTTCAGTTAAACAAAGACAAAACTGAAGTCATTGCGTTTGGAAACAAAGATGAAGTTCTCAAGGTGAATGCATACCTTCACTCTAGGGGTCTAACAACTAAACATCAAGTCAGGAATCTTGGTGTGTCTCTAGAATCAGACCTTAGTTTCAGTAGTCATGTCAAAGCAATAACTAAATCAGCATATTATCATCTGAAAAATATTGCAAGAATTAGATGCTTTGTTTCCAGTCAAGACTTAGAGAAACTAGTGCATGCTTTCATCACCAGCAGGGTGGATTACTGTAATGGACTCCTCACTGGCCTTCCCAAAAAGACCATAAGACAGTGTCAGCTCATACAGAACGCTGCCGCCAGGATCCTGAGCAGAACAAGAAAATATGAACACATCACACCAGTCCTCAGGTCTTTACACTGGCTCCCAGTTACATTTAGGATTGATTTTAAAGTATTATTACTGGTATATAAATCATTCAATGGCCTAGGACCTCAATATATTGCAGATATGCTCACTGAATATAAACCCAACAGATCACTCAGATCATTAGGATCACGTCAGCTAGAAATACCAAGGGTTCACTCTAAACAAGGAGAGTCCGCTTTTAGCTACTATGCCAGCCGCAGCTGAACCAGCTTCCAGAAGAGATCAGATGTGCTCCTACAGTAGTCACATTCAAATCCAGACTGAAAACACATCTGTTTAGCTATGCATTTACTGAATGAGCACTGTGCCACTGTATGTGTCCGACTGTTTGAACTGTATTTTATTTAATTTTTTATTCTAAACTGTTTTAATTATTCTTATTTCTGTTGATTGTTTTAATTTCTTTATTCTAAACTGTTTTAATTATTCATATTTCTTTTGATTATTTTAAATTTCTTCTATGTAAAGCACTTTGAATTACCACTGTGTATGAAATGTGCTATATAAATAAACTTGCCTTGCCTTGCCTCTGGCTCCGAACCATCACCAGCTCTGCCTCGGTGGAAAAGGGGTATAAATGGAGAAAATCCTGGAATGTTTTCCTCAAAAACCTTAATTTCTTTTCAACTGAAGACAGACAGACATGAACTTTTGGATGACGTGGGGAGAGTAAATGATCAGGAGAAGTGAGCTACTCCTCCGAGACACAGATTATAGCCAGAACATGAGATCCGCGTCTAACCCTGATCCTGTTTCTGACCAAGGATGAAGTTCAGGACAGTGGAGCATCACTCACTCGGGCACATATTCATATCAGTTCATTCACATTGCTAAACGTTTTGATATCAGGGTTTTTACGTGTTGTAAATACATTTCTTATTTTGCCAAATAAAACAATTTATTCTATCAATTTGAAGCCTTTAATCGATTGAGCATGTTTGAAGTTTTGGGTCCACACATCAGTGACAATACTTCATTCTTACCCGCTTAAAAATTACAACAAATTCATTTTAAAAATGTATATGCATTTCTGAATGTCTTAATATTTAAGGTGACATGAACAAAACCTGATCTGAGATTGTTCATTTTAAATAATAATTTTGTTGGTTTAAAGGTACAATGTGTAGGAATTTCTCCCATCTAGTGGTGAAATTGTATTTTGCATTCAAACCAATAGTGCTCTACAGCGCCTTGCTTTTTCAAATGCGTGTTGCTTCTACGGTGGCCGTTATGAACCATAAAGCTATTACAGGATGTCTTCTAATTACACATCGTTTTACAAAAAGTTATCCCGACATTAAACCTTGTTTTTTTGCAATCTCCGGTCCTGTGGATGCAAAGCCTTTTAAACTTGCAGGGCAGTGACAAGCGTCTCTCGAATCTTCTTGTCCGGTTCTGCTACTTTCAGTCACGTGACGCTGGCTCTGAACGAAAATGCAATGGCCTAGTACTTTTTATCCCTCGCTGCTATCAAAGAATGTCTAATAAAGGGAGAACCATAGATGTCCATAATAAAGGCTAGATGTCTAACGGCGGAGTCTCTATCGTCATCACCGGCGGCCATCTTGTCACAGGCAAGGTTAATGTAAGGTGAGTTATCTGCACAAACACAAATACTCTTATGTCGCTGAAATCTTGACGGATTTACAAACGGTTTGGTTTCTTACTAACGTTATTAATGCGGCTATAATACTGGATGTTTACATAATTAATACATAATTATTCATAAGTGTATAGTGTCATAACAACATCTCTGACATTTATAACGAACCAAACCGTTTGAAAATCGGTACATGAAGTACATGCACCATAAAACACAATGTTACGAGCAGCCTGTGACAAGATGGCCGCCAGGTGCTGACGTCGACCTCCATTGGTCAGCAGCGCGGACGAGACATCTAGCCTTTATTATGCATATCTATGGGGAGAACTCCCACTCTCAGTAAACTTCTGGCTTCTGAACTGGTTGCAGTTTCACTCTGTTCCACATGAGGGTGCTCACAGGACGAGTGCAGAATTAATGGAGCTATACCCCTCAAAATCCACTTTCTTTGCTTTACACTTATTTGCTTGAAGTCTTTTAAAATGTCAATGATGTCGGCAATCCTTCAGTCACTTTGGTGCTTTCGCGCTCTGCACTTCTTTTCTCTTGAGGCATCGACAACACAGCTGACACGGGTGACACAGCTGACACGGGTAACAGCTGACAGGTAACACAGCTGACACGGGTAAACACAACACAGCTGACACAGGTAACACAGCTGACACAGGTAACAGCTGACACAGGTAACACCGCTGACACAGGTAACACAGCTGACACGGGTAACAGCTGACAGGTAACACAGCTGACACAGGTAACAGCTGACACAGGTAACAGCTGACACAGGTAACACCGCTGACACAGGTAACAGTTGACACGGGTGACACAGCTGACACGGGTAAACACAACACAGCTGACACAGGTAACACAGCTGACAGGTAACACAGCTGACACAGGTAACACAGCTGACACAGGTAACACCGCTGACACAGGTAACAGTTGACACGGGTGACACAGCTGACACGGGTAAACACAACACAGCTGACACGGGTGACACAGCTGACACGGGTAAACACAACACAGCTGACACAGGTAACACAGCTGACACAGGTAACAGCTGACACAGGTAACAGCTGACACAGGTAACAGCTGATAACAGCTGACACAGGTAACAGCTGACACAGGTAACAGCTGACACAGGTAACAGCTGACACAGGTAACAGCTGACACAGGTAACACCGCTGACACAGGTAACACGGGTAACACAGCTGACACGGGTAACACAGCTGACACAGGTAACACGGGTAACACAGTTGACACGGGTGACACAGCTGACACGGGTGACACAGCTGACACGGGTGACACAGCTGACACGGGTGACACAGCTGACACAGGTAACACAGCTGACACAGGTAACACAGCTGACACAGGTAACACAGCTGACACAGGTAAACACAACACAGCTGACACTAGGGCTGTCACTTTTGAGAAAAATCATATTCGAACGGTTATCGGATATCAAGCAATGTATTCGAATATATTCGAATTTCTACGAGCCCCGCCCCCCCACAAAAAAAGAAAAGAAAAACACCGTAACGGAGATTCAATCACAAATTTATTAACAGTCTGGCAGTCATAAACAGGACTCAGGCCTGTCTGAAAAAAAAAAATCTTTGACTTACTGTTTTAAACAGCAGGTTATCAACAATCTATATGAAGTGGCAGTAGCCAATCACAAAAGTAGGCTACATGGAAAAAAAACTGAATCGGAACAGCACGGCACAAACAAAAACTTGACAGCTTAAACAGCAGCAGGAGTAATGCCTATAACCTAGCCTAATTCATTTCTTAATATTGTTTGCTAGAAACACAATTTACCAATTTGTGATCTGGATCAATTGCGGCTCTCTTTTTATTGGCGATGTTCCTCGCGGTGGAGAACGCGCTCAGAGCGCGCGCGCACACACAGGTATTTGCGCGTCAATGTTGAGAGAAGTGGTATCTACGGTGTAGAACCCAAAATATTTCCAAACACTACTTTTTAGATGAGTTGGGGTCGTAATTCTCCACTCAGGCTGGCCGTTCTGTGCGTTATCTTCCATTTTCAAAACAGGGAGACTATTGGCAATTATTCGCTTGATTTGGTCATGGGCCGACGCTACAATACGTTTAGAGCGCCCACTCCTGGATGAGATGGCAAACCATAAAATAAAAAAACAAACGGTCTAATCATAGACTAAAAAATGCGCTAAACATGGCACTTTAAAAACCGGATAGTTTATTTATAGTTCGAATACGGATATTTCACGTCATGTTCGAATGCATATTCGAATATCGAATAAAAAGTGACAGCCCTAGCTGACACAGGTAACACAGCTGACACAGGTAACACAGCTGACACAGGTAACACCGCTGACACAGGTAACAGCTGACACAGGTAACACAGCTGACACAGGTAACACCGCTGACACGGGTAACACCGCTGACACGGGTAACACAGCTGACACGGGTAACACAGCTGACACGGGTAACACAGCTGACACGGGTGACACAGCTGACACGGGTGACACAGCTGACACGGGTGACACAGCTGACACGGGTGACACAGCTGACACGGGTAACACAGCTGACACGGGCAACACAGCTGACACAGGTAACACAGCTGACACGGGTAACACCGCTGACACGGGTAACACCGCTGACACAGGTAACACAGCTGACACAGGTAACACCGCTGACACGGGTAACACCGCTGACACAGGTAACACCGCTGACACGGGTAACACCGCTGACACAGGTAACACAGCTGACACGGGTAACACAGCTGACACGGGTAACACAGCTGACACGGGTAACAGTTGACACGGGTGACACAGCTGACACGGGTGACACAGCTGACACGGGTGACAGCTGACACGGGTGACAGCTGACACAGCTGACACGGGTGACACAGCTGACACGGGTGACACAGCTGACACGGGTGACACAGCTGACACGGGTGACACAGCTGACACGGCTGACACGGGTAACAGCTGACACGGGTAACACAGCTGACACGGGCAACACAGCTGACACGGGTAACAGCTGACACGGGTAACACAGCTGACACGGGTAACACAGCTGACACGGGTAACACAGCTGACACGGGTAACAGTTGACACGGGTAACACAGCTGACACGGGTAACACAGCTGACACGGGTAACACAGCTGACACGGGTAACAGTTGACACGGGTGACACAGCTGACACGGGTGACACAGCTGACACGGGTGACACAGCTGACACGGGTGACACAGCTGACACGGGTAACACAGCTGACACGGGTAACACAGCTGACAGGTAACACGGCTGACACGGGCAACACGGCTGACACGGGTAACACGGCTGACAGGTAACACAGCTGACACGGGTAACACAGCTGACACGGGTAACACGGCTGACACGGGCAACACGGCTGACACGGGTAACACGGCTGACAGGTAACACAGCTGACACGGGTAACACAGCTGACACGGGTAACACAGCTGACACGGGCAACACAGCTGACACGGGTAACAGCTGACACGGGTAACAGCTGACACGGGTAACAGCTGACACGGGTAACACAGCTGACACGGGTAACACAGCTGACACGGGTAACACAGCTGACACGGGTAACAGCTGACACGGGTAACACAGCTGACACGGGTAACACAGCTGACACGGGTAACACAGCTGACACGGGTAACAGTTGACACGGGTGACAGCTGACACGGGTGACACAGCTGACACGGGTGACAGCTGACAGCTGACACGGGTGACAGCTGACACTGCTGACACGGGTGACACAGCTGACACGGGTGACACAGCTGACACGGGTGACACAGCTGACACGGGTAACACAGCTGACACGGGTGACACAGCTGACACGGGTGACACAGCTGACACGGGTAACACAGCTGACACAGGTAACAGCTGACACGGGCAACACAGCTGACACGGGCAACACAGCTGACACGGGCGACACAGCTGACACGGGTAACAGCTGACACGGGTAACAGCTGACACAGGTAACACAGCTGACAGTTAACAGCTGACACGGGTAACAGCTGACACGGATAACGGCTGACGCGGGTAACACGCGTCTTCATACAGGGACTGTACCTTTCGACTTCAAACTTGCCACAGTGCGGCCTCATCTTAAAAAAACAAGTTTGGACTCCACATTGCTGGTTAACTTTCGTCCTATTTCAAATTTACCATTTCTCTCAAAAATTCCAGAGAAAGTTGTCTTAAATCAACTTCAGTCTTATCTGACTATAAATTCTGTTAATGAAAAATTTCAATCTGGTTTTAAATCCTGTCACAGTACTGAGTCAGCTCTTTTAAGAGTTTTAAATGATATCATGTTAACCACTGACTCTGGGCAATCTATGGCTTTGGTTCTTTTAGACCTCAGTTCTGCTTTTGATCTAATCAACCATGATACTCTTATATCACGTCTTGAATCATGTGTTGGTCTTCGTGGCACAGTATTACAGTGGTTTCGGTCATATCTCTCTGACAGGAGGTATGTTGTCAATATTGGACACCATTCATCTTCTGAAATATCGTTAAATTCTGGTGTTCCCCAGGGTTCAATTCTTGGTCCTGCATTGTTTTCCCTTTATATGCTTCCACTAGGGTCTGTTTTTAACAAGTACGGGGTCTCTTTCCATTTGTACGCAGATGACACCCAAATTTATATCCCCTTGAAGCGGGATAACAAGCAGGCCTTAAAGCCTATTACGGACTGCTTGGAAGAACTAAAATACTGGCTTGCAACTAATTTCATGAGTCTTAACGAGAGTAAAACTGAACTTATTGTGTTTGGTTCAAATGAGCACTATGTACATGATTTTGAACTTGCATCTTTGTCACCCTATAGTACTACATGTGTCAGAAACCTAGGTGTCTGGCTTGATAACAATCTTAAATTCAACAAGCAGATAAGTACTGTGATTAAGTCGTGTTTTTATCATCTTCGTCTTCTTTCAAAGGTGAAGCCATTTCTTTCTCTAAAGAAATTTGAAACAGTTATGCATGCGTTTGTAACATCTCGACTGGACTACTGTAATTCTTTGTATATCGGTGCCTCTCAGGCTTGTCTTTCACGTCTACAATTAGTTCAGAATGCAGCGGCTCGGCTCCTCTATGGAAAACGTAAACATGACTCCGTCACGCCAGTCTTGATCTCACTGCACTGGCTGCCGATCAAATATAGAATTGATTTTAAAATTCTATTGTTTGTTTTTAAGTCCATTCGTAATGAGACACCACAGTATCTAACAGACCTGCTTCATCCCTACGTTCAGTCAAGGTCAATAAGATCCGCTAACTCTGGATTATTGCAAGTTCCCAGGACAAGACTAAAGAATAGAGGTGATCGTGCCTTTTCAGTTATCGGTCCGAAACTATGGAATACTCTCCCGGCTCATATCAGAACTGCCCCAACTTTATTTACCTTTAAGTCCGCCCTCAAAACACATTTATTTTCTTTGGCGTTTAAGATACCTTGACTGACGGTTCCAAGATTTTACTTTCATGTGTTACACCTACTTTACAGCTCGTTTTGTTTTATCTTGTTTTGTTTTATCTTCTTTTGTACAGCACTTTGGTCAACTTCGGTCGTTTTTAAATTGTGCTTTATAAATAAACATTGTATTGTATTGTATTGTATTCTGACACGGGTAACACAGCTGACAGTTAACAGCTGACACTAGGGGTGTAACGGTACATGTATTCGTATTGAACCGTTTTGGTTCGAGGCTTCCGGTTCGGTACACATACAAACCGAACGATTCCATGGACCATTTTTCCTGCCGACAAAATCCGCGCTGGCGCGACCACCACAACGTTGCGCAACATCAAATGGCAAACGTAATGAAAGCGGAACGAAACTGCGCTACTCATTATATTGTGCTTCACGGACCGTATATCAGTTCGGACCATCAACATCTGTGCAGCGCGAGCTCTATGCAGCGCGAGCCGATCTCGATCAAGCGACACTGTTACTACACAGCGCTAAGAGATCCAGTAAAGAAAGCATTTGAATTCGCCACTGAAGTAATAACATCGCTGCTAGATCTAGTGAGAAGCGTTCACATGTCTCCGTTATTAACCGTAGATCTCTATTAGATCAAACAGCGCTGACGTGGAAACCAGGAGAAACATTGTGCCGTGAATGAACTAGTAATAGGCTTTAAGTCCACAGATCAGCAACATTCACCATGGATTTAATATAGTAACACTAACTGTAACCAGTTTGGCTGGAATAGTGAAATGCTCTCAAGTACTTCACACATTCTTTTACAGCCGTTCTTTTGTGTACCGTTACACCCCTAGCTGACACGGGTAACAGCTGACGCGGATAACGGCTGACGCGGCTGGCGCGGGTGACACGGCTGACGCGGGTGACACGGCTGGGGCTGGCGCGGGTGACACGGCTGACGCGGGTGACACGGCTGACGCGGGTGACACGGCTGACGCGGGTGACACGGCTGACACAGGTAACGGCTGACACGGGTAACACAGCTGACACGGGTAACACGGCTGACAGGTAACAGCTGACACAGGTAACACGGCTGACAGGTAACAGCTGACACGGCTGACACAGGTGACACGGGTAACACAGCTGACACGGGTAACACAGCTGACACGGGTGACAGGTAACACAGCTGACACGGGTAACAGCTGACACAGGTAACAGTTGATACAGGTAAACACAGCTGACAGGTAACAGCTGACACAGGTAACACGGCTGACACAGGTAACAGCTGACACAGGTAACAGCTGACACAGGTAACAGCTGACACAGGTAACAGTTGATACAGGTAAACAGCTGACAGGTAACAGCTGACACAGGTAACACGGCTGACAGGTAACAGCTGACACAGGTAACACGGCTGACACAGGTAACAGCTGACACAGGTAACAGCTGACACAGGTAACAGTTGATACAGGTAAACAGCTGACAGGTAACAGCTGACACAGGTAACACGGCTGACAGGTAACAGCTGACACAGGTAACACAGCTGACACGTAAACACAGCTGACACAGGTAACATGGCTGACAGGTAACAGCTGACACAGGTAACACAGCTGACACGGCTGACACAGGTGACACGGCTGACACAGGTGACACGGCTGACACAGCTGACAGGTAACACAGCTGACACGGGTAACAGTTGACACAGGTAAACACAGCTGACAGGTAACAGCTGACACAGGTAACACAGCTGACACGGGTAACGGCTGACGCGGGTGACACGGCTGATGCGGGTGACACGTAAACACAGCTGACACAGGTAACACGGCTGATAGCTAACAGCTGACAAGTAACACAGCTGACACGGGTAACACGGCTGACACGGGTAACACGGCTGACAGGTAACACAGCTGACACAGGTAACACAGCTGACACGGGTAACACAGCTGACACAGGTAACAGTTGATACAGGTAAACACAGCTGACAGGTAACAGCTGACACAGGTAACACGGCTGACAGGTAACAGCTGACACAGGTAACACAGCTGACACGTAAACACAGCTGACACAGGTAACACGGCTGACAGGTAACAGCTGACACAGGTAACACGGCTGACAGGTAACAGCTGACACAGGTAACACAGCTGACACGGGTAACACGGCTGACACGGGTAACACGGCTGACACGGGTAACACGGGTGACAGGTAACAGCTGACACGGGTAACAGCTGACACAGGTAACAGTTGATACAGGTAAACACAGCTGACAGGTAACAGCTGACACAGGTAACACAGCTGACACAGGTAACACGGCTGACAGGTAAACACAGCTGACACAGGTAACACGGCTGACAGGTAACAGCTGACACAGGTAACACAGCTGACACGGCTGACACAGGTGACACGGCTGACACAGGTGACAGCTGACACGGGTAACACAGCTGACAGGTAACACAGCTGACACGGGTAACAGTTGACACAGGTAAACACAGCTGACACGGGTAACGGCTGATGCGGGTGACACGGCTGACGCGGGTGACACGTAAACACAGCTGACACGGGTAACACGGCTGATAGCTAACAGCTGACAGGTAACACAGCTGACACGGGTAACACAGCTGACACGGGCAACACGGCTGACACGGGTAACACGGCTGACAGGTAACACAGCTGACACAGGTAACACCGCTGACACAGGGAACACAGCTGACACAGGTAACAGTTGATACAGGTAAACACAGCTGACAGGTAACAGCTGACACAGGTAACACAGCTGACACAGGTAACACGGCTGACAGGTAACAGCTGACACAGGTAACACAGCTGACACGTAAACACAGCTGACACAGGTAACACGGCTGACAGGTAACAGCTGACACATGTAACACGGCTGACAGGTAACAGCTGACACATGTAACACGGCTGACAGGTAACAGCTGACAGGTAACACAGCTGACACGGCTGACACAGGTGACACGGCTGACACGGGTAACACAGCTGACACGGGTAACACAGCTGACAGGTAACAGCTGACACGGGTAACAGTTGACACAGGTAAACACAGCTGACACAGGTAAACACAGCTGACACAGGTAACACAGCTGACACGGGTAACGGCTGACGCGGGTGACACGTAAACACAGCTGACACAGGTAACACGGCTGATAGCTAACAGCTGACAGGTAACACAGCTGACACGGGTAACACAGCTGACACAGGTAACACGGCTGATAGCTAACAGCTGACAGGTAACACAGCTGACACGGGCAACACGGCTGACACGGGTAACACGGCTGACAGGTAACACAGCTGACACAGGTAAACACACAACACAGCTGACACAGGTAACACAGCTGACACGGGTAACAGCTGACACGGCTGACACGGGTAACACAGCTGACACGGGTAACACAGCTGACACGGGTAACACGGCTGACACAGGTAACAGGTGACAGGTAACACAGCTGACACGGGTAACAGCTGACACGGGTAACACAGCTGACACGGGTAACACGGCTGACACAGGTAACAGGTGACAGGTAACACAGCTGACACGGGTAACAGCTGACACGGGTAACACAGCTGACACGGGTAACACAGCTGACACGGGAAACACAGGTAACACCGCTGACACGGGAAACACAGTTGACACAGGTAACAGCAGACACAGGTAAACACACGTAACACAGCTGACACAGGTAACACAGCTGACACACGTAACACAGCTGACACGGGAAACACAGGTAACACAGCTGACACGGGTAACAGTTGACACAGGTAACAGCTGACACAGGTAACAGCTGACACAGGTAACAGCTGACACAGGTAACAGCTGACACAGGTAACAGCTGACACAGGTAACAGCTGACACAGGTAAACACACGTAACACAGGCAACACAGCTGACACGGGAAACACAGGTAACACAGCTGACAAAGGTAACAGCTGACACAGCTGACAAAGGTAACAGCTGACACAGGTAAACATACGTAACACAGCTGACAGGTAACACAGCTGACACACGTAACACAGCTGACACAGGTAACACAGCTGACACAGGTAACACAGCTGACAGGTAACACAGCTGACACACGTAACACAGCTGACACAGGTAACACAGCTGACAAAGGTAACACAGCTGACAAAGGTAACACAGCTGACACAGGTAACAGCTGACAAAGATAACAGCTGACACAGGTAACACAGCTGACACGTGTAACGGCTGACGCGGGTGACACGGCTGACGCGGGTGACACGTAAACACAGCTGACACAGGTAACACGGCTGATAGCTAACAGCTGACAGGTAACACAGCTGACACGGGTAACACAGCTGACAGGTAACACAGCTGACACGGGTAACATAGCTGACACGGGCAACACGGCTGACACGGGTAACACGGCTGACAGGTAACACAGCTGACACGGGTAACACAGCTGACACGGGTAACACAGCTGACACGGGTAACACAGCTGACACGGGTAACACAGCTGACACGGGTAACACGGCTGACACGGGTAACACGGCTGACACGGGTAACACAGCTGACACGGGTAACACGGCTGACACAGGTAACAGCTGACACGGGTAACAGCTGACACGGGTAACAGCTGACACGGGTAACAGCTGACACGGGTAACACAGCTGACACGGGTAACACAGGTAACACCGCTGATACGGGAAACACAGGTAACACAGTTGACACAGGTAACAGCAGACACAGGTAAACACACGTAACACAGCTGACACAGGTAACACAGCTGACACAGGTAACACAGCTGACACGGGAAACAGGTAACACAGCTGACACGGGTAACACAGTTGACAGGTAACAGCTGACACAGGTAAACACACGTAACACAGGCAACACAGCTGACACGGGAAACACAGGTAACACAGCTGACAAAGGTAACAGCTGACACAGGTAAACACACGTAACACAGCTGACAGGTAACACAGCTGACACACGTAACACAGCTGACAAAGGTAACACAGCTGACAAAGGTAACACAGCTGACAAAGGTAACGCAGCTGACAAAGGTAACAGCTGACACAGGTAAACACACGTAACAGCTGACACAGGTAAACACACAACACACAACACACAACACACATAGACTCCCATTCATTCTGCACTCGGGCGATCGCCCCCAGTGGAACTCTGGGGGAACTACAATCACAATTCAGTACAATAGGACTTAATAGGGAGTGGCCAGGCTCTCCGTAGACGGGCTCTGCTGCTATTATAGTTTTTCAAGATGGCGGAACGACTTGGAAGCCTCCGTGGACCAACCCGTTCCATTTATATAAAGATAATAAATTCTTCATTTACGAGGATAAGTCAGATTATTGGCAGAGGTATTTGTACACCATTGAGGACATATTTATGAATAAAAATATTGATTTTAGATAATAAAATACTTAAACTACACATTGTCCCTTTAAGATTAGCTGTATCTGAGTGCACAACACGACTGCTCTCACTATATCCCACAAGCATTTTCCTTTCATAGACTAAATAGTCAACAGTATGAAATATTGGTGGAGATCCAGGCTTTCTTCCAGTTTCTGGTTTCAATTCTGTTGTAATGCAAAGGGGGACTGGGTTTAACTCGTGTAAGATGCCACCCATCAGCATTACAAGCGTTTATTGGGAATCTTGAAGACATGGCAGTGGTTTAAAGAGTGGAAAAGCTCGTGGAAAACAAACGGCTCACTCCTGAAAGCCCCTTTTACAGCTGGAAACAAATGATTAGAGACCTTATATAATGAGGAGCGAGTGGGGATTTAACTCTAGAAAAACGACTTGCAGATTTTTCACATAACAGAATACTTTCATATTGTTCCAAACCCATAAGACACTCTTTGCAGAAAACAAAAGAAGGATTTGTGAAGAATATGCTGGCCGCTTTTCAGAATACTGAAAGTGGAGGTTAAAAAATAAAAAAAGTTTTTCAAACCCAAGCATGACATACAAGTGCTATATTCAGTCTTCTGAAGTCATGAAAGCTTTAGAACAAATATACATTGTTATTCAAGGGAAACATCTCTACTGTAGCTCTCAAATCAGATATGGCAACATTTTCTCAAGACATGCAGGAAACAGTGATGTTTGGCATTCATGCAGCAGTGATTTTCATATTCATAATTACAGTGTTAGTGTAGGGGAAAGATTATTAATGAATAAAGGCCTGTTCATTGTAACGATTAAGACCTTCTAAATGGAAAAGAATAGTCCACATCTATAACAAAGAAAAATATTATTGGATCAGCCAATCAGAATCCATCCTGCTTTAAAGCAACAGACGCTGGTGTGAACGCTAATATATAATTATTGATGTGAACAGGCCCTTCTGTAGTGAAACTCCAGCTTTTAATGTTGTTTATGTGTCTATGTGGTGTTTTTAATATGGGTTTAACACACACATCTGTAAGTTCATAAGTCGACAGCATTGCTGAGTATTTACTCCTTAAAACTGCAGTGAACCAAAGACAGTCTCAAAAACACGGTGTGAAATCGCTGGTGTTTCTGACGTCACAAACGACCTTGTAACCAATCAGATCAACGTGTGATCGTCAACCAGTGGATCTCTGAGTGAGGGAGTGGAGGCGGGGCTCATTTGCATATTCATAGAACCGTGCATACTAAATGAGGCAAGGTGTCGCGTTACATTCAAGATATTTTAAGGCATGAAGAAGGAAAAAACACTTAAATGTCATTTTGGTGATCAAATATAAGTTTTAAGGGATAAAATGATTGACTACAGGGGGACTTTAGGGACTTAAAGACAATCACTCGACGTGAAGCAGGGTGGAATCTAATAACTAGCAGTGGATTCTCACACTGTACTATGCTCACTATTTCATTGATAAAAGTCACAGGGGAGTTTCTGCACTCCTTGATGTTTCTCTCTGTTTGTGTGTGTGTGTGTGTGTGTGTAAATGACTCGGCCTTCATTAAAGCAAAAGTTCAAACACATACAGAGCACGAAACACATCGCAAAGCAGGACAGTAGAACAAAGTTGAATTGTGTGTCAAAGTACTAGCAGCTGCTGTGAGGGAGTGGAGGCGGGGCTCATTTGCATGTTCATAGAACCACGTATACTAAATGAAGAAAGGGTGTCTAGTTACATTCAAGATATTGTAAGGCATGAAGAGATTTTTTTTTTTCAAGGAAAAAACATTTAAATATGTAATTTTGGTGATTTGGGACACTTTTAGGACCGGTTTACAGAAACACATGCCAAAGCAGCAGGACAGTGGAACACAAAGCTGAACGCCGTGTCATGCGTGAGACGCTGAGGTCATAACTCGTCCGCCCAGCGTCCAACATGTCCGTAACACTGGGAAGTGGAAAAAGGCATTCTGTGTGAGCGGCTCCTTAGAAGAAGAGTTTCTATAAACAGAACCTTCCAGGGTTTCCAAGATGGGATCATTTTAGGAATTGAGTTTTAACGATTTGAACGCACACCGTCCAGCCAAATCAGAATTACGTATTCAAAAAGACCATAGTATTAATGTTTTCAAAACAGTTTTATTTAATATTCACATATCACTAAAATGAGTTTTTGATCCTGCTCCTCAACTACCATTGCAGATGGAGAGAAAAATAAAAGAGGTCTGAAAACGTTCTGCTTGTTTTCAAGCTGGACAGAAGAACCGAGCGAGACAAACCAACACTGTGTTTCAGAGGAGCGTGAGGAATGTGGAGCACTCGAGCTCCACGGAGGTCCTGCGCCGGGAGAACGCTCCCCAGCGTGTGTGTGTGCCGTGGAGTTCAGTGAACTGCTCTTAAAGTGAGTCTCAGCGTCATCACAGACGCGTTCAGAGAAACCCCGCGGCCGCCGAGCGCTGACTTCAGAACTTCAGGCTGAACCCCGGACCGGCTTTGGACGCGCCCTGGTTCGCACTGGTCAAGTGGAAACCGGTATCTTTCAGATCATCATCACCCTGAAGAGCACAACAGAAGAGGACAATCAGTGACAAGAACCGGGAATTACAGGAACACCACGACAGTATTTAATACAAGTATTATCTTGGTCAACAGAGACAAAACTGTGATTCAAAACCGTTTTTAAAGGGATAGTTCACCCAAAATAAGAATTTTTGTCATTGAATATCCTGTTGAACTAAAAGAAAAAAACCATCATTACTGCAGAAAAATGGTTTGTGACCAGATTCATGTTGACCTGAAGCTTTAACTTAAAGAGTTAGTTCACCCAAAATATGCAAATTCTGTCAGTAATTACTCGCCCTCACGTCGTTCCAAACCTGTAAGACTTTCGTTCATCTGCGTTTAAATAGTCCAAGTGACTACAGTGGCTCGACCATGAGTTTATCAAGCGACGAGAATACTTTTTTTTTTTTCGCAAAAGTAAATAACGACTTTATTCAACTATTCATTTTTTTCCTTCTCTGTGGGCCTCGAGTGAGTCTCGTAGTGTAACAGCAGCGCTTCTGTGTCGTACGTCACACTGGCTCACTATTGGCCGACGCTGGTCGTGTGTGTGTGTGTGTGTGCATGTGTGTGTGTGTGTATGTGTGTGTATGTATGTGTGTGCGTGTGTGTGTGTGTGTATGTGTGTGTGTGTATGTGTGTGTGTGTGTGTGTATGTGTATATGTGTGTGTATGACGTACGACACAGAAGCGCTGCTGTTACACTACGAGACTCACTCGAGGCCCACAGAGAAGAAAATAGTTGAATAAAGTTGTTATTTTAGTTTTTTTTGCGCACAAAAAGTATTCTCGTCTCTTGATAAACTTAAGGTTGACAAAAAATGATTGGTCGATATTATGTATGAGGAATACATTTTGGTAAGTTGCAGCATACTGTATCATTCAACAGTGTTCGTGTTTTTTTACTATTAGCTAGTAGAGATGATCGGTTCACGTACGCTAGGGATCTGTCGTGTAACATTTACAAGCGCCAAAACGGTATTTAATGTTTGAATTGCGTAATAAAATTGACTGAATCTGAGAGCATAACTATCTTTATCTAACTAACTATCAGAATCTTTATATCATAACTAACCTGCTCTGTCTAGTCTGTTGGTCTCCGTGTCCTCTTTGCTTTGCGATTTTTCTGTGCGTGACAAAATTGATGTGTGGCGTGAGAGCGTGTGAAAAGTGTCAATTGCGTGTGTCATAAAAAATGTAATATGAACAAAACGAATACCGTAAAACTTCACATAATAGCCCGGGCTTTTATTTTCCCAAATCGTCGAACTGCACCAGCTTCAAGCTGAGCTTGTATTTGAGACAGGCGTCTATATGAGACCGGCCTTTATAATTTAGTGTTGAGATGTTGTTCATTGAGTCTCTAATCTCTAAAAATCTCGCGCGCGGCCGGGGCTCTCTCGCTCTCTCTCTCTGCTCGTAACGCGCCCTGTCAAGCGCAGCGGCAGCAGTCATTCTATTCTACATCCCTCACCGATCAAAATAGTCTTTGGCGGGACAAAGCGGACTATTTGACGCTTTTAGAAGATTAACAACCCGAAACTAAAAAACAGACTAGAGTAGGCCACCTTTCTGGAGGTATACTGCCCCCATCTGGTATGGAATATGTGGAGTATGAATAGATTTTTTGACATAGGGCACCTTTAAGTAAAAGCTTCAGGTCAACATGAATCTGTTCGCAAACTTTTTTTCCACAGTGGATCTGTGAGTGAGTGAGTGGAGGCGGGGCTCATCAGCATATTCATAGAACCATGCATACTAAATGAGGCAAGGGTGTCGAGTTACATTCAAGATATTTTAAAGCATTTTTTTCAAGGGAAAAACGCTTAAATGTGTCCTTTTAATGATCAAAGATGAGTTTTAAAAGGTGCATTGTGTAATATTTAGGAGGATCTGTTGACAGAAATGCAATATCATATGTATATAACTATGTTTTCACTGATGTATAAAAGCCTTACATAATGAAGTGTGTTTATTAGCTTAAAATGAGGCATTTCTGTCTACACACACCGCAAGTCTCCGTACATCGACATGTTTCTACACACACCGCGGGTCTCCGTACATCGACATGTTTCTACGGTGGCCCTGAATGGACAGACGCATTTCGTCACTGTTGTTTTTCGTGTGAAGAAGCTGCTAAAGTCAGCGGATAAAACACTGACACAATGATGAACAAGTAACAATAATATTCGCAATAACATCGTTTTACTGAATAATTAGGTAAACATCATTTCTTAATTTATCTTTATAAAGCAATTGGCTACTCTGCTGCCTCAGACGACGACATCACTTCCTGTCCGCCACCGTAACTTCTGTTGGGTGAAATTCACAACCTCACCACTAGATGCTGTTACAACTTACACACTGCACCTTTAAGGGATAAATGACTGAGCACAAGGGGACTGTAAGAGATGTTGATCTGAGAGAGTACCATCTGGCTGAACTGTCCTCCCTCGGGCGCGCGCGGGCTGGTCCCCCTCTTCACGCGCTGCTGCTCGCTCTTGGCCGGCCAGGTGGGGAACATGGAGGGCTCGATGGGCAGCGGCGTCTCGCGCAGGTACTCGTGTTTGAGCGCCTCGTCCGCGCTGATCCGCTTCGCAGGGCAGTACGTCAGAAACCTGAGACCAGAGCAGACTGGTGAGAGAAACTCCTGTAATGAACCAGCACTGAACTCACCTCAGCTGGACTGTGACTTAAACAAACTCTGTTGCATTATTGTCCTGTTATCTCTGTAAAGCTGCTGTATAAATAAAGGTGACGTCAGGAGCAGCTGATGTGAAGATCGCTGTAGGAACCGGGAACTAAAGCGAGAGGGTGAATCGACACGTTCTACATCACAGGAACACTTATTTTATGATCTTTAAGTCATTATGTATTGTCAACACTTTCATTTTTAATGATATCACAGTGTTTATTGTAAATGATTTATCGGTGCACATCGTTATTGTTTTAATAATCTTGAATCAGAATATCTTCCTCTTGCAGCATCTCTTCTCTGATGATGTGGGCGGGGCTATAACCTGTCACTCACATGAGCTCAGCCAATAGCAAACCACAACCATCCAATCAACTCCCCACAGACACAATCAAGCCCCGCCCACATGTGTTCGTGTCCCAGAAGCGTTTCACTCGATTATACGAAACACTGTCACAGCTTCACTTTCATGTCAACTTTGAATGTTTTTGTGCTTACATTAAATAATCTCAAAGAACGAGTGGCATGTTGTTTTGATGCCAGTCAACGGTCGGCTCTTGAACTTAATGGACACAAAGCAAGAGATGATATAGATAGATAACAGCTGCATCATAATTCAGAGACCTCATCCTTCGAGGTCCACGAGGGTCGCTGTGAAAGGGGAAGGTCATTAGATAGTCCAGTAAGTGTAACCCAATACTAGCATTTCCAAAGCAGTCGGACAGAATAAGCCTGAGCGAACGAGGCCCGTGATCGTAAACGTCCTTCCTCTTTCTTCTCGAGTGATTGTGGTATTTTCAGCCCGGCTGTGAGCGGCTTTCAGATCCGCTGACCCAATCCCTCGCACCACGCAAACAAGAACCGGTTGAAGATCAGAGACGTCTGAAAACATCTCGATTGATGGCTGTTTATTTCCAGATCAACTTGCGTTCAACATCAGGAAATGCTTCAGGTTTCCAGAACAAAACAAATTAAGTTTAATGCATGATATTTCATTGATCTTATCTGGTGCCTCACCTCATTAAAGACATATATCATCTAACTGATAACATCTTCAAACACATTCAATGACATTTATAGCGCATTCCTGTCTGAGGCTTTTGTTTTCAGTGCCTCGTGATGTGAAGCATCTGTCTCTGCACTGGGCTCAATTACAACTTTCAGGACATTTAAACGCTTCATATTCATTGATCTTTTATTTCCTGATGTATCTACACTGCTGTCACAACGCTAATATAATCACTTGGATGTACTGATATCAACAAATCATAAGTGTTAGTATCATATGACATTGTTTTGCAGCAAAAGTATGTTACATTATAACAGTCTGGTAGTTTCCTTTACATTTAATGTAGAATATAAATATTTCTGTCCCACTTTATATTAAGTGTCTAACTATTATGTACTATCATTTAAATGAATCAGTAACACTTTACAATAAGGTTTCAACTGGAAACAATAGTTAACAATGATCAATAATTCTACAGTAAATGTTTACTGCTATATTTACTAATAGACTTTTAAAATCACAAGATATTTGTTAACGCTAGAACTAACATGAACAATCAACAACTGTATTTTCCATGAACGGACTCATAGTTAGTTCATGTTAACTAATACACTAATGTTAACAGATGAAACCTTATTGTAAAGTGTTTCCAATTATTCATTTGATACAATGCACATATTGAGTACATAATAGGGCTGTCATAACGCGTTAACACTCGTTAAAAATATATAGCGCAATTAATACAGTCCATTTTTCCAGTCATCCTTTGGCTAGCATTACATCATATCTTCACGCTCTCATTCATGCACGTTTTTAAACCATTCAAGTGCAATATAGTTAAATAAAGTCTTAAATGAGTTAAAAGAAGTCTTAAATGAGTTAAATGAAGGTTAAATGAGTTAAATGAAGGTTAAATGAAGTCTTAAATGAGTTAAATGAAGTCTTAAATTTGTTAAATGAGTTAAATGAAGTCTTAAATGAGTTAAATGAAGTCTTAAATGAGTTAAATTAGTTATTAAATGAAGGTAAAGAGTTGAAAGCAGGATGTGTGTCATGTGCGTCGGCTGTTAAAGTGACCGAAGCCTAATAAACCTGCTACTGTCTGTCATTAATGATGATCAAAGAACAAAAGACAGAGAGAAAATCACTCACTGATCTTGACAGTAATTTAGCTTTAATAAGGATAAATCTATATTTAATGTATAATTTATGCAGTGAAGACTGTGAAGTGTTTGATAACTTTATTCAATTTCTGTATTTATCCAATCTGTGAGTCCTGCCTGAAAAACTTGAACCACTGTTTATAAGGTCACATGGGTCACAAACCACGAAAACATTCACTTTTGCATTTTGACTGGGCAAGTAATATGATATTGTTTTGCAGCAAAAGTATGTTACATTATAACAGTCTGGTAGTTTCCTTTACATTTAATGTATAATATAAATATTTCTGTCCTTTGGCTAGCATTACATTATATCTTCACGCTCTCATTCATGCACGTTTTTAAACCATTTAAGTGCAATATAGTTAAAAGAAGTTAAAATGAGTTAAATGAAGGTTAAATGAGTTAAATGAAGGTTTAATGAAGTCTTAAATTAGTTAAATGAAGTCTTAAATGAGTTAAATGAAGTCTTAAATGAGTTAAATGTAGTCTTAAATGAGTTAAATTAAGTCTTAAATGAGTTAAATTAAGTCTTAAATGAGTTAAATTAAGTCTTAAATGAATTAAATGAAGTCTTAAATTTGTTAAATGAGTTAAATGAAGGTTAAATGAAGTCTTAAATGAGTTAAATTAAGTCTTAAATTTGTTAAATTAGTTAAATGAAGGTTAAATGAAGTCTTAAATGAGTTAAATGAAGTTTTAAATGAGTTAAATGAGTTAAATTAGTTATTAAATGAAGGTAAAGAGTTTAAACAAAAGACAGAGAGAAAATCACTCACTGATCTTGACTGAGTAATTTAGCTCTAATAAGGATAAATCTATATTTAATGTATAATTTATGCAGTGAAGACTGTGAAGTGTTTGATAACTTTATTCAATTTCTGTATTTATCCAATCTGAGAGTCCTGCCTGAAAAACTTGAACCACTGTTTATAAGGTCACATGGGTCACAAACCACGAAAACATTCACTTTTGCATCTTGACTGGGCAAGTAAACACCTGAACCGTCTTGACTGGGCCAATAGAGAAACTTGAGCCCTGATATATCGAAGAGTAAATGTGTCATTTATGTGAAGATTGTTTTAATTTTACTTAAATTTAAAGTTGTTGTGTTTTTTTAAACCTAAATGTTTTTACAAATGTATAGCTTTCGATTATATACTGTAATGCTGAATGCCTATAATTGAGAAATGTTTCATGGTGACATCAGTCGCAGTGTTGATATCGGTGATCTGGCCTACTTCCATAAAAAGATGACGTTTAACAAATATATTTAATATAGGCTGCAGTCTTTATGTTGTTTCTACATTCATTTGGAGATGAACTTTGAGACTATAAATAGATTTGACAGGTATATTTTTACAGACTGCTGAAAGACACAGAACAGAGAAGCTGGATTCACCGTTATCATATCAATACGCTGAGTAAAAATCACACTCAATTCAATATTTACCATCATATATTCTGCATAATTGGATTTTTAAAAACACTGACAAAAATCGACACAAGTTTTAAGGCTGAACGATATGACTGTACAGGTGAACCTCGAAACATTAGAATATCGTGCAAAAGTTCATGTATTTCAGTAATTCAAATGAAAAGGTGAAAACTAATATATTTAGTATATATAACTATATACATATGCATGATTATACTTTTCAGAGGGCAGACATTTCTGTATTTAAAATCCTTTTTTTTAATTGATTTCATGTAATAATCAAATTTTCTGAGATTTTCAATTTGGGATTTTTATAAGCCATAATCATCAAAATTATAACTTTTGCATGATATTCAAATTTTTCGAGTTTCGCCGAAAGTTTCGCCTGTATTTATATATTTACATATATATATATAACATTGATATTAGTGATCATATAGATTTAGACCTATATTGTATTTATATATTAAGCGTTCACAGGCAAATTTGCTTTATGTATTTCCCTGGCGTCGAAATCCGGCTATATATAAACGTGAGTAAACATGATTCATGTCCATATCCACGATCACTGGATCTCTGGTGGGTTGTAAGGAACACTATATCGAATTGAAACTGATAATGGTGTGTGTTACTGGCGTTTTCTCAGTGTCCTCTATTAACTCCAGTCACGCAGACGCTCTTCTGCCAGTGACGTCAATGCTTTCCCGCTGTATAAAGTGTGACCAATAATTCCAGTAAATCTAGAAACACGTAAAGCATGCTCTTCTGCTGCTCTACACTAGTGTTGTGCGCTCACTTGTTCATGAGGTCGAAGCCCTGGTCGGACAGCAGCGCACCGAAGCGCTTGCGCAGGTTGTTGTAGGGATACTCTGTGAACGTCATCTTCTTCACCGCTGGAAGCTCACTGTATCCTGGCCAGATCTTCTCACTGGGGGAGCCCAGGTCCTACACACACACACACACACACACACACACGTCAGCTGTGAACATGTCCAATCCATCCACTCCACTGCATTCAATGTCTGTTATACTGATATCTGTATAACGGTCCCCACTTAACAGGCATTACCCATCATCCAGCTCATTACTCCAGCTCTAATTACTTCACTCTTGGGATCTAACATTCAAAAACTGAAATGTTTTTCTTGCCAAAATGATTGCACCGTCTGGGCTCCCATTCAAATCCCATTTCGGGCTGCACTAATCCTAATCCGGGATACTGAACACAATAGCCCGTATTTACAGTGGGATTCAGCAGTTTTGTGTTTACAGATACATTTCAGTTCAAAAAACTAAAAAGATTAAATTATGATTAGGGATGCACCGATATGAACATTGGCCGATACCGATAATTATTTATATTTGAAAGCCGATAACCGATATATTGGCCGATGAATCTGAATCAAAATTTGTATATCATTTTTGAGAGCCTGATAACAAAAAAGTCTCACCAGTAAAATCAACATCCCAAACACACAATTATAATGTTCTCTTGATCAGGCTTGCGCTGCACATTTTCCTTTTTTTTAAGTGATTACAATCATATTTCAAGCAATTCATAATCATCATGTTGAACAGTCGCATCTGAAGCGTCTCAGCTGAAGGAAATAATACATTATTGATCGGCTTTAATATATCGGACACATTTTCTTATTAGGCCGATAATGATAACTTTATAAATTAACATATATCGGCCGGTACCGATATATCGTGCATCCCTAATTATGATGTAAAAATACATGTTTATTTATCATTTGTTTATTTAAACAAATATTCCTCTGATACAGAGACTCTCCTGGTCCCTCCTAACAAACAATGTAAAAAAAAAAACCTCATGCACATGATTATCAGCAACAATATATACAGGTGAAACTCGAAAAATTAGAATATCGTGCAAAGGTTATAATTTTGATGATTATGGCTCACAGCTTATGAAAACCCCTCTCAGAAAATTAGAATATTATATGAAATCAATAAAAAAAGGATTTTAAATACAGAAATGTCAGCCCTCTGAAAAGTATAATCAATCATGCATATGTATATAGTTATATACACTAAATATTAGTTTCACCTTTTAATTAGAAATACGTAAATTTTTCGAGTGTCACCTGTATAGTGTGAATGTCCACAGCAACTACAGATATCAACATCATTTTTATTTTTTTTGCAATATGTCTATTTATGTGTACAAAATTCTGTGTGTTATGTGCATGTTATTGCTCCTGGTACAGTCTGTGAAAACAAACGTCCTCCATCGAGGACGATAAAGAACGAACATGAATATCAACACTGATGAGTATATTGTCATAGTCTTATCAAAAACCACTGGTTTCATGAACTGAAGACATTCAGGATGTGATGAAACATACCTTGAAAATTTTGTTAATTTGATCAATCTCGGATTTGCCAGGGAATAAAGGCTTCTGGGTGAGCAGTTCTCCAAATATACAGCCCACCGACCACATGTCCACGGCGGTGGAGTATTCCTGCAGAGAAACACCACAGCGTTACACAAGCGCAGGTACACACACCCGAGGGAGAAGAGGCATTGGAGGAAATACAGTCGTGATCTTCTACACCTGAGGTTCATCAGGAAGAGACAAGAAACATCGAAAATATCAATGCAATATCATTTTTCAGAACTTCATTACGAAACATTCCAGTACAAAAATAACAGTGCAATGATTAATCACATCCAAAATAAAAGTCTGTGTTAGCATAATATATGTGTGTGTATGGTGTATAAGTATTTTTTATATATAAATACACACACAAACATGCATGTATATAATTTTTTTTTTTAATATATATAAAATATTTATATATTATATCAATTATATATAAATATATATTCAGTATATATATGCAAATATTTCTGAAATATATACAAACATGCGTGTGTGTATTTATACATACAAAATACTTATACACAGTACACACACATATATTATGCAAACAGACTTTTATTTTGGATGCGATTAATCCCTAAAAAAACAATACATTTACAAATTTTTTTTAACATAAAATATAAATAATTTATTACAAAATATATAGTATATAGCAAATCTGATTGTTTATATCTTTTCAAAATGCAAACGGTATTACTGCACACTGTCTATAGGGCATAAAAATATTAGGATATTATTAACATGATTTTATGTACAGCTGTCAAAACACTGTGTATTGTATGGAAATAAATGTGACTGGATTTGCTTTGAGGACTTGTCTTCGGGATTATGGGTAGTGGAGTATTTAAAGGTGTCATATGTAGCGGTTTCATGTTTTAATCACTGTTTTTATTGTCAATATGTGAACAGCTCTCAACGAAACTTCATCTGTAAAAGGCTGTAGACTGATTTTTATGACGGACTCGGGATGTTTTTGTCGGGGAAGTCGAAAGGATGTGCGGTTTGCTCCTGACAGCTGTCGCTAGCACTAACGAGGCTCTCCTCGTGTACATACAGCCCCTTTAAACAGCATCAGTCGCTTCGACAGGGGACTAGCAACACTTCATCTATCATCTATTATTTATATTTGTTTACTGCGAAAAACATGGATGGATCCCAATTCTTGCACTCTGTACACACATTAAACTGCATTTAGTGATTATTTTTGTGGCGTCCTGCAGGTGTGTGTGATGTCATCGACTGACCTTTGCCCCCAGCAGCAGGTCAGGTGACCGGTACCACAGCGTGACCACTACGGGTGTGTAGGGCTTGAGCGGAGAGCCGTACTCTCGAGCCAGACCAAAGTCTCCAATCTACAAAACACAGTCACATCTTAGATAATATCCTAAATAACACATTCATATTAATAGCATTAAAGGGATATTTCACTTAAAATTATATATATATATGCAAACAAGTGATGATGTGTAATAAGCAGGGCTGGGCAATATCGACAGCGCCATTCAAAAGTTTGGGATCGGTACTTTTTTGGCTTTTAAAAGAAGTCTCGTCTGCTCAACCAGGCTGCAATAATTTGATTAAAAATACAACAAACCCCAGTAATATTGTTAAATATTATTATAATGTAAATCATCTGTTTTCTATGTGAATATACAGTAAAGTGTAATTTATTCCTGTGATCAAAGCTGTATTTTCATCATCATTACTCCAGTCTTCAGTGTCACATGATCCTTCAGAAATCAGGATAATATGATTAAACATTCATGAATATTATCAATGTTGAAAACTGTTGTGTAAATATTTTTTAGGATTCTTTTATGGATAGAAAGTAAAAAAAAAACAGCATTTATCTGAAATAAAATATTTAGTAACATTATAAATGACTTTACCATCACTTGATGACTAAATGCATTGATTTCTTTTATTCCCCCCCGCCCACCCACCCCCCCCCCCCCCCCCTTTAAAGTAACACACTTAAAGCTCTGAGTGTGTGTATGTTTGACAGGTGTCCTCAGACAGCACTGAGTACAAGACCGAACTTCGGATTTAAGAATCAATATCAGTTGATTCAATCAAAAATATAAAAAAAATCTATATTTTTAGCCCAGCTCTAGTAACGGATGGATCCAGCTGATAGCCTCATAGGCCATCAAACCTTTCTCCATCTTATTAGCAAAAGCATGATTTCTTATAGGAAAATATCATTGATCTGAATGAAACAATGAATGAAATGTGAGCTGTGATGAGGCCAGTGCTGTGTGACCTTGAGGATGCCCTTGTGGCTGAGCAGCAGGTTTGAGGTCTTCAGGTCCCGGTGAAGGATCCAGTTATCATGCAGATGCCGGACACCCCTCAACAGCTGGATCATCAGGGTCTTCACCTCGCCTGGACACACACACACACACACAGGTCAGCCTCATCCGGTCAACTACTGCGGTTAGTGCTGGGCGGTACCAGAAACAAATATATCACAGTATTGTTCAAACTTACACGGTATATGACGGCATTGTTTTTTCAAACATGACTGTGTGTTAATCACATCATCTACTGAACGAGAGGAAAAACTGTAGTAGATTGCCTTACTGTGTGTTCACACCAGACGCGAATAGAGCGTCAAATTCACGCCTACCGTGACTAGTTATACGCTTGAATCCATTGGCGCGCCAAGAGCAAAATTGACACGCGTGAATTTCGCTTCAAACTTTAGTTTTTTACGCGTGGAGGCGAAACCCGTTGGCGGCCATCTTTTTACAAGATGTTGATCGAGCGTTCATCGAGAGAGTCGCCGCTCTGGATTTGCTCTGGAGATGTAATTGTAGTGGGTCAATAACGGACTCAAAAGTGAAATTTGTACATCTTACAACTTACCAGGTTGCACAATCTCCTCACTAATCCTTTTCCAAGCGAGGTCCTTTTTGTTCCTGTCTCTATAAAAGTCTCTATAAAAGTATGAAGTCATACAGCGGGAGTTTCTTATGTCACTATACCACTGAAGCAAGAAGGCTCCTGATTGGTTAACGCGACGCGAACTGACGCAGAAGTTCAGATTTTTCTACTCGGGTGGAAGACGCGAATTTGCGTCAAACGCATGAATAAAATCATTTGCGCGTAACGCGTCAGACGCTCAATTCGCGCCATTCATGCAAACTTGACGCGCGAATGAGGCGTATTCACGTCTACGCGTCGCAGAAATTTTTTTGCGCACGTAACACGTCTTTACATTGACTTAACATTGAAATCACTAGCGCCAAACGCTGTATTCGCGTCTGGTGTGAACGCACCATTAAAATGCCCTATTTTACTGTCATGAGTGAATATTGTAGAGAATTCCACACTAGTATTAATACAGGTTTGCAGTGTTTATAGAGAGCGCCAGCAGGAGGCGCTGTAGGAGCGGCAGACACCAGTGTCCTCATAAACACTGCTTTAATAACATCGAAACCTTTCTAAAGACCGTCAGTTCACTTCAGACACACTCATATAAAAACACCCACGCCGCGTTTTGATTTTGAAATGTGCAGTGCTCATGTTTATTCATGTCAAGGTCAAAGCCAACCATAAGTAGGTTTATATGATATTGTGATTCAATGTATGGGAAACATTTTTAATATAATTTGACAGCTATCAGCTACAGTTTAACCTCTCCATCTTCAGTCTCAATAACAAACATCTGAGCACACACACACACACACACACTAATAAACAAAAATAAACACCGGTATTCGGTTTGAACCACTAACTAAGGTCATAGGTCATACCAGGCAGGAAGGGCTGTTTCATGGTCTCCATCAGACTCTTCAGGTCATGCTCAACATAATTCATCACGATGTAGATTTTATCCATATTACTGCCCACGACGATCTCCTGCAAGAGAAGCAGAGACCACACTGAGCCTTCATGAACATCACCACTAACAACACCGTTTCTTCATATTATTCTAACAAAATTGGTTTAATAGCTGGTACAAATATTTAGGAGACACAATAAGGTTCATGATGATTTAACAAATGAACTGACAGTGAGAAACATATATTTTAAAGCATTTAATAATCTTTGTCAATGTTAGTTAATGAGTGAATACTGGCTTCACATGAGGTGGGAATGGAATACAAGAGGGTTTGTTTAATGAGGATTAATATATGTAAGGTATTTCCACTGTAAATATGGAAGGCATATTGTTTGAACAATCATTTCATTTTCTTTTTTCAGATTGATTTACTTTTCTTTCTCTTCCGCGTGCGTTTCCTTGCCCTTGGACGAATACATGCACACAAAATTGTCAAAATACTCGTCTAAATGCCCGTCTCCGCAAGTATTCTCTCGTTTATGTCATAAAAGAACAAAAGAGAAACAAAACTGAGAAAGAAACCGGATGTTTGTCAGTTTATTCGGTCTTAAAGTGACAGCAGAGTAATATTCCTGCTGTTAATGTTAAAGGATAATTCCGGAATTTAACACTTTGAGTCTATTTTCTAGTTTGTTTTGGATGAACTAGAGTGGTGGACACAGACAAGTTGACGATGGTCCTGTCTCGACTTTTTGACTCTTTTAGAATCGCCTCTGAGCGCTTCAGAGTGGCTGTCTATGGGCATGCACAAACATGTCCTTAAAACAACCCTTAACGTTCGTTTTCAAAACTGTGCAACTCACCGAGTGGTTAGTTGGTATGTTACTGATTAAAAACAAATATATCGGCGCAATGTATGATTTCAATCCGTGTTATTTGCTATAGTGGAACTATTTTTTCAGATACCTCACAACCGCGTATTAACTTCCGCTCGATATTTAAGTCTAAAGCGTTAGCACACTCCCGACCACTTGATGGCGACAACCACTTTGACGCAGTTGCTCAGCTCACACTAGCCTTCTGAGAGACGGAGAACCGAGCGAAAAGACTACAACCAAATGTAAACAGACCCCTTTACGTTTCCGGTAGCGCAGTAATATCAACGAGCAATGAGTCCTCCAGCAGACATCAATGCGATTTTAAAAAATGGCAAATAAAACACGACAGAAACTGTATTTTGCTACGCTACTTGTTTTGGAACATCAACGAACACCACTAACCACTCGGTGAGTTGAACAGTTTTGAAAACGAACGTTAAGGGTTGTTTTAAGGACATGTTTGTGCATGCCCATAGACAGCCACTCTGAAGCGCTCAGAGGCGATTCTAAAATTGTCAAAAAGTCGAGACAGGACCATCGTCAACATTTCTAAGTCCACCACTCTAGTTCATCCAAAACACACTAGAAAATAGACTCAAAGTGTTAAATACCGGAATTATCCTTTAATAAATCAATAAAATACAGCTTTAACAAAGATGAAACTATATTTAATTTCTACAGTGAACAAAAAGTGTTATTTTACATTTAGGCTTATTTATTAAAGGGATACTTCAGCTCTGGAAAGATGAATGTGTATTTAAAATGGGTCATTTATGTAGAAGAAATGTGAAATAATTTTTGAATTTGGAGCCTTCTAGACTGAGAAAAGCCAGAAAATTTATTTTTGGCTCATATGGATGAAAGACAACAACTCCCAGAATGCACTTGCTTCGCTGCCCTAGGAGGCCACGCCTACCGGTAACAGAGCGCAGGGCAGGCTAGACAACTAGTGAGTCTCCGTGATGAGTCTGCCCGGGATTACGAGATCGCTCAAAATATCCGGGATTCGGCTTTTGCGTTCTACAGTCGCCATTCATCATGTTTACTGAGGCGAGCAGGACGAGACTGAGGGCCGCGGGAGAACGGCGCGAGACCGGTGGCGTGATTACTGATGAGCGACACCTGTGAGACGCATCGGTCTCTATCACGGAGGAGCGGGAATTTTCTTAGCAATGTTAAAATGCACATCAACCGATTACTTGTTTAGCGTTCATGTAAACACTACATTCAGATTCACCAATCGGAATGAAGTCAGTTAGATTGAAACAAAAGGTGTGCATCATGTAACGTTAAACAATGAATGGCGACTGCAGAAATCAAAAGCTGAATCCCTTACATTTTGGACGATCTCGAGGCCGGACATGTCCGGGAAAAGAGGATGTAAACCCCTACTCAGCTTTCTCCACAGAACAAGAGCCTGCTAGGTTAGCTTCCAAATAAAAGATAGCTGACAGCCTGACACTATTTGATAATTATGTGACAGAGATCCTACCCTCTATGGGCGAGTTGAAAACATGCTGAACAGCGGCTTCTACTGGCTGTAGTCTTTAGCCTCTGGCCAAAAAATCCTCCGATGACGCAAAATGACGATTTTTGCGTCATCGGAGGATTTTTTTCAGACAAAAAATACATAAATCTCTCGTCTCAGGGGGATATGAGGAAGGAAAGCACGGTAATTCGAAAATACTACAGCTTTTCTACTGATACAAAGCTTAATGCTAAATCCTGAAGTATCCCTTTAATTTCTGTACCTGAAAACTACTGTTAGAGTATGATATTTAGTTTTCAT
>JAULUF010000042.1:1425000-1435000 GCA_031834385.1 Semotilus atromaculatus | reverse complement strand
TAAGAGAGAGAGTAAGAGAGAGAGTAAGAGAGAGAGTAAGAGAGAGAGAGAGAGAGAGAGAGAGAGAGAGAGAGAGAGTAAGAGAGAGAGAGAGAGAGAGAGAGAGAGAGAGAGGTGTACCCAGTGATGATGACTCTGGTGTGCTGGTCTTCCTCTCGCTGTCACTGATGTCCTGTAGATCAGACAGAAGATCTTTATCCTCCATCTTTCCCTCTCGCACTGCAAATATATAAAAAAAAAAGTATATATATATATTAGGGCCGGGACTCGATTAAAAAAATTTATCTAATTAATTAGAGCCTTTGTAATTAATTAATCTAAATTAATTGCATTTTAATCGCATAATTATTTGACCTGAGAACAGTGTGAAGTAATTTTTTTCACATGGATTTTTAGTATACCATTGACTAATGACTGAATACATAAGCTTATAAGCAACAAAATATTGTTTATTTTTGTTCAACCAAGTCCAGCAGACCAGTGCAGTTTTTGCCATTAAATGTAGCAATAGCATATTTAGAAATATAGTAGGCCTACATTTTAGAAATTCAGGTAGCCTATAGGTACGTGATTCACCACAGCCAAAATAGCACTTCATGACAGATGTAGCGCTTTTTTTTCTAAATATTAAAAAACTTGCTTACCATGTCATCAACTTTTTTCTTTTCCGATTCTCAAATATGTGTAAGTGAGTTTGTTTATTTGTTTAAAAAATCTTTATAAATTATCTGTAACGTGAGATGGGCGCCGTGTTTGGGCCGCAGTTCAGAGATAACTTACCTGTCTGTTGGATTTATTACAGCGCGTGAATTCATCAGTTTCTCCCGCAATACATGAAAGTAAGTGGCCGGTGAACTGGGAGTAGAATAGAGTTGACTTTATAGTTATTTACACTGTGTGTCTGATATGAATAAAAACCGTCTGCAAATATATTTTCTTGGGTTGTTATTGCTGCTTCCATAGACACCATTGTGTATTTTACAAACTATAAATGTGTTGTTTTGCTATAAATTATATGTAAATGTCTAAAACCCCAAATAAACATCATGTGAACAGTTGTGATCGCCTATGACAAGCGCTGAGCGTGTCTGTCTTTGGCTCAGCCACAGCGCGAAAGCACAGTTTGAATCTGGCAGTGATGTCACTTCACTGTACATTCGCTCCTTAGTGGTCAGCCAACGCATCCTCATCCCAAGGCGTCATATTCTGACACTTTGACAAAGCGTCTAAATCCAACGCCCACGGAACCCTTTAGCGTCAATATAACACGCAGAGAGATGGGTAGGTTTAGGTCTGGTGTAGGGTTAGGGTTAGACCGCTAGGAGGCGCCTTCTGACCCACATATATCGGCGTCTCATATTGACGCTAAAGGGTGCCATGCGCGTTCGATATAGACGCTTTTGCAAAAGCGTCAGTATATTATGCCTTGGGATGAGAACGGGCTGGGTCAGCTGCTGCAGAGCGGGCCGACATGAGATATAGGAAAATATCTAGTGGAAAATGAGAATGTTATTCATCCAGTGAGAAAGTTCCATGGTGCAAAAATAAGCGATTAAAATCAGTTATCGCGTTAATTAATGCGTTAAAGTCTGTAATTAATTAATCTTAATTAACGCGTTAAAGTCCCGGCCCTAATATATATATATATAAATGTTTACAGCATTTTCATGCATCATGCCTGATTTAATGCTGGATTCCCGTTCAGAATCCCTGAAACATGCATGTTCTGTAAATCTGTGTTTGGTGAAACAAGGAGAATGTCATTTAATGAAAGCCCACAGATGAGCTGATAACTACGGAAGAGGATCAGGGCCAAGAAATAACACAAAAATAAAAATAAAAAAAGATTAAAGTCCTTATAATGCGAGAATAAAGTCGTTGTGTTTCGAGAAAAAAACCCTGTTAAATTGAGACAAAAAGTCTAAATAATCGTGAGATTATAAAACCTCTGCATCGCTGCCACATAGTGCTGGGCGGTTTGACCAAAAATTTATATCAAGGTTTTTTTCTAAATTATGCCGGTTTTCCGGTTTATGACGTTTTTTTTTTTTTTCATGCATAATCAGGTGTTCAAAGCATTTTCTACTGGTTGAGAGAGGAATTACTGCAGTAAATTGACTTAGGATGGTCTATTTTACTGTCATTAGTGAATATTGTCGAATAATTCCACACTGGTAATACAGGTTTATGGCCCTAGAAAATTATGCTGTTGTTTACAAATAAGAGCCAGTCATGATTAGGGCTGTCACTTTGGTGAAAAAATCCTGTTCGATTTTTGAGACGTAAGTGTTCACAATGACCTTCATTGAATCGATTGTAAAATTGATTTTCCATGTCTAAAGACGTTTCCATTTTCAACACCAAATACTGGCAAATCCACGGACCACTAACAGGCGTTAGGACGAGCGTAACGAGGGCGCTCGAGACGCACAAGTCAGAAATATTCAATATTTCTGATGATTTATTGGCGTAAAGTTTCGTGCACAATGACAAACAGGAGTGCAACATTCAGGGATTGATATTAACACCCGCCAACTCGCCAAATGCGGGTAAAAATTTACTTCGGCGGGAAACGCTGTCAAATCACGAGCCAATTTGGCGTGTTTCTGTTTACTCACTTTTCTGGGGAAGTTCGTGTAGCCAAAGCCAACTCGTGAGTCCTCTTGATATATTAAATACAGTGTATTGTGCAGAATCTGCGCATTTCTGGCTTGCTTGAACACACACGTCACTTGCAACAAATAACGGCGCGCTTGTTCACTTGCATTGAAGTAATAGCGAATATTAAAAAGCATTTTGTTAACAAAAAAGACATTGTTATTTTCCAACATCGCCTCTTGGTACTTCTACACTCGTTGGTTTACCCTCGCCTCAGTCGCTGCTTAGAAGACCAACACTGAAACGGTGTCGCGCGGCACAGCGTAACGTTCGTTCCGAACGTTGTGTAATTAAATACATCGGTATGGCGGTATATTAAAAATGTATATCATAACGAAAATACACTCACCGGCCACTTTATTAGGTACACCTGTCCAACTGCTCCTTAACACTTAATTTCTAAGCAGCCAATCACATGGCGGCAACTCAGTGCATTTAGGCATGTAGACATGGTCAAGACAATCTCCTGCAGTTCAAACCGAGCATCAGTATGGGTAGGAAAGGTGATTTGAGTGACTTTGAACGTGGCATGATTGTTGGTGCCAGAAGGGCTGGTCTGAGTATTTCAGAAACTGCTAATCTACTGGGATTTTCACGCACAACCATCTCTAGGGTTTACAGAGAATGGTCCGAAAAAGAAAAAACATCCAGTGAGCGGCAGTTCTGTGGGCGGAAATGCCTTGTTGATGCCAGAGGTCAGAGGAGAATGGCCAGACTGGTTCGAGCTGATAGAAGGGCAACAGTGACTCAAATAACCACCCGTTACAACCAAGGTGGGCAGAAGAGCATCTCTGAACGCACAGTACGTCGAACTTTGAGGCAGATGGGCTACAGCAGCAGAAGACCACACCGGGTGCCACTCCTTTCAGCTAAGAACAGGAAACTGAGGCTACAATTTGCACAAGCTCATCGAAATTGGACAATAGAAGATTGGAAAAACGTTGCCTGGTCTGATGAGTCTCGATTTCTGCTGCGACATTCGGATGGTAGGGTCAGAATTTGGCATCTACAACATGAAAGCATGGATCCATCCTGCCTTGTATCAACGGTTCAGGCTGGTGGTGGTGGTGTCATGGTGTGGGGAATATTTTCTTGGCACTCTTTGGGCCCCTTGGTACCAATTGAGCATCGTTGCAACGCCACAGCCTACCTGAGTATTGTTGCTGACCATGTCCATCCCTTTATGACCACAATGTACCCAACTTCTGATGGCTACTTTCAGCAAGATAATGCGCCATGTCATAAAGCTGGAATCATCTCAGACTGGTTTCTTGAACATGACAATGAGTTCGCTGTACTCAAATGGCCTCCACAGTCACCAGATCTCAATCCAATAGAGCATCTTTGGGATGTGGTGGAACGGGAGATTCGCATCATGGATGTGCAGCCGACAAATCTGCGGCAACTGTGTGATGCCATGTTGTCAATATGGACCAAACTCCCTGAGGAATGCTTCCAGCACCTTGTTGAATGTATGCCACGAAGAATTGAGGCAGTTCTGAAGGCAAAAGGGGGTCCAACCCGTTACTAGCATGGGGTACCTAATAAAGTGGCCGGTGAGTGTATACACCGGTTTTCGGTATGAACCGGTATACCACCCAGCACTACACACACTCCCGTCCGCGTGCGGGTCCTCTCGGACGCCCTCCTGTGCCTCACCCCTTATGAAGGAACTGGCTATTACTCCAGGATCGTTGGCTGTGTACGCCTCCATCCACAGAACGTAACGACTGTGACATCTATACAGACATTAATGACAATGCCGTACGGTTCTGATTTATCACAGCTGTCCAGTTGACAGAGAGCATTTGGGCCAGCGCAAGTGTACTGGCAATGACACTGACCGAATGCGTTATTCTCTACATTTCATTTGGACTTTTTTTCCTCGAAACACGACGACTTTATTCTCGAAATTTAATTAATTTATTCTCACGATTATTTCACCTATTTTCTCGAAATTTAACGATTTTTTTTCTCGAAATACGACGACTTTATTCTTGAAATTTAATGAGTTTATTCTCACGATTATTTCAACTTTTTTATCGAAACAACGACTTTTTCTCGAAATTTAATGAGTTTAATCTCATGATTATTTCGAGTTTTTTCTTGAAACACAACAACTTTTTTCTCTAAATTTAACAAGTTTTTTCTCAAAACAACGAATTTTTCTCGAAACACAACGACTTTATTTTCGAAATTTAATGAGTTTATTCTCATGATTTCAACTTTTTTCTTGAAATTTAACAAGTTTCGATACACGAAACTTTCTAACACGAAAGTTCTCGAAACACAACGACTTTACTCTCGAAATTTAATGAGTTTATTTTCACGATTATTTCAACTTTTTTATTTCACCTTGGTGTGGTGTGAGTGTGTGTTGTGTTGTCGTGTGTGTGTGTGGTGTGTGGTGTGGTGTGGTGTGGTGTGGTGTGTGTGTGTGTGTGTGTGTGTGTGTGTGTGTGGTGTGTTGTGTTGTCGTGTGTGTGTGTGTGGTGTGGTGTGTGTGTGTGTGTGTGTGGTGTGTGTTGTGTTGTCGTGTGTGTGTGGTGTGGTGTGGTGTGTGTGTGTGTGTGTGTGGTGTGTGTTGTGTTGTCATGTGTGTGTGGTGTGTGTGTGTGTCTGACCTGCTCTGCGCGGGTCGCTGCTCTCGGCTTTGGTCTCTCTCTGTGGGCGAGCAGGACTGCGGCTTCGGCTCCGGTGACGAGAACGGACTTTATCTGCGAACTCCTCGGCAGGAGCTCCTCTGTGATGAGGCACGGGCCCTGAACACACACACACACACACACCAAAACAAGAGTCTGTAAGTTCAGTGTAATCAGGGTGTTTTTAAGCAAGACAGAAGCCAAAGGTGCCAGTGGAACCCAAACTCCATCAGGTACAGAATGGAGAAAAGCCCTTGAGACTCAGTCTCAGCTCTCCTCTGGCCAGCGACCCGACAGTGTGATCATGATTCAGGAGCACTACAGGTCAGAGGTCAGATCGGATCGGATCAGAACATTGAGCATTGAGTGTGTGCAACATTGAGTGTGTGTACCGTCTCTGCGCAAGTCCCGGTCCTTGCGGCGCTCCTCTGCTCTCCTCTCTCTCTCCTTCAGCTCGCGCTGCTCCTTCTGCTGCTGCTCCCGGACCTTACGGTCCCGCTCCCGCTGCCGCTCCAGCTGCTCCAGACGATCCCTGCTGGTTCACACACACACACACACTGAAGTCAGGTCCAGCTGCGGTCCACTCAGCAGCCGGGAGACACACACACACAAACACACAAACACACACTGAAGTCAGGTCCAGTTGCGGTCCACTCAGCAGCCGGGAGACACACACACACACACACACACACTGAAGTCAGGTCCAGCTGCGGTCCACTCAGCAGCCGGGAGACACACACACACAAACACACAAACACACACTGAAGTCAGGTCCAGTTGCAGTCCACTCAGCAGCCGGGAGACACACACACACACACACTGAAGTCAGGTCCAGCTGCGGTCCTCTCAGCAGCCGGGAGACACACACACACACACACACACACACTGAAGTCAGGTCCAGCTGCGGTCCACTCAGCAGCCGGGAGACACACACACACAAACACACAAACACACACTGAAGTCAGGTCCAGTTGCAGTCCACTCAGCAGCCGGGAGACACACACACACACACACTGAAGTCAGGTCCAGCTGCGGTCCTCTCAGCAGCCGGGAGACACACACACACACACACACACACACTGAAGTCAGGTCCAGCTGCGGTCCACTCAGCAGCCGGGAGACACACACACACACACACACACACACTGAAGTCAGGTCCAGCTGCGGTCCTCTCAGCAGCCGGGAGACACACACACACACACACACACTGAAGTCAGGTCCAGCTGCGGTCCACTCAGCAGCCGGGAGACACACACACACAAACACACACTGAAGTCAGGTCCAGTTGCAGTCCACTCAGCAGCCGGGAGACACACACACACACACACACACACACACACACTGAAGTCAGGTCCAGCTGCGGTCCTCTCAGCAGCCGGGAGACACACACACACACAGACACACACAAACACACAAACACACACTGAAGTCAGGTCCAGTTGCGGTCCACTCAGCAGCCGGGAGACACACACACACACACACACACACACACACACACACACTGAAGTCAGGTCCACCTGCGGTCCACTCAGCAGCCGGGAGACACACACACACACACACACACACAGACACACACACACACACTAGGGGTCGACCGATTATCGGCATGGCCGATTATCGGCGCCGATATTAAGCATTTTTATGGTTATCGGTATCGGCCATTTTCAAAACCGATTTGCCGATAAAATAATTTAATTTTGAAATGAGCGATCTGGCTTTGATCCAGCCACCTCTATCAGCGCGCACAGCTCTGTGGCCTAGAGTAGACTAATGCCCGCCCATCACCCATCTGATTTGTTGGGAGTGACGAGTCCGGCCAATCAACAGAAGGCTGAAGGCACTGAAAATGCTGCGCTCTCACACCGAGAGCACTTGATAACAGAAGCTGCTTCAGTGATCATCACACATCAGTTGTCTCTCAACGGTAAGCAGTAAATTCCTGAAGTTGCATTAAATCATACACTGAAGTTGCAAAACACCTCAATATCTATTTATGATGAAAAACACCCCTGTTAGTTATACTGTGAATTGAATTCCCGGTCAATGTCCGTCTTGCAGTGATATGCCTCACGTCGGTGTAGCCTAACTAAAAGCTATTTTAGCTTCTCCCCATTCGGCCAACTTAACGTTATACTGTGAATAGATTATCAACACGAATGAATTCACTCAATCACGTCTGCTGCGGTTTTGTGTTCACATAGCTTCACTGAACAGCGTCCGTTATAGGGCTCCTAGTCAAAAATTGCGCATATTTTGAGAAATGTTGCTTTATTCTCACATAATTGCAAAATATTTCGTCCTACAGAATACCATTTCTATTAATTTCTCACTGAATTACCGTATGCGATCTGAAGAGCCTTTAGCGCGAGCTCTGTCTCCCCATTTCCTGATTTGCGTCAGTCATCTGCCCGCTCTCTCGTTCAATGAATAGCTGTACAATCCACTTCCTAGTTTTTATCTCCGTGATAAACAGTCAAACAGAAGTTTCTACTCGTCAAAAATAAAGAGAATAACCATACAATTACAATATGATTTGTGTGTGATTTTCATGCGATTTGCCATAAAAATGAATAAAGAATATTCACATTATACATGCTAAGCAGGTGTAGCAATTGAAAATGCTAAATATAACATTTCAACATTATTAGTCATTGTATGACTACAATCATTATATATGTGTGTTATATATGAAGATTTCAGTGCCATCTGAAATTTTCTTCTAAAATGATCATTTTTATCAAGCTCGTATATATTTAAGTTCAGCAATTTCACTTAAATGGCAATGAAAATAACCTATTTATTGTCATTTAAGTGAAATTACTAAACTTAAATATACGAGCTTGATAAAATTATCATCCTAGAAGAAAATTTCAGATGGCACTTGGAGGCTTTTGCATCTGAAATCTTCATATATATTATACACGCATACATATTGATTCACATACATGTGTGTTTTTTAGTCAATCCATTGATGTGCATTAGACAAATTGAATAATCACCTCTATTATTTTAGGCTGTGTTTTATTCATCACAAAATAATTATGAGAGGTTAAGCTATTATAAAGCCTACATTTCTAACATGTATATTATTGAAGCCAATAGTTAATTTTACCCAAGCTGTTTAGCTGTAGTACAGTATCATAGGCTTAATAATGAACTATACAGTGGCCCCACTTTTAACTCTCTCTTTATCTTACCCTCATTGTAGATGGATACAAGGAAGACAAAATGTAGAAGTGCAGTGTGGGAGTACTACACTCAACCAACACCAGGGCAGGCAGTGTGCAATACATGTAAAGATGTTGTCAGTATGGGGGGTACAATGGCAAAAAGTGCCAATACTTCAAACCTGTGGTCCCATCTTAGGATTCATCACAATGACTTGTATAAATCTGCACAAACAAACAAACCTGAGCAGGGGGCAACATCCACATGTCAGCCTACAATACATGACATGTTTCAGAAACAAAAAAAATGGACAAATCTGGATGACAAAATCAAAACAAATGGACAAACTGATCACAGAAATGATCATTTCTGACAACCAACCATTCACAATGGTCTCTGATGCTGGCTTTAAACGACTCATGGATGTGGCAGAACCACGATATGCACTAAAAAGTGAGAAGTATTACCGCACTGAGAAGCTGCCAGAAATCTATGAAAGGGTCGTAAGCAAGATAAAAAGCCTAATCCATCCAGAGAAGGCTGGATTCTCACTCTCCTTTACAACGGATTGCTGGTCAGGATCAACAGAGTCAATGATGAGTCTAACATGCCATTTCATTGACAATGAATGGAACAGAAGGCAGGTTGTTTTAAATACAAAAGTAATGCACGGATCCCATACTGGGGAATACATTAAAGACACATTCCTGCACATGCTGGAGGAATGGGAAATTACCAAAGAGCGTGTAGCTCTGGTCCTGCGTGACAATGGCGCAAACATGGTGAAGGGTTTGAGGCTCGCCGATATACCAGACCTTAGCTGCACAGCACATACGTTGCAGCTGGTGGTGAATGATGGTTTGGCCAGCCAAAGAGCTGTGATAGATGTGATTGCCATGCTAAAGAAATGTGTCACTCACTTCCAACATTCCATCTTGGCCAAGCAGCGTCTGAGAAACATCCAAAGGGACCTTGGGCTACCAGAGCACAACTTAATCCAGTCAGTCCCAACAAGGTGGAATTCAACACTCCACATGCTGCAAAGGGCATTGGAACAAAAGCGTGCTCTTAACATTTACTCGGGGGAACACGGCGGTTTTACATGTCCAGCTGCTCACCAGTGGGACATTGTGTCCAATTTGGTTGAAACGCTCATCCCCATTGAGGAAGTGACACTAGAGGTGAGCTACAATGAATCATCTGCGTCCAGCATCATTCCCTGTGTGACAGTGCTCAAGATGCTACTTGAAGATAAAGGGCCATCAACACAGGGCATCAGAACGCTCAGGGAGGTAATGAGGGAGAGCCTAATCAAACGATTCGCCAAACTTGAAGACTCAAAAAATGTGGTTATAGCATGTCTTTTGGATCCACGTTTCAAGAGTCATGCATTCTCCTCTGCCTCTACACTAATCAAGGCCAAAGCATGGCTTAAAGATGATGTAGAAGGTGCTCTTCAAGAGCAGGCTGAAACAGAGAGAGCCAATCAAGAAGAGCAGCAGGGTGATGGAGAGGAGCCTGCTGCAGAAGAC
>JAULUF010000042.1:1315000-1417500 GCA_031834385.1 Semotilus atromaculatus | reverse complement strand
CGGCAGGGATTTAAATCTTTAAAAACATCAGGGATGAGGACATGGAGAGTGTGGATCATCACACCATCAGAAAGGACATTCTCCAAGGCATCAGGAACACCATTAATATAATAACAGTTTTCTATGGGAGGAAAATTAATGTTTAATTAAACTTTCATCTGCTTTTCTGTAGGCTATACAGTATGTGTTATTAATAAGGCGTGTACAGAATTTGATCTTTTAATATAACCGTCCTAGGACATTGAGCCATTAAACGTTTTTCACGTTAAGCGTTTAAGCGTTTTAGAAAGTATTTTATCCGCGCACACACACTTGAAAAGACTGAAACGGACACCGAGACTGGATCTGTGATCAGGGAGGGTACAAGTCCTCTCCATCATTTCAGCCGCTCTGATGTGATCTCTGGACGCTGTAAACATGTTGAGCTGGACCGCCAGTTTACCGTGTATTAGTATAGTAATTCTGGCTATAGTTTCGTTCTTTGAATAATTTCTTTATTTTTACTTTATTTATTGATCACTCTGGGTTATCTAAATGAACTATTTGTTGCTCGTGTTTTGAATATATGTTCCCCTGCACTTTGCACACATTTGTTCTGCATCTTGTGACTTATTTCGTTTTGTATTTTATTTATTAGAAAGGTATATTCTGTTCTAATTTAATTGTTGATTATTTTTCGATGTTGCCTGTAGAGCCTGCTCGCACAGGCAATTTAGCCAATTTAATTTGATTTGCATGTGAAATGCAAATCCTTTCTGCAGTTATTTCTTAGTTTTATTGATCCGACATGTTTTTATACATTTTCTTCTATATCTTTGTGTGATGTTCTGTACATCGCGGCATTAAAATGTTAAAGCCCCGCCCCCTCCCCAACCCCCCACACATGATTCGACTATTAGTCGACTACAGGGAAGAATTGAGGATTCTGATTGGACTATGAAAATCCTTAGTCGGGGACACCCCTAGTAGTGTAACAAAAACACCAGGCCGCTGGCGCCCCCTGCAGGCTAATACATAATGTACATAAGTAATGGTTATATTAGCCAATTATTATTGCATGTTATTGTATATTTGTATTTTAAGTCATTTTAAAGGCTGTTGTTCACTTGGATCTATTTTTATTACCATAATTTTGTATCGGATTACTCGATTAATACTTGATCCGATGTGTGCAGCCCTGCACTAAACACAGGTGGAAAAGCATAACAGAACATGTTGAAGAATGGTTGGGTTCTGCTCTTGTAACTCAGCCAGGCCCCGCCCCTTTATTTAGCATATTATGTAAATTAGGAATTTAGTGACAGGCCCCGCCCCTTTAACCCTTGCATTAAACACTGTGTCCACGGACCGTCTTCATCCGACTGGCTCCTGTGCCGCCGCTTGTCCTTCCTCTTCTCCTCTTTTCTGTGGTACGACTTGTCTTTCCTCGCAATCTGCTGTGGGGGTTTGATGGCCAGAGACTCGTCCTCCTCTCCTCTGCAGGAACACACACACACACCATCAGCATCACACACACACACCAGTTTAAGTTATTAATATTCCCATAAACCTCTTTTACTTCATCCTTCCCTTGCGAGTCCCTAAAATTATTTTTAAAAAATTGTCCAGAAAGCTTATTTCATTTTGATAATATTTTTTGATGCAATTTTTTTGGGGGGTATTTTTTATTTTATTTACTTTTAAATGACTAGATTTGATCAATAAATAGTAATTTAAAGCACATTCTTCCAACTTAAATTCAAAATAACTCACAGTTTCATGCATAACCCTTTTAATTCAGCTCTAAATATCTTACATTGGGAGTCTTTGCCCTCTTGTGGGAAATAAATAATATAAGATGATATTTCATGACTCTAGATGTGCTTATATCTCTATAATATATCTCTATATGGAGTACAGGGTTTCTACAAGTATCTTCAAATGAAATTTAATGCCTTTTTAATGCCATATACGACCCATGACTAACCACGTGTATATATATATATATATATATATATATATATAAAGTTTTTTTTCTTTTTTTCTGGAACACAGGTGTAATTTGCGGGTGGGACATGTCGATTGTCCCCACCATTTTTTAAACATCTCGCGGCGTATAGGACGGGTCGCAGGAATGGTGGTGTTTCATTAGCAATATTATTATTAGTGTTTTTGTTGTTGTCATTAATAATTGCTCACACTTGCAAAAGAGAAGATTTGACACATGGCACTGACAATTCAACCAAATAAAAAAGTGTTTATTCTCTTCCTCTTCTACCGGCACCGTCTCCTCCTCTAATGGGCCCTTTCCTCCACCTTCTCTGGCCCAGCATCCTCTAACCTGGCCTTATCAGGGGGCTTTCCTCTCAGGGCGGATGAGAGCATGCTTAATGGCTTTTTACCTGACATCTTTGAAAGACAGATGCAATGATTAATGCATCCATGGCCAGGATATAATTATAAAATATGACATGATTTTAAAAGTGACCTATAACATCGACTATGCAATACGCTTTAATTTATTTAGTGCTTATAAAATTATTAAGCCTATTTGGAGAGAGAGATGTTTATAATGTGACAATATGTCAGTCATCGTGTGATAACGAGAATATGACTAGGCCTATACTACTTGTTCTGAGCAGGTGTTGTCAGTGAACAGGCTGTAAAACTGTTGTCTAAGTTACAGACACTCATAAAAAACTGATGCTAATTATCTGGGAAACGTTTCTCTAACAGCAGTCAAGTTACCATTGTTTGTGTCAAACAAGTTGTGAATTTTTTGTAACATTAAAACAGGAGATCATGACTTATCTTGAATCTTACCCAGATACAATAGTGCTATTTTCTAATTGGCTAATGTGTAGACCCTTTCTTTTTTTTGATTGGCTGATAAGTGGCAGGCTGGACTAGTAAGAACTGCAGGAGACGCGCTCGATTCCTGTCGGTTCCATAGTGAGAGCGGCGCGGCCAGAGACATTTGGGGCGCTGCGGCATATTCAATATATTATAAAGAGTTTTTCAGCGTAAGAAATACAATGTGAGCGTGACAAAAGGCCGAAATGAGTGACTGTCACGCTCAATGCGTGACACTTGAGAGCCCTGCGTCAAAGAGTATAGAAGAACAATATACGTTCTTTGCCTGCGTTCTGTTGTGGCTCGTGCACAACACTTCTCTCGGACGCGTGCTTCAATCCGTTGCGGAGAGACTCTTTTAGTTACGGTGAAATCACAAAACATAATGCACACAAACATGTCAGTGCTTGATATACAACCACTAATAAACAATCGGTTTTGACAAAAAAAAAAAAAAAACTTCTTACTGCGGATTACAACCCAAAACCTCTGACATTCTTGACAAAAGTTCTGCAACTGGACCATAAGTACATGCGTGTAACAGTCGGGTCTATTCTCACTACTAGCAACATATATTAGATCTCATTAAACGACAAATTAAACACAATGTACTATTTACATCTAACGCCGATTTGTGGCCGTCACGCGGCATATGGGATTTTACGGCGCTGATTCCCATTGTTCCCAACTTTAAATGCTCTTTTACAAACGCCGCAAAATCCTTCATTTTCACCACTAACAGGCTGCAACCGTGCCTTAAAAGTTTTGGTTTCCAGGCACTTTGGCTGGAATTTGCACGTTCCCATTTCCCCATGGTTCAGACCCGTCCACCGCTGTACAACCGCGTCACCTCCGCATCACGGCACTTTTGCTCCGGCCGGAAGAAATTACTAAACTGGTTCCGCGTATTTATCACACAAACGTACATATTTTGCGACAGCAAATACAAATGATTATTTATGAAGGCTATATTCAAATAAATTTATATAAAATTCTCTTCAAAACCATAAAAAAATGTAATGCCTCTAAGAATCAAATTGAATGCTTTTTAATGCCTTTTAAGGCCTTAATTTTCGCAAAATCCATTGAATGACTTTTAATGCTTTTTAATGCCCCGCGGAAACCCTGGGAGTAAATGAGCTGTTCCTCAGGGTCCTAAAGTCAGTCACTTCAGTGTGCATTCAGATACACAAGAAGACATTATTAGATCATTTTTTTGGTAAAGTTTTGTCATTTTTAGTTTGAATTTTGAGCATTTTTATGGGTGAGACCTGTCTTCAGTCGAGTCCTCCCGCATGTATGGTGAGTTCCTTATTGTTATTTCCATCTTGTGGTCTCGAAGCTCTCCTTCCTCCGGAGTGTCCCGTTTGGGTTCCCGATCATCCGTCTGTCAGACAAAACACATCGGACTGGAAATGGCAGCAAATGTACAGAGAGAGTAAATATTTTACATTAAACTTGCATGCTCATAATCATCAATTAATTCATATTGCTTGATGATTAAAGCAGGGCTCCACATTAACGCTTGGATTACACATTAACAAGAGCATGTTTTGAAGCGACGAGTAAAAGAGAATTTTACTTTTCTGACCGGACAAGCAGCGTCATTAACACACCGTTATATTATTAAATGTCAATAAAATAACCATGGAATCAGTCAAACGAGAGAGAATTGTTTATTCTTTATTTAATTACTGATCGATAGAGAATAAATGTATTAATGACGGTAAAGATTGTGTGGTTGAGGTGCTCAAAATGTGGAGTTTTATATTTTTAACACATGATACAGCAATCTCACACGAGGAGTGCTGTAGTCCTGAATACCAGCACGGTTAAAAACGTGACAATGATTTTATAAAACAGTTCCATAAACAGCTTAAATTAAGTCATTTACATTTTAGACGCAATATTGACAGTTTTTGTTACGTTTCAGCAACGAAAATAGTTTCAAACAAAGAACCACAACACATCTCACTTCATTACTGAACGATTCAGCGCTCTGAAGGAATCGGTTGAGTCAAAGATTCAATGACTCGTTCATAATCCACCTGACTCATTCTTAAACGAGTCAGTCATTTGAACGAATCGTTTGAACGAATCCTCGATGACTCGCTCATGAAGACGGCCTCCTGCCGCCCCCTACAGGCGGTTTAGGCTCATGTTTAAAAGTATTATTCCTTATTTGTATATTCAAAAATATTTAAAACAACCTCATAACATTATTTAATACAGTTTTTTTCAGTATAATTAAAAATTTTCATCAAATTTAATTTGATCAGCCCTACTTCGGATAACAGCCCTTTACTGTCTTATTATTCTGATTGAATTTACTGATCAAATTTAAGCAGAATATTTAATAAGATGGGGGGGGGGGCTTTAAAGGTACAGATATGACAATATGCAGATTTAAATGTATCAAAGCTGATTGAACACTGATGAGAATATTGCAGCAGAATAAATTATATATATTTTTAGGACAAGCAACTTTTCCTCTCGGACAAGTGAAGGACAGACACATGGACAGGGTTAATGTGGAGCCCTGATTAAAGAGCATCGTGCCACTCGCATATGAATTATTGCAGGGGTTTCAAACCTTTAGACCCCAGACATGCTTATCCTCATGCGACCCCTGACCTCTTCTCTAATCGACTCCCCTGACCTCTGACCCCTTCTCTAATCGTCTCTCCTGACCCCTGACCTCTTCTCTAATCGTCTCTCCTGACCCCTGACCTCTTCTCTAATCGTCTCCCCTGACCTCTGACCCCTTCTCTAATCGTCTCCCCTGACCTCTTCTCTAATCGTCTCCCCTGACCTCTGACCCCTTCTCTAATCGTCTCCCCTGACCTCTTCTCTAATCGTCTCCCCTGACCTCTGACCTCTTCTCTAATCGTCTCCCCTGACCTCTGACCCCATCTCTAATCGTCTTCCCTGACCTCTGACCTCTTCTCTAATCGTCTCTCCTGACCCCTGACCTCTTCTCTAATCGTCTCCCCTGACCTCTGACCCCTTCTCTAATCGTCTCTCCTGACCCCTGACCTCTTCTCTAATCGTCTCCCCTGACCTCTGACCCCTTCTCTAATCGTCTCCCCTGACCTCTTCTCTACTCGTCTCCCCTGACCTCTGACCCCTTCTCTAATCGTCTTCCCTGACCTCTGACCCCTTCTCTAATCGTCTCCCCTGACCTCTGACCCCTTCTCTAATCGTCTCCCCTGACCTCTTCTCTAATCGTCTCCCCTGACCTCTGACCTCTTCTCTAATCGTCTCCCCTGACCTCTGACCCCTTCTCTAATCGTCTCCCCTGACCTCTTCTCTAATCGTCTCTCCTGACCCCTGACCTCTTCTCTAATAGTCTCCCCTGACCTCTGACCCCATCTCTAATTGTCTCCCCTGACCTCTGACCCCTTCTCTAATCGTCTCTCCTGACCCCTGACCTCTTCTCTAATCGTCTCCCCTGACCTCTGACCCCTTCTCTAATCGTCTCCCCTGACCTCTTCTCTAATCGTCTCCCCTGACCTCTGACCCCTTCTCTAATCGTCTCCCCTGACCTCTGACCCCTTCTCTAATCGTCTCCCCTGACCTCTTCTCTAATCGTCTCCCCTGACCTCTGACCCCTTCTCTAATCGTCTCCCCTGACCTCTGACCTCTTCTCTAATCGTCTCCCCTGACCTCTGACCTCTTCTCTAATCGTCTCCCCTGACCTCTGACCCCATCTCAAATCGTCTTCCCTGACCTCTGACCTCTTCTCTAATCGTCTCCCCTGACCTCTGACCCCTTCTCTAATCGTCTCTCCTGACCCCTGACCTGTTCTCTAATCGTCTCCCCTGACCTCTGACCCCTTCTCTAATCGTCTCCCCTGACCTCTTCTCTACTCGTCTCCCCTGACCTCTGACCCCTTCTCTAATCGTCTTCCCTGACCTCTGACCCCTTCTCTAATCGTCTCCCCTGACCTCTGACCCCTTCTCTAATCGTCTCCCCTGACCTCTTCTCTAATCGTCTCCCCTGACCTCTGACCCCTTCTCTAATCGTCTCTCCTGACCCCTGACCTCTTCTCTAATAGTCTCCCCTGACCTCTGACCCCATCTCTAATCGTCTCCCCTGACCTCTGACCCCTTCTCTAATCGTCTCTCCTGACCCCTGACCTCTTCTCTAATCGTCTCCCCTGACCTCTGACCCCTTCTCTAATCGTCTTCCCTGACCTCTGACCCCTTCTCTAATCGTCTCCCCTGACCTCTGACCCCTTCTCTAATCGTCTCCCCTGACCTCTGACCCCTTCTCTAATCGTCTCCCCTGACCTCTGACCCCTTCTCTAATCGTCTCCCCTGACCTCTGACCTCTTCTCTAATCGTCTCCCCTGACCTCTGACCCCTTCTCTAATCGTCTCCCCTGACCTCTGACCCCTTCTCTAATCGTCTTCCCTGACCTCTGACCCCTTCTCTAATCTTCTCCCCCGACCTCTGACCCCTTCTCTAATCGTCTCTCCTGACCTCTGACCCCTTCTCTAATCGTCTCCCCTGACCTCTTCTCTACTCGTCTCCCCTGACCTCTGACCCCTTCTCTAATCGTCTTCCCTGACCTCTGACCCCTTCTCTAATCGTCTCTCCTGACCCCTGACCTCTTCTCTAATCGTCTCCCCTGACCTCTGACCCCTTCTCTAATCGTCTCCCCTGACCTCTTCTCTAATCGTCTCCCCTGACCTCTGACCCCTTCTCTAATCGTCTTCCCTGACCTCTGACCCCTTCTAATCGTCTCCCCTGACCTCTGACCCCTTCTCTAATCGTCTTCCCTGACCTCTGACCCCTTCTCTAATCGTCTCCCCTGACCTCTTCTCTAATCGTCTCCCCTGACCTCTGACCCCTTCTCTAATCGTCTCTCCTGACCCCTGACCTCTTTTCTAATCGTCTCCCCCGACCTCTGACCCCTTCTCTAATCGTCTCTCCTGACCTCTGACCCCTTCTCTAATCGTCTCCCCTGACCTCTTCTCTACTCGTCTCCCCTGACCTCTGACCCCTTCTCTAATCGTCTTCCCTGACCTCTGACCCCTTCTCTAATCGTCTCTCCTGACCCCTGACCTCTTCTCTAATCGTCTCCCCTGACCTCTGACCCCTTCTCTAATCGTCTCCCCTGACCTCTTCTCTAATCGTCTCCCCTGACCTCTGACCCCTTCTCTAATCGTCTTCCCTGACCTCTGACCCCTTCTAATCGTCTCCCCTGACCTCTGACCCCTTCTCTAATCGTCTTCCCTGACCTCTGACCCCTTCTCTAATCGTCTCCCCTGACCTCTTCTCTAATCGTCTCCCCTGACCTCTGACCCCTTCTCTAATCGTCTCTCCTGACCCCTGACCTCTTTTCTAATCGTCTCCCCTGACCTCTGACCCCTTCTCTAATCGTCTCCCCTGACCTCTTCTCTAATCGTCTCCCCTGACCTCTGACCCCTTCTCTAATCGTCTTCCCTGACCTCTGACCCCTTCTCTAATCGTCTTCCCTGACCTCTGACCCCTTCTCTAATCGTCTCCCCTGACCTCTGACCCCTTCTCTAATCGTCTCCCCTGACCTCTGACCTCTTCTCTAATCGTCTCCCCTGACCTCTGACCCCTTCTCTAATCGTCTCTCCTGACCCCTGACCTCTTCTCTAATCGTCTCCCCTGACCTCTGACCCCTTCTCTAATCGTCTTCCCTGACCTCTGACCCCTTCTCTAATCTTCTCCCCCGACCTCTGACCCCTTCTCTAATCGTCTCTCCTGACCTCTGACCCCTTCTCTAATCGTCTCCCCTGACCTCTTCTCTAATCGTCTCCCCTGACCTCTGACCCCTTCTCTAATCGTCTCCCCTGACCTCTGACCCATCTCTAATTGACTCCCCTGACCCCTTCTCTAATCGACTCCCCTGACCTCTGACCCCTTCTCTAATCGACTCCCCTGACCTCCTCTAATCGTCTCCCCTGACCTCTGACCCCATCTCTAATCGTCTTCCCTGACCTCTGACCCCTTCTGTAATCGTCTCCCCTGACCTCTGAGCCCTTCTCTAATCGACTCCCCTGACCTCTTCTCTAATCGTCTCCCCTGACCTCTGACCCCCTTCTCTAATCGACTCCCCTGACCTCCTCTAATCGTCTCTCCTGACCTCTTCTCTAATCGTCTCCCCTGACCTCTGACCCCTTCTCTAATCGTCTCCCCTGACCTCTGACCCCTTCTCTAATCGTCTCCCCTGACCTCTGACCCCTTCTCTAATCGACTCCCCTGACCTCTGACCCCTTCTCTAATCGACTCCCCTGACCCCATCTCTAATCGTCTCCCCCGACCTCTGACCCCTTCTCTAATCGTCTCCCCTGACCTCTGACCCCTTCTCTAATCGTCTCCCCTGACCTCTGACCCCATCTCTAATGGTCTTCCCTGACCTCTGACCCCTTCTGTAATCGTCTCCCCTGACCTCTGACCCCTTCTCTAATCGTCTCCCCTGACCTCTGACCCCTTCTCTAATCGTCTCCCCTGACCTCTGACCCATCTCTAATTGACTCCCCTGACCCCTTCTCTAATCGACTCCCCTGACCTCTGACCCCTCCTCTAATCGTCTCCCCTGACCTCTGACCCCATCTCTAATCGTCTTCCCTGACCTCTGACCCCTTCTGTAATCGTCTCCCCTGACCTCTGACCTCTTCTCTAATCGTCTCCCCTGACCTCTGACCCCTTCTCTAATCGTCTCCCCTGACCTCTGACCCATCTCTAATTGACTCCCCTGACCCCTTCTCTAATCGACTCCCCTGACCTCTGACCCCTCCTCTAATCGTCTCCCCTGACCTCTGACCCCATCTCTAATCGTCTTCCCTGACCTCTGACCCCTTCTGTAATCGTCTCCCCTGACCTCTGACCCCTCCTCTAATCGTCTCCCCTGACCTCTGACCCCATCTCTAATCGTCTTCCCTGACCTCTGACCCCTTCTGTAATCGTCTCCCCTGACCTCTGACCCCTTCTCTAATCGACTCCCCTGACCTCTTCTCTAATCGTCTCCCCTGACCTCTGACCCCCTTCTCTAATCGACTCCCCTGACCTCTTCTCTAATCGTCTCCTGACCTCTGACCCCTTCTCTAATCGTCTCCCCTGACCTCTGACCCCTTCTCTAATCGTCTCCCCTGACCTCTGACCCCTTCTCTAATCGTCTCCCCTGACCTCTGACCCCTTCTCTAATCGACTCCCCTGACCTCTGACCCCTTCTCTAATCGACTCCCCTGACCTCTGACCCCTTCTCTAATCGACTCCCCTGACCCCATCTCTAATCGTCTCCCCCGACCTCTGACCCCCTTCTCTAATCGTCTCCCCTGACCTCTGACCCCTTCTCTAATCGTCTCCCCTGACCTCTGACCCCTTCTCTAATCGTCTCCCGACCTCTGACCCCTTCTCTAATCGTCTCCCCCGACCTCTGACCCCTTCTCTAATCGTCTCCCCCGACCCCTACCCCTTCTCTAATCGTCTCCCCCGACCTCTGACCCCTTCTCTAATCGTCTCCCCCGACCTCTGACCCCTTCTCTAATCGTCTCCCCCGACCTCTGACCCCTTCTCTAATCGTCTCACCCGACCTCTGACCCCTTCTCTAATCGTCTCCCCCGACCTCTGACCCCTTCTCTAATCGTCTCCCCCGACCTCTGACCCCTTCTCTAATCGTCTCCCCCGACCTCTGACCCCTTCTCTAATCGTCTCACCCGACCTCTGACCCCTTCTCTAATCGTCTCACCCGACCTCTGACCCCTTCTCTAATCGTCTCCCCCGACCTCTGACCCCTTCTCTAATCGTCTCCCCCGACCTCTGACCCCTTCTCTAATCGTCTCCCCTGACCTCTGACCCCTTCTCTAATCGTCTCCCCTGACCTCTGACCCCTTCTCTAATCGTCTCCCCTGACCTCTGACCCCTTCTCTAATCGTCTCCCCTGACCTCTGACCCCTTCTCTAATCGTCTCCCCTGACCTCTGACCCCTTCTCTAATCGTCTCACCCGACCTCTGACCCCTTCTCTAATCGTCACACCCGACCTCTCACCCCTTCTCTAATCGTCTCCCCTGACCTCTGACCCCTTCTCTAATCGTCTCCCGACCTCGACCCCTTCTCTAATCGTCTCCCCTGACCTCTGACCCCTTCTCTAATCGTCTCCCCTGACCTCTGACCCCTTCTCTAATCGTCTCCCCTGACCTCTGACCCCTTCTCTAATCGTCTCTCCTGACCCCGGTTTGAAAACCCCAGGATTATGATAGAGTATTCATGAGTCGGATTGAAGCGTATGATGCTGAACTGACTCTCTTACGTTCTTTACTCGTTTAGGGTCGCTCTTCTCTTCCAGCTCTCGTCTGCGCTTCTTCTCTTGTAGGATCTCGTCTAACGTTTTAACTTTCCAGGTTTCCTTTTCGTCCCCCATCAGCTCCAAATCACCTCCACTGAAACAACAGAGAGAGAAGCTTGATTCACAGGAGCTCACTCACACACACACACTCACGCACCCGCGCGCACACACACACACACACACACACACACACTCACGCACCCGCGCGCACACACACACACACACACACACACACACACTCACTCACTCAGGGCCGGCCCGTGGCATAGGCAGTATAGGCAAATGCTAAGGGCGCCGGCGCCTTATACCCAAGGGGGGCGCCAGAGGGGAGGAACTTTCCGCTTTTATTGTACTTTATTAACACTGCAACGAGTGGAGCAATTACATAAACCTGCCAGTGGCGCAAAAAGTGTGTATACCGGTATGTGTAGCGGAGTTGGCGCCCTCATAAGATTTCATCATAGAATTTTGACAGGGGACCCCCCTCCACTAATATCGCGAGCGGGCGCGGGCGCAGTGAGCGCTGAGCGAACAGGCACGAGTAGTGAGTTGTCGTCGAAAAAGATGGATAAAGCAAAAAAGCAGCCGGGGGCTAAAATAGAAATAGGCCATTCGTTTTGTTTTGTTTTGTTTTGCTTAATCGGCGGCGCTGGGTTAGTGCTGGTGTAATGCATTGGTCAAAAAAAGTCAGCGTTAGCTTTTTTTCTGACACCGCATGAAACGCGTAGATCAGCGGCCCATTGGTTGTTTTCTTGATTGACACTGGGCTGGCCCAATCACATCTTTAATGTGAAGTATAGAAAAATACTCTTTCTATTAGTATATTAGTACAAAACTTATGAAAGTTTCCTTTATATTTCAGTGCATTGTTTTACAATATATGAGTATTATCATGGGATTAATATTATAACTATTATTATGTAATGTAGACAGACACTAACTAAAAGAGGTTTGAATTTTTCTTTGTTTAATTTGAACACTGAATATGGGTTGGAGCTTTTAATTTTGAACTCTCAAAGTGCACCAGATTGATGAATTTAACATTAAAATGCACAAAATGTTCTTACGGGGGAGCATGCCCCCGAACCCCCCTAGCCTTGTAGCAGCCTAATAGATTAGTAGTAATAGTACTGGTGGTAGTAATTGTCATTTATCTACTACAAGTTATATGGTCAGATAAAATGTATTTGTACAATGCAACTATGTAGGATGATTGAAATATCCTTGAACGTTCTTTGTAGCATTTGTATAAAAAATTTATTACAGTTCAAGTCATAATTAGCTTGTTGAAGTTTTGGAGTGACTATAAGAGTATATTTGTTTAGTTAAATAAATACTCATTATTTTTAAGGGGGGGGGCGCAAAAATCAATCTCACCTAGGGCAACCAAAGGGCTAGAGCCGGCCCTGCACTCACTCACCCTCAAACAATCTTACAAACGTACTCTTCTCACACATACACTCACACAAACAAACTCACATACAACAAACACTTTTGTTCTCTCTCTCACACACGTTTCGTTCTCTATCTCTCACACACACTCGTTCTGTTCTCTATCTCTCTCTCACATACACGTTTCGTTCTCTATCTCTCTCTCTCACACACACACACACACACACACTCGTTTCGTTCTCTATCTCTCTCTCTCATACACACGTTTCGTTCTCTCTCTCCCTCTCTCACAAACAAACACACTCACACACATTCAGTAAAGCTTGATAAAGTCGATACCACAATCTTATAAAATGGCTAAATCGCGTCACGTGAGCTCACTCTGGACTCCCTCACTCATTATTGTCGTATTATTTCGCTTTATTTTCTGTCATTGAGTAACTTATCAGAAGACAGTTCTGGGAGGATTTTTATGTTAAGAAGTTTAATAAAAAGAGCCGAATGTGTAAACTATGTTTTGGAAACGTACCGTGTGGTAATAAACAATACGGATATAGTAATGATTCAGCGATTCACCTCCGCACTGTTTGTAAAAGATATTCCCTCAGAATTATTACATATCACGGAATACAAAATTATTTGAGTGCGTTTAAGCCGATCACGAGCGTCAGATTCACATGAACTTCACGCGCGCGTCTGACAGCTCTCGTGCACTCTCACAACAAAAGAAACAGCACGCGCACTTAAACTTTAAACAGTAGCGCGCTAATAACCTGATATTAACACTGAAGAAGAATTTCAATAATTCTTTACTCACCTGTGATTTATTCGGCGCGTTCTCACAACACCGGAAAACCAATTCACTTCCTCCTACTTCCGGACAATTACTTCCAGGTCAATGCGGTGCGCGAATCTCGATGATGTCATACTGCCACCTGCCGGCACTTTAGTGGATTGCACACACCTACATGTAAATAAATATGATTCTTAAAGTAATTCTCCTTGACATTGACCATTTGTTGTATTGATAGAAAAACGAATGCAATAAAAACACATAAGCTTAAACACGATTAAATGTATTTCATGATTTTATTATTGTTTTTGTTTTTCTTATTACAAAATCAGCTTTACATGTCATTAAAAATTTTTTTTTACTTGTGTAATCAAATCTAATAATGTACATTATATTTTGAATATTTCACATTCCGCCGAATTCACAGAGGAATGTGATTGGTCGCTCGTCACCAGCGCTGAGAAACGTCATTTACCACGTGACCACGCAGTTCGCGCCTCAGACATGTCGATCGATCTTTAGGCCTATTTTTTTAACGTTTATTACTTTAGTTACTCGTTTGTATTTATTGTTTCTCAAATTATGTAAAATAATACTACATAATTAATGTATGATCATCACAAGATGTAGTTGATCAAAATGTTATTTGCCTACAGTTAAAATAGGCAAAAATAGCGTAATAAGGCCTTGTGTGAAATAAACCCGAGTACAATAACAATATTGTAATGGAAAATAAAACGGGGGTAAAACGTAGCTTGGGTTTAGCTAGTTTTAGTTGGTCTTTTAGCTGCAAAAATGCACAAATGTCGCACTGTATACATTTAATAAAGAAATGCAAAATTCATTTGAATCAAAATGTTATCAATGCACAAATAAAGACCAAATTATACAGACAATTCGCATTAGTGGTTATTGTACATTATCAAAACGTACAGTACATAATTTTATATCAAGCCACCACAGTTTAGACATAACCTTGCCAATTCATCAAGTATTTGACAAATCTTCTGCTTCACAAAGATAAAACAAAGAGAACACATTGAATAAATCATGGAAAAACACAGGAAAACTTCAAGTCATTCGATAATCTGGACACAATCTTAAAACTGCTCATACAAGTAAATCTATGATGAGCCAAAAACAAAATAAGAGACAAGAGGAAAACAATTCTGTCAGTTTCCTGTAACAAAACAGGCGATTAAACCAGATCAAACACGGGCTGGACGAGGACTGTGATTCGCTACAATCATTGCATTTAATACAAAACCTGCTTGTCTTTTGTGGAACGAGTGACCAGTAAATGAACTTAAGAAATAGTGCCTTTACAAAATACTCTTGGAGAAACGTCCGTCATATTTCACCTTAAATCAAAGTGTATTTTTGCGCAAAGCCTAATTTGAGAGATTTTTGACATTATTTTCTTGACAATGAACCAGTAGGAATAAAATAAAGGGGCCTTAAAAAAGGCTTTATCATCTTAATGCAAAATATAGTTTCTTACTTTTTGATTTTAAGGTAAAATACGAGCTGGATATTTGCTGGTGAGAGTCAGTCACTCTCATGTCGAAACACCATACGATATTGCAACGTTTCTTTAAGTCTCTTTTGGTTGTCAGTGAAACATCAAAAAGCTGAATTATTGGGTCCCAAAACCACAGTTATATACAGTGAGGCATGATCCCTGTGAAACCTGAAGCTTTAATTATTGATTCCTGCGCTTTGGACCCACAGCCAGCTTTCATTGAGTTTAAAGGGATAGTTCATCCAAAAATGAAGATGTCCCCATGATATACTCACGCTCAAGCCATCCGAGGTGTACATGACATTCTTCCTTCAGACGAACACAATGAAAATTGTGTAAAACGGGTGAAAATGCCCTGGCTCTTCCAAGCTTTATAATGGCCGTTTATGTTTTGAAGTCCATCAAAGCACATCCATGATGTGGCTTTTATAAACTTTTTTATAAATTTATTTTTAAAAAAAATGAATTTCACAACAGAAAAGGCAATCCACTTCCATTATAAAGCTTGGAAGAGCCAGGACATTTTTTAATATAACTCTTAAAGATTGTATTCGTCTGAAAGAAGAATGTCATATACACCTAGGATGGCTTGAGGGTGAGAATACCATGGGCTAATTTTCATTTTGGGGTGAACTATCCCTTTAAAAGGAACGCAGGTTCATTTGGCAGACGTGACGTTGTCGCCGTCGTGAGTCTTGTGCTTGAGCTCGGCCTCCGCTGATTGGCTGAGAGCGTGCTGGACGAGCGTGTCTCTCTGCATCTGCTTGGCCTTGTTATACAGCAGGACTCCCACGAACACCAGCACCGTCCCGGCCGCAGAAACCACAGTGATGGAGTTACTGAACACGATGATGCTCAGCCAGATGGACAGCGCATGCTTCACGGTGCTCGCCACACTACACACACACACACACACACACACACATCACATCACTGCAGTGAATTAGGAGCACCTGAATGTTACGGGCGAGAGCGTGTGAAGGAGGAGCACCTGAATGTTACGGGTGAGAGCGTGTGAAGGAGGAGCACCTGAATGTTACGGGCGAGAGCGTGTGAAGGAGGCGCACCTGAATGTTACGGGTGAGAGCGTGAAGGAGGCGCACCTGAATGTTACGGGTGAGAACGTGTGAAGGAGGCGCACCTGAATGTTACGGGTGAGAGCGTGAAGGAGGCGCACCTGAATGTTACGGGCGAGAGCGTGTGAAGGAGGCGCACCTGAATGTTACGGGTGAGAGCGTGAAGGAGGAGCACCTGAATGTTACAGGTGAGAGCGTGTGAAGGAGGAGCACCTGAAATGTTACAGGTGAGAGCGTGTGAAGGAGGAGCACCTGAATGTTACAGGTGAGAGCGTGTGAAGGAGGAGCACCTGAATGTTACAGGTGAGAGCGTGTGAAGGAGGCGCACCTGAATGTTACGGGTGAGAGCGTGTGAAGGAGGAGCACCTGAATGTTACGGGTGAGAGCGTGTGAAGGAGGAGCACCTGAATGTTACGGGTGAGAGCGTGTGAAGGAGGCGCACCTGAATGTTACGGGCGAGAGCGTGTGAAGGAGGCGCACCTGAATGTTACGGGCGAGAGCGTGTGAAGGAGGCGCACCTGAATGTTACAGGTGAGAGCGTGTGAAGGAGGAGCACCTGAATGTTACGGGTGAGAGCGTGTGAAGGAGGAGTACCTGAATGTTACGGGCGAGAGCGTGTGAAGGAGGCGCACCTGAATGTTACAGGTGAGAGCGTGTGAAGGAGGAGCACCTGAATGTTACAGGTGAGAGCGTGTGAAGGAGGAGCACCTGAATGTTACAGGTGAGAGCGTGTGAAGGAGGAGCACCTGAATGTTACGGGTGAGAGCGTGTGAAGGAGGAGCACCTGAATGTTACGGGTGAGAGCGTGTGAAGGAGGAGCACCTGAATGTTACGGGCGAGAGCGTGTGAAGGAGGAGCACCTGAATGTTACGGGCGAGAGCGTGTGAAGGAGGAGCACCTGAATGTTACGGGCGAGAGCGTGTGAAGGAGGCGCACCTGAATGTTACGGGCGAGAGCGTGTGAAGGAGGCGCACCTGAATGTTACAGGTGAGAGCGTGTGAAGGAGGAGCACCTGAATGTTACGGGCGAGAGCGTGTGAAGGAGGAGCACCTGAATGTTACGGGCGAGAGCGTGTGAAGGAGGAGCACCTGAATGTTACGGGCGAGAGCGTGTGAAGGAGGAGCACCTGAATGTTACGGGTGAGAGCATGAAGGAGGCGCACCTGAATGTTACGGGCGAGAGCGTGTGAAGGAGGCGCACCTGAATGTTACAGATGAGAGCGTGTGAAGGAGGAGCACCTGAATGTTACGGGTGAGAGCGTGTGAAGGAGGAGCACCTGAATGTTACGGGTGAGAGCGTGTGAAGGAGGCGCACCTGAATGTTACGGGTGAGAGCGTGTGAAGGAGGAGCACCTGAATGTTACGGGTGAGAGCGTGTGAAGGAGGAGCACCTGAATGTTACGGGTGAGAGCGTGTGAAGGAGGAGCACCTGAATGTTACGGGTGAGAGCGTGTGAAGGAGGAGCACCTGAATGTTACGGGTGAGAGCGTGTGAAGGAGGCGCACCTGAATGTTACGGGCGAGAGCGTGTGAAGGAGGCGCACCTGAATGTTACAGGTGAGAGCGTGTGAAGGAGGAGCACCTGAATGTTACGGGTGAGAGCGTGTGAAGGAGGCGCACCTGAATGTTACGGGTGAGAGCATGAAGGAGGAGCACCTGAATGTTACGGGCGAGAGCGTGTGAAGGAGGAGCACCTGAATGTTATGGGCGAGAGCGTGTGAAGGAGGAGCACCTGAATGTTACGGGTGAGAGCGTGTGAAGGAGGAGCACCTGAATGTTATGGGCGAGAGCGTGTGAAGGAGGAGCACCTGAATGTTACGGGCGAGAGCGTGTGAAGGAGGAGCACCTGAATGTTATGGGCGAGAGCGTGTGAAGGAGGAGCACCTGAATGTTACGGGTGAGAGCATGAAAGGAGGCGCACCTGAATGTTACGGGCGAGAGCGTGTGAAGGAGGAGCACCTGAATGTTATGGGCGAGAGCGTGTGAAGGAGGAGCACCTGAATGTTACGGGTGAGAGCGTGTGAAGGAGGCGCACCTGAATGTTATGGGCGAGAGCGTGTGAAGGAGGAGCACCTGAATGTTACGGGTGAGAGCGTGTGAAGGAGGAGCACCTGAATGTTACGGGCGAGAGCGTGTGAAGGAGGAGCACCTGAATGTTACGGGCGAGAGCGTGTGAAGGAGGAGCACCTGAATGTTACGGGCGAGAGCGTGTGAAGGAGGCGCACCTGAATGTTACGGGCGAGAGCGTGTGAAGGAGGCGCACCTGAATGTTACGGGCGAGAGCGTGTGAAGGAGGCGCACCTGAATGTTACAGGTGAGAGCGTGTGAAGGAGGAGCACCTGAATGTTAAGGGCGAGAGCGTGTGAAGGAGGAGCACCTGAATGTTATGGGCGAGAGCGTGTGAAGGAGGAGCACCTGAATGTTACGGGCGAGAGCGTGAAGGAGGAGCACCTGAATGTTACGGGCGAGAGCGTGTGAAGGAGGAGCACCTGAATGTTACGGGTGAGAGCGTGTGAAGGAGGAGCACCTGAATGTTACGGGCGAGAGCGTGTGAAGGAGGAGCACCTGAATGTTATGGGCGAGAGCGTGTGAAGGAGGAGCACCTGAATGTTACGGGCGAGAGCGTGAAGGAGGAGCACCTGAATGTTACGGGCGAGAGCGTGTGAAGGAGGAGCACCTGAATGTTACGGGTGAGAGCGTGTGAAGGAGGAGCACCTGAATGTTACGGGCGAGAGCGTGAAGGAGGAGCACCTGAATGTTACGGGTGAGAGCGTGTGAAGGAGGAGCACCTGAATGTTACGGGTGAGAGCGTGTGAAGGAAGAGCACCTGAATGTTACGGGTGAGAGCGTGAAGGAGGAGCACCTGAATGTTACGGGTGAGAGCGTGTGAAGGAGGAGCACCTGAATGTTACGGGCGAGAGCGTGTGAAGGAGGAGCACCTGAATGTTACGGGTGAGAGCGTGAAGGAGGAGCACCTGAATGTTACGGGTGAGAGCGTGAAGGAGGAGCACCTGAATGTTACGGGCGAGAGCGTGAAGGAGGAGCACCTGAATGTTACGGGTGAGAGCGTGTGAAGGAGGAGCACCTGAATGTTACGGGCGAGAGCGTGAAGGAGGAGCACCTGAATGTTACAGGTGAGAGCGTGAAGGAGGCGCACCTGAATGTTACGGGCGAGAGCGTGAAGGAGGAGCACCTGAATGTTACGGGCGAGAGCGTGTGAAGGAGGAGCACCTGAATGTTACGGGTGAGAGCGTGAAGGAGGAGCACCTGAATGTTACGGGCGAGAGCGTGAAGGAGGCGCACCTGAATGTTACGGGTGAGAGCGTGTGAAGGAGGAGCACCTGAATGTTACGGGCGAGAGCGTGTGAAGGAGGAGCACCTGAATGTTACGGGTGAGAGCGTGTGAAGGAGGCGCACCTGAATGTTACGGGCGAGAGCGTGTGAAGGAGGAGCACCTGAATGTTACGGGTGAGAGCGTGAAGGAGGCGCACCTGAATGTTACGGGGGAGAGCGTGAAGGAGGCGCACCTGAATGTTACGGGTGAGAGCGTGAAGGAGGCGCACCTGAATGTTACGGGTGAGAGCGTGAAGGAGGCGCACCTGAATGTTACGGGGGAGATGCGGCCCATGAGTGCGTAGGCCGTGACACTCTGCAAGTGGAAAAGGACACCGTCGAACAGCAGAAGCAGAACCACGTCCTGAGAGAGACTGAAGCTGTGCTCACTCTTCCCGATCGGCGGAAGATCCTGCGACACACACACACACATGCATAAAGTCACGAGTATTACTGTGAAAAAATTATATTAGAAATATTACATCATTGTGTGTATTTTTCCCCAACTCAATGGAGTGCTGTTCTGTTAGATGTAAGTTTATTCATCTATTTAGTTTAATCAAATTATTTCAATCATGTGTAATAAATGAAATCAAATTTCCTTAATTTTTATTTATTTATTTATTTTTACACTGCTTTTCTTTTTATTTAAATTTAAAATTTTATTTATTCAGTTTTATCTAATTAATTTATTTTATTTACTTAAATCATTATTTTATTTTACTTTATTTACTTTTTTATTTATTTTAATAATTATTTATTTAAATTAAATGTTTTTATTTATTTAGTTTAATTACAGGTGTTTAAATATGGGGTTACTTCTTTCTTTTAATATTTGTTATTTCTTTCTTTTAATTAAATGTTTTCATGTATTTATTTTTATTATGTGGTTATTTATTTTTTATCTAAAATCACATTTTATTTATTTGATTTATTTATTTAAGCCTATTGTATTCATTGAAATACAATTTTTTTATTGTAATATTTTTGTTTTTTAATAAATGTATTCATTTATTTAGCTACTTAATCTTATTTTTTATTTTTACATTTTACACTGCCTTTCTATTTATTTAAATCAAATTGTATTTAGTTTTTATTAAATTAATTTATTTTATGTATACTAATCTTTTTTATTTATTAATGTTTTTAGTTACGTAGTTATTGTGTTTTATTTGAATCATTCTATTTATTTATTTATTTTATTTAAATGTTTTTATTTGGTTATGAATTTTCCATTTAAATCAAATTGTATTTATTTATTTCAATTAAATTCATTATGTATTTTTATTTAAATGCAATGTTATATATTTATTTTAACAACTTTGGTGGTTGAGGAGATTCCCCCCTACCATATGTGAAGCGCTTTGACTTTGAGTACCTTGAAAAGCGCTATATAAATGTAATGAATTATTATTATTATCTTATCAATTTATTTGAGTCTATTTATTTAATTAATTATAATCAAATTATTTACTTTTTTTTCTTTACATTTTACAAGATTGCCATTTACATGCTATTAAAGGGATAGTTGTTTTATGTCGGTTCGATGTGTGTTAACATGTTTGTGATGCGGTCAGCGGGTCTCGGCGTGTGTTTGCAGGGACTGACCACCAGGAAGATCCAGGCGGGAACGAGCATGATCATAGCGGCGGCACTGGTGTAAAACTGCAGCTCTGGAGGACTAGAAACACACACACACACACACACACACACACACACATTTATAACAGTGCTTCTATTACTCGGTTCTTCATGTTTCTTCAACTGTGTTTGGATTTAAGAGTCTCTACTCTTTCAGAAGAGGCGTGACAGCGCCCCTACCGAAAAACACTGAACACACACACATCACACACCACACACACACATCAACAGCACTCACCTGAACTTATACTTGTCCCCACTCAGCAGCTTCTTGGAAAACACATTCTGTAAGCTGAGAGAGGGAGAGTGTGCATTAGATGAGGTTTACTGAGGCGTGTGTGAGTGAAGGAAGAGAGTGTGAGCGTGTGTGTGCGCGTGCGCGTGTGTGTGTACATGTGTGAGCGTGTGTGTGTGTGTGAGTCTGAGTCTGTGAGAGTGTGCATGAGCGCGCACATGTGTGTGAGCATGTGTGTGAGCGCGTGTGTGAGCATACGTGTGAGTGCGCGTGTGTGTGTGTGTGAGCGTGTGTGTGTGTGCGTGTGTGAGAGTGTGTGTGAGCGTGCGTGTGTGTGTTACCAGTCCATGATGTTGGTGGAGAGCGCGGCGGAGAATCCCAGCATGTTGAAGCTGATCTCAGTGGCAGTGCAGAATGCCAGACCCAACATCACAGGAATCAGAGACACGTTCACCCAGAAACCTGCCACACACACACACACACACACACACACACACACACACACACATATTCTGTTGATCATGCTTCTAGACGACTGATTACTGTCTCAAGTCTGTGTTATTTCGCTTTCTATGAACATGTATACATTAAGGTGCTGTATGTAACTTTTCCCTCCGCTAACGCATATAATTACTAGTGGTGCAACGGATCATCATTGATCCGTGATCCGTTCGGATCAATATCTTCGGTTCGGCACACACGTGATCCGCGGATTGATTTATAAAAAAAAAAGAAAAGTTGTGCGCATGTTCAGTCCACACACAGCGTGATCATGACGAGCGGAGGAACGGAGGAGCTTGAACGCCCCGCGTCATTTAAATCCCCTGTATGGGAGCGGCTTCCCTGTCAAATATAATGATGAAGGAAAGAGGTTAGTGGATAAAACCGTGACGGTGTGTAGGCACTGCGGCACAAGAAAGCCATATGACAGTGGAAACATATCGAGCATGGCCACGCATTTGAAGCGATCACCTCTGTGTTTAGTAGCTGCGTTTACGTGGTTCAATCGGAATTATATCAATCTGATTGATGAATAAATCCGAACACTGTGTTTACATGAACGATAAAGTAATCGGGTATTCTTCTCCTCTATTGGTTCTTTATATGTTTTAAACAGAAGACTTAATATGTCTCTGGTCATGATTTGGAGTCGATGAGCATGAACCGTTGTGCCGCTGCTGCTTATATTGATCACGCAGTAAAACCCCGCGCCCAAAACCATTTGTGTGTGGATGTGAATCTGAAACAAGGACTGGTGGGACGTTGTCCTGCTTCACTTCACGGACGCTGAGCGAAATGAGATTTTTTTAATAACGGAACACTCATTTATATGACACTTTATTTATTCAGCAGGAAGAACAGTTCGTTCCGTGCGTCACAGGTCATTACGCTATTTCAACGTCATTGCACATACGCAGTCCTTTTAGTTTCGGTTTTCAATCCGATCAAGTGTTTAGGCATGTTCTCTCGATCGGATTAGGAGTAAACCACCCCTTTCAATCCGATCGAAATTCCAATCGGACCGAGCTCAATCAGATCGATTAAGGTGTTTACATTAAGTTTTTCCGTTTGAGCCGTCAATCCGATTGGGTCCATGTAAACGCAGCTAATGACAGGAGTGAAAACGAAGGCTGCTCAACAACTGCTTATCACGCGGCATTTAAGCAGCGCCTTGTTGCACAATCAGACCGGGCTAAAGCCATCACAAACGCTACCGGTGTGTTTGTTATAGCCTAAGTTGTTTTTCATTAATTATGTTAAAAAGAAGATAGCATGCCTTGTGCACTTTAAGTTGATTTTATATATTTTAATTTAAAAGTGTTAATAAACAAAAAGACAAAACTTATGTTTATTTGTCTTGTCTTTTTTTTTTTTTTTTGCTGATCCGAAAAATTATCCGATCCGTGACTCTGATCCGAGAAACGATCCGAACCGTGACTTTTTTGATCCGTTGCACCCCTAATAATTACCATAATATGTGCGTATATTCAGGAAACATGCGAAGTGCACAGACTCGTTTCTCTGAAGAACACTTCTACAGCCAGTTATTTTACTCTGAAATGTGCGTTTCCAGGCTGGAATGTTTGTTATTGTCTTGGTCTGTGTGATCCTGTATGCTCGTTCCTGTTGCGAGTCTCAAGCTGGCGACCCGTGTGAGCGTCGAGTCTATGGAGGCGGGGCGGGAGAGTCCACGATCTCTGATGTTTTGAATTGAACTGCAGTCCCTATTTCCACCACTAGCTGTCATTACAGACTGCACCTTTAAGAGTGTTGCAATGCAACTGCATGCATGTATCGTCTATAGTTCACCAAAATGAAGGTTGACCAATTTAATTTAGCATCAGATATGGTAAACCCAGAAGGTCACACATTTGAGCTTCCATGTTAACATTTTAATAAAATAATTTAATGCAAGTACAGTAGAGGCCAAAAGTGATGCCCAGCCTAGGATAATTTCTCAAATATTATTATAAATGTGTAACAGATTTTGTAGTCATATTGCATGGTTGTGCTTGGAGTTTGTTTAATTTGTCATTATAATGCAAAGAAACATGATAAATTGTGCCGACATAATTTTTGTCCAGACTGTCATCATACAAAGAAATGATGAGGACATGCAGAAACAAGAGAGAACCAACTAAATATTAATAACTGATTATGTTGTAGTCAGTTTGCTTTTTGGACGTCAGGGACAGAGTGTAAGCATTAGTGTCTGACATTATTCTGTATTTTTAGCTAAGCAGAATGATGAATATTTCTATTGCCCTGTGCATTATGTCAGGTGCTCATGTTCAAGTGTATTGTTATATCACTACTAGATTGAGCCGAGTGTGGACGCTCGTTTCTGCCACTGAATAAACATGAGAAAAGGTCATTGCGACTTTTTTACTGGCACAAATCGGACATTTTTTATTGCAATTGTAAGTTTACATTTCGTAATTCAGTCTTTAAAGCTCACAGTTTGCAGTTGTTGAGATTACAATCTCACAATCTCGATGTCACAATTAAAAAAAAAAAAAAAAACAGAATTGCATGAGAAAAAAAGCGAATTGTAAAAAAAAAAAAAAAAAGATTTGTGAGAAAAAGGCGTAATTGCGAGAGAGAGAAAAAAATTATTGCAAGAGAAACAAAAAATCTGAATAACGTGAGAAAAAAGTTGGAATAGTGAGAAGAAAAAAAATCCCAGAAAAAAGTCAGAATTGTGTTTATATCAATTCAGATAAAAAAAAAAGCTGAATTGCGCGATAAACAGTTTTTAACATTAAAGGGGACATATCATGCTAAATCTACTTTTTTAGCCTTTAAATGCCTTTTGTTGTATATTTGGAGTGTTTATAAGTACAGAAGTGTTAAAATTAGTCTCTTCAGAAACTTCGTTGATATCTTTATATTCTGTTTTGGGCACATTTTTCAACCGGTTTCGATTTTTCTGTAATCTATGACGTTTTTTGAACTATTACGTCACAGTATTTGCAGCGGAACTGCCAAATAAGGACATCGACTTCCGGCCCAACACTTCAAGCAATCCGCCATTTTTATTTCTCGCGGCAATTTTGTAGTCCAAGTTCAAGGATGCAGAAGTTATGAGAGGGTACGTCAAAATGTTCGGTTGTTGGATGTAGTAACCCACACGCTTCATTACACCGTCTCCCAGCATCAGAACCTCTTCGAAGTGCCTGGTTGAGTTTTATTTTTGAGCACTCAATGATAACTAACGTTACTTCAGCAACCTCCGCCAGTATAAAGAAGGATTTGCCGATAGACTTCGTCTGATTGAGGGCTAAATTCCTTCTATCTTTGAGACGACGAACAGAGCACTTCGGGTAAGATGTAAATAACGTTAATAAAAATAAAGTACTACTTTCTTAAAACACGGTGGTCATGGTTTAGCAGTTGTCTTGTTAGTGTGCTTGTTTTAACAAGAGAAACAATCGTGAGTGTTAATAAATAGTCGTTGTAAAACATGCAGTATTGTAGTAGTGGGCATGGATGGAGAAGTTACTGTAACAGTAACACACCATTGCGATACATCCATATGAAGACGTTGTTCTGCAGGTTCGTTGTCTTTATTTTCATCTCGCTCCGACTCTGGCTCGAATATGTAAGGCTTGATGGACAAGTCTTCCGTTGTTGACATTTTGTTAATAACGTGTGGAATAAAAAGTATCTGTGCCGCTAGATAATCGTCTCTGCTATCAAACTACAAAAATGTCCGAACGGGGTGGAGTTGAACCGAGTGTCACCTCTGCAGCCTGGATTTAAAGAGACCGCACCAAAACGAGTTGCTCTCAGACGCACATCAGAAAAGGGGTAGAAAAGGGGCCTGTGGAGCTATAATAATGAGGAATTCAGACCCAAGCATTGCAGTTCCGTTTTATATAGACCACAAATGTATGATTTATATGTAAAAAGGAACGATTTAAAAGCATGATATGTACCCTTTAAACCAGCTTCATACTCTGGTCCCTCCCTGCAGGTCTGTGTGATTTTAGTGCCGTTTTCTTCCAGTGACTCTAAGTGCGATCCCTCAGGAGCGTTACAGCAGTGTCGTGTGTGTTTGCACGGTCAGTCGTGCATGTCGTTGTGTGTGTTCACCTGTGTATTCTCCCAGAATGAGGCGGGACATGATGACGGTGAAGATGGGAGCCGAGCTCTTCACCGTCTCCGCGAACGACACGGCCACGTTCTTCAGACTGACCAAACCCAGCACTACAGTCGTGAACCTGACCAATCAAATCAGAGTTTATTTATAAAGCACCTTAAAAAACACAGCACCAAAGTGCTGTATAATTTCAAACGGATTAGATAAAACACAGTAAAATACAAAGAAAGAATACAATATAAAAATTTAAAAATAAAAATAATACTATAGATATAAAATCAAAGTCTAGTGGCCCTTACAGAGTAGCAAAGGCCTCAAACAAATATGTCTTAATTGAGTTTTAAACATGGTTACAGAAGTAGAGGATCTGATGAACATTGGTAATCCATTCCACAACGTAGGAACAACACACAGGAGGAGGAGGAGACACACACAGAAGGAGTAGGAGACAACACACAGGAGGAGGAGAAGACAACACACAGGAGGAGGAGGAGGAGGAGACAACACACAGAAGGAGGAGGAGGAGGAGACAACACACAGGAGGAGGAGGAGGAGACAACACACAGGAGGAGGAGAAGACAACACACAGAAGGAGGAGGAGGAGGAGACAACACACAGGAGGAGGAGGAGGAGGAGGAGGAGGAGAAGACAACACACAGGAGGAGGAGGAGGAGACAACACACAGGAGGAGGAGGAGACACACACAGAAGGAGGAGGAGACAACACACAGGAGGAGGAGAAGACAACACACAGGAGGAGGAGGAGACACACACAGAAGGAGGAGGAGACAACACACAGGAGGAGGAGAAGACAACACACAGGAGGAGGAGAAGACAACACACAGGAGGAGGAGGAGACACACACAGAAGGAGGAGGAGACAACACACAGAAGGAGGAGGAGGAGGAGACAACACACAGGAGGAGGAGGAGACACACACAGAAGGAGGAGGAGACAACACACAGGAGGAGGAGAAGACAACACACAGGAGGAGGAGAAGACAACACACAGAAGGAGGAGGAGGAGGAGACAACACACAGGAGGAGGAGGAGGAGGAGAAGACAACACACAGGAGGAGGAGGAGGAGGAGGAGAAGACAACACACAGGAGGAGGAGGAGGAGGAGGAGGAGAAGACAACACACAGGAGGAGGAGGAGGAGGAGGAGAAGACAACACACAGGAGGAGGAGGAGGAGGAGAAGACAACACACAGGAGGAGGAGGAGGAGAAGACAACACACAGGAGGAGGAGGAGGAGGAGACAACACACAGGAGGAGGAGACAACACACAGGAGGAGGAGGAGACACACACAGAAGGAGGAGGAGACAACACAGGAGGAGGAGAAGACAACACACAGAAGGAGGAGGAGGAGGAGACAACACACAGGAGGAGGAGGAGGAGGAGGAGAAGACAACACACAGGAGGAGGAGAAGACAACACACAGGAGGAGGAGGAGGAGGAGGAGGAGGAGGAGAAGACAACACACAGGAGGAGGAGGAGGAGGAGGAGAAGACAACACACAGGAGGAGGAGGAGGAGGAGAAGACAACACACAGGAGGAGGAGGAGGAGGAGGAGGAGGAGACAACACACAGGAGGAGGAGGAGGAGGAGGGGGAGAAGACAACACACAGGAGGAGGAGGAGACAACACACAGGAGGAGGAGACAACACACAGGAGGAGGAGGAGACACACACAGAAGGAGGAGGAGGAGGAGACACACACAGAAGGAGGAGGAGACAACACGCAGGAGGAGGAGAAGACAACACACAGGAGGAGGAGGAGGAGAAGACGACAACACAGAAGGAGGAGGAGGAGGAGACAACACACAGGAGGAGGAGGAGGAGGAGGAGGATGAGGAGGAGGAGGAGAAGACAACACACAGGAGGAGGAGGAGAAGACAACACACAGGAGGAGGAGGAGACAACACACAGGAGGAGGAGGAGAAGACAACACACAGGAGGAGGAGGAGGAGACAACACACAGGAGGAGGAGGAGGAGGAGGAGACAACACACAGGAGGAGGAGACAACACACAGGAGGAGGAGGAGGAGGAGACAACACACAGGAGGAGGAGGAGGAGGAGGAGACAACACACAGGAGGAGGAGGAGGAGGAGGAGACAACACACAGGAGGAGGAGGAGGAGGAGGAGACAACACACAGGAGGAGGAGGAGGAGGAGGAGACAACACACAGGAGGAGGAGGAGGAGGAGACAACACACAGGAGGAGGAGGAGGAGGAGGAGACAACACACAGGAGGAGAAGACAACACACAGGAGGAGGAGGAGGAGAAGACAACACACAGGAGGAGGAGAATGAGCCGCCAGACACGTTTATTCTACTTTACATGCCTGTTTTTTTGTGAAATTTTCCCTCATTCACTTTACACTCAAACATTTTTATGTTAAATACGCACATATGCAACATCACATCACCTATATTTTGTGTAGAGAATCCTCACATCCCACACCAAATGGCATTAAAGGATTAGTTAACTTTTAATCAAATTTAATGATAATTTACTCTTCTCCAAGTCATCCAAAATGTTCATGTCTTTCTTTCTTCAGTTGAAAAGAAATTTTCAAGGATTTCCTCCATATAGTGTCTTCAATGGGGTCCAACTGTGAAGGTCCAGATGTGAGTTTCAGTGCAGCTTCAAAGTCTCGGCACGATCCAGCCGAGGAACAAGAGTCTCATCTGGACAAACCAGAGACATTTATTACAAAATACACATTTATATACTTTTTAATCACAAATGCTGGTCTTGCACTAACTGTGACGCGACACGCAGTACGTGATCAGGTTGAAAGGTCAATTTGGACCTTTGACCCGTTGGACCCCATTGAAGTCACTATATGGAGAAAATCCTGGAGTGTTTTCCTCAAAAACCTTAAAATTCTTTTCCACTGAAGAAAGAGAGACATGAACATCTTGGATGACGTGCAGGAGAGTGAACTAATTCTGAAGGTAACTACTCCTTTAATAGAGTTGTGTGCTGTACACATGAACACAAACGCACCTCATGAGTCCCACAAACAGCATGATCATGATGAAGTTGGAGGGGTACTCGGCGCGGGACTTGTGCTGGTAAAGCGGACACGGCACCAACATTTTACCACAGCCGATCACAGTCGTGGAGAGCATCTGGATGGCACCTAAAACACACACATTTGCAGACAAGAACATGCATTCAGTGCACAAAGAACTTGAGGTAAAGACTAATAAATGATGTTTAGTATAAACATCTAGTATATTAGTTTAGTATAAGTTTATATGATATATATAAATAAATTATATAGGATGAGGCAATATAGTTTATATCAATATACAGTAGTTTGATATTACGAGCGCATCTGAAAAATAGCGGAGGACACAGACTGAGCTTTTGCTTGTCCTAGACATGAGACGTGCTTTATATTAAGGGCATCAAAATAACTCCTAATCTATAAGCTGTTGACATGCAAGTCTTATTGCAAAATATTTAATTGTAGCTGAATATCATGAACAGAAATCAACAGGCTAAAGAACACTTACACAAGGAACGTTTACCTGTGGTTTAAAAATACCAAAAACAACCAGCCTAACTAAAATAAATTTCAAGCATTATTAAAGACAAGTAAACACTCTAAAAGAATTAAGAAAAAGAAAAAATTAGCAACCACAAAAATAAATACAACCGAACAAAGATAAGATTGAAATAAACAGTGTTTTAAGATTGTCAGGTATTCGTATTCAGAAACTGTATTTAAATGCAAAAGAACACTGCACTTTATAAAATATACATTAAAAATATAGTTACACAAGCTAATCGGTAAAAAACGAGTGAATTTTCTCTGTCTGTTGTTGTTTGATCCGTGTTATTATATATGCGGCAGCAGGAATATTAATGCTGTCACTTTAAGAGCTGCACCGATCCAATTTACTGATACACACGCGTTTTCATTCCCAACGGTTTACACTCACAACCGACTGCGTTTACGAGGATATTTTGACATATTTTTATGTGTATTTATCTGTTCAAGTGCAAAAACACACGGAAGAGAATCTGTATCTCGCACTTTACAGTATATAAGACGAATCTCTGAGAGCACGACGTATTGGATGTGTGTGAAAACAGTGTGCGCACCTTCATGCGCTTGAAAAGTTTAAAGTCATTTAATTTCAATTTTGCTCAAATATTGGTTGTTGGACACTAAATATGCCATATGTAGAATGTTGTTACAATGTAAAGTGATTTTAACCCTTTTCTGCCCATAATATACGTGTATAGCATAGCCTACATGGTTACATTTTCTTTATTTGTTTTCATAGCCTTCATTGTTTTGTAGGAACACATTGGGCAGGATGTGAAATAACAAAAAAAATAAAAGGCCTTTTATTTATCAAAATAGAAAAAAGTAAAAAATACAGAGATAATTACCATATATCGCCATTCAGTCAAAATACAGAGATATGATTTCTTCTGTCCCGAGAGTATAGGGATCAAATGTGCCTGAATAATGTCACAGTGCAAACCGTCTTTACACAAACCGATAAACCTTTCCAGGCCTTGACATGTAAAGTCTCCCTGTGGTGAAAATCCAGCTTTTAATGTTGTTTATGTGTCTATGTGGTGTTATTAATACGCTTTAACACACACATGTGTAAGTTCATAAGTCGACAGCATTGCTGAGTATTTCCTCCTTAAAACTGCAGTGAACCAAAGACAGTCTCAAAAACACGGTGTGAAATCGCTGGTGTTTCTGACGTCACAAACGACCTTGTAACCAATCAGATCAACGTGTGATCGTCAACCAGTGGATCTCTGAGTGAGGGAGTGGAGGCGGGGCTCATTTGCATAATCATAGAACCGCGTATACTAAATGAGTTACATTCAATTTTAACGAAAAAAAACGTCTAAATACGTCATTTTGGTGATGAAAGATGAGTTTTAAGGGATAAAATTAATGACTACAGGGGGACTTTAATCTTATTTTACGTGGGAACCCTGGAAATATCTTTTTTTTTTATTTAGTGCTGAAGTTTGATCTGATCGTGTTCTTCCCCCATCGCCTGAATAGAGGCCAAGTTCACTTACATGCTTTGTTTGCCAAGACAGAGGTTTATTGCACTTATCTTTGTTTGAGAATCAGCGTTTACAAACGGCTAAATCAGAGTGTAATTGCGCGGGAAGGACACATCTGGGAAACCTACCCAGCATGCTCGGCTCTCCCTCCAGCAGAGAGAGAATGTACTTGTTGAGGAAGAGCGTGCAGAAGCTGAAGAAGTACCAGAGCGCCAGGTACGTCAGAGCCCTGGAGTTCCACACGCCGGCGTCGTCCTCGATCACCGTGGTCTCGGTGATGGTGATCTTCAGGACCGGCTCTCCCGGCGTGCTCTCGCTGCGGGACAGCATCACGCGCTCCTGCCGCGGCCGGAAGCTGCCGAACGAGGGCCAGAACGAGGACTTCCCTGAGCGCTCGCTGCCGGCCATGGTGCGGGGAGACGGTGGCAAACTCCAGGAGTAATGAAGCAGTGACAACACATGAGAAGGACATCTGCAAATACAGGAAAATAAGCTCATTCACACCGTTCTAGTCCAAAACTCCAGATCGGCATGATATAATAGATGGCTAAAGTCACCTTAATTATCACAGTGTTTATTCTAAATGATTTATCGGTGCACATCATTATTGTCTTAATAATGTTGAATCAGAATAAGTTCCTCTTGCAGCATCTCTTCTCTGATGATGTGGGCGGGGCTATTACCTGTCACTCACATGAGATCAGCCAATAGCAAACCACAACCATCCAATCAATTCACCATGGACACAATCAAGCCCCGCCCACATTCGTTCTTGTTCGTCACCCGTATATGACACACTAGAGAAGAAAAAAACTGCATAAAACCTCCTTTTATGCCACACCTTAATTAAACGGCTCTTGTCCAAATATTATGTAAAGGAGATGGGTGTGTATGAACACAAAAGCATGTACATTAATCTATGTACCCACATAAATGAATAAATGACAAATAGCATGAATTACGTGTGACCGGTTTGTATCAGAAATGTCACCTCAGGTATTTTTAAAAACATGTATGCACACAATAAGCGCATTGTATCAAATGACTCATTTAAATTGTATCACATAATAGTTAAAGGCAATTAATATAAAGTAGAACCTTGCCAAGTTACTTTTTTTACACATGTCTTTAAGTGATTGTTCAAATAGTTGTGTAGTTATGAATGTTATATATATTCAAGAATGTGTCCTCAGTGCTGGTTTATGTACTTATGTCTTGTATGTTTGTCTAATCTATTTGTTTAATTAAGGTTATGATTATTTAAAGGACATAAAAGTCTATATGTTTATGCTATTATTTCTTCAAAAAAATACATTACAAATAAAGAACAAAGATCGTTTAAGACTCCATTCCGCTGCATGCAAGATATCTGCACGAACAAACAACAGGACGAAGTGATACTGGTCAATAGAAACATGATACTCTACCCAATGTGTTCATCCGAGACATTTAATCCGCATCGAAACACGCTTCATTTTCGGGGCTCTTTCACATTCCCTCATGGAAGCAGTGGCTGAAGTTCAGGAGAAATCATGAGGATCGGGATCTCTCGACACGTCTTCACTGCACTGATACTCTTTCCTGATGTCTGTGCACAAGCGGCGTGACTCTGCGCAGTGTAACAAAGAGGAAATGCTTTTGTTTTCAATCGCGCTGCGCAATTGCAGCGCAGCTTTGACTGGAGAAACTACATGAACGTCAAGAAAGATGCGGAAGTTACATTTTTTATATTTATTGCAAAGGTTAACGTTACAGACATTAACAGTAAGAAGAAAAACAGATGGGGAGACATCATAAGAGAATAAATTAGGCTACACAAATCAATACAATATTACATTTTGTCAGTATGAAAAATTAAAGGTTCCTTAAAATAGAATCAAGGATATTATGTTTTAGAAACCGTTGTTTTGATATTTTCTTAAGGGAAGTAAAAAGAGACTTTATATCAGAGAAGAATATTCTAAAATCAGGATTACATTGAATGGTCCTGGCTTTGTGAATATGAAATCTACCCAGAAGACAGTAATAATTCAGTATAATCAAAATTAACATCCTTACAATGAAAATCTGACAAAACAAACGAACAATTTGTTACAACAGCAGAAAACTAACAAGATAACTTCTGACCAGAGAGATTTGGAAAATGGGAACTGATCATAAAAATGTAGAATTGATTCTTCTTCAATATTGCTAAAGGAATATAAAGAAGATACATTCTCAGGAAACCTGCTCAAAAATTAATTACCATGGTAATATCTATGAACAATTTTGAAAAAGTTTGTTAGGAAAAGTCCATAAATGATTAAAATCGGAGTTTGGATAACAGATACTCCGTTTAGATCGTGCTTTAGGGAGGGATCTTGGAGTTGAAGTAAGAGCATTTCTAATAAAGAAGTTGTTGCATTTTTTTATAGTAGTTCATTATTAGACACTGGTACTCATATGCTACATTAGTGGTTAAATTGGGTTTGTTCTGTGGGGGGGCTCTGTGGTTTCAATGGCCCATGACCAAGTAAACACTGTAGTAAATATATCATGTAATATTTTTTATAAATTATAATACTGGAATGCAGAAAATACTTCACAGAACAAACTGCCATATAGCTAATTTAAGATATGTTTGGGGAAAAAAATACATATGGAATAATTCTTGTGCTTATTATTTGTCAACTAAATTGTCAAAGTGGATTTACATTGAATATTTTATTTAGGTTTCCAGTAATGATTGTTTGCAGAAAAGTTTTAGTGCATATATTTACTGACATGGAAATGACAATTATCGATAGTTTTTTGATTATTGATCATCAAATCGTTTTCCATTTAACTTCAAATGTTGTGAAAAACTAGTTTAGAAACACTTTTTGTCGAGAAAAAAGCGTTTTAAAGCAAATAAATATGGTGTCACATGACAGAAGCTGTATTTGTCGATCCTGTTAAAGCACTGTTCATATAATTAAATTGTTTATTAAATAATTTTATCACTATTGGTAAGAATAATACATGTTACCTCTCAAACATCATTCTTCCTTATTTTTGTAATTTTGTCTGTTTTTTATCATCTAAAAAAAGTGAAACAGAAAAATAGCCTAATATCTTTACCCGTTTCTGGATATTGCTTGATCAAGTATTGATCTAAATAGTCTTTATAATGAAGTACAAAAAATCATGACACTTGTTAATAAAAATATTTTTTATAAAAATACCCTTATTATCATCCCAAACATTTAATCTTTCACTCTGAGCATTAAATCACATAATCACATATTATTTATTTATTTAAAACACATAGTTCAAGGAATCATCAGCAAGAACATTTTACATCCATTTATTCCAGTAAACAAACGATCATTTCACCTCTATAACTGAAATAATGATTCATTTAGTCTCATGTTGAACAAACACTGAAAATGTGCAGAATTTACTTCTTCAGTGATTTGATGTAATACAATAAAAAATATAAATAATTATATATAATTATGATGCAAAAAAGATATAAATTATCAGGTAAATGTCAGTAATCCTGAAAACCTGAATGCTAAAACGGTCTCTAATGTGTCTAATTGTGTGCAGTGGAATATAAATGAAAACTTCTTGTTTACTGATCTGAGAGTTGCTGTAGTGCTGGATATCAGTCATGTGATCATCACGGCCCAATCACAGCCAGCGTACTGATACTCAGATCAACAGCACTCTTACTCATGTGATCATCACGGCCCAATCACAGCCAGCGTACTGATACTCAGATCAACAGCCCTCTTACTCATGTGATCATCACGGCCCAATCACAGCCAGCGTACTGATACTCAGATCAACAGCACTCTTACTCATGTGATCATCACGGCCCAATCACAGCCAGCGTACTGATACTCAGATCAACAGCACTCTTACTCATGTGATCATCACGGCCCAATCACAGCCAGCGTACTGATACTCAGATCAACAGCACTCTTACTCATGTGATCATCACGGCCCAATCACAGCCAGCGTACTGATACTCAGATCAACAGCACTCTTACTCATGTGATCATCACGGCCCAATCACAGCCAGCGTACTGATACTCAGATCAACAGCACTCTTACTCATGTGATCATCACGGCCCAATCACAGCCAGCGTACTGACACTGAGATCAACAGCACTCTTACTCATGTGATCATCACGGCCCAATCACAGTCCCCGTACTGATACTCAGATCAACAGCACTCTTACTCATGTGATCATCACGGCCCAATCACAGCCAGCGTACTGATACTCAGATCAACACCACTCTTACTCATGTGATCATCACGGCCCAATCACAGCCAGCGTACTGATACTCAGATCAACAGCACTCTTACTCATGTGATCATCACGGCCCAATCACAGCCAGCGTACTGATACTCAGATCAACAGCACTCTTACTCATGTGATCATCACGGCCCAATCACAGCCAGCGTACTGATACTCAGATCAACAGCACTCTTACTCATGAGATCTGGATTAAACATTGGAAACATGATGAGAGCAGAAAGATCCAGATCTACAGGAGTGACGTTTACTGACTATTGACCGGTAAGATCCTCAGAGAGCCAGAACAATAGAAGAATGGAAAGAGTGTGTGTGTGAAGGAGGTTGTGAATGTGTGTAGATGTGTGTTAGTTACAGGATCAGAGAACGACACCGTTCCTCCATTATAGTCCAGATTCACTCTCACACGATCAAGCTTCCGTTCAACGCGAAAACCAGAACCTGAAGACCATCCGCACAGATCATACTCCACACTCCAGACATCAGTGTTGAAGAAACTGTGTCCCTTCCTCTGGTTTGATTCTGTAGTTACTCCAAGACTCCAGTATAAACTGTTACTCTGTTTAACCTCCACATCCCAGCAGTGTGTTCCTGAGTTAAAGCCCTCTGAACCCAGAACACAGAGACAGTCAAATCTCTCTGGATTATCAGGAAGAGTTTGTTTGTTCCCGCTGAGTCTCACACTGGTCAGATCATCAGACAGGACGAGCCATGGATCCGCAGTGTTTGGATCCAGAATCACAGGAGCTGATGAGACACAATACACAGATGCTTTTATTCTGATCTTCATTTAATGATCAACAGTGAATAACACAGATTATGATGAACCCAACACAGATTATGATGAACCCAACACAGATTATTATGAACCCGACACAGATTATCATGAACCCGACACAGATTATTATGAACCCAACACAGATTATTATGGACCCAACACAGATTATTATGAACCCGACACAGATTATCATGAACCCAACACAGATTATTATGAACCCAACACAGATTATTATGAACCCAACACAGATTATCATGAACCCAACACAGATTATTATGGACCCAACACAGATTATTATGAACCCAACACAGATTATTATGAACCCAACACAGATTATTATGGACCCAACACAGATTATCATGAACCCAACACAGATTATCATGAACCCAACACAGATTACTATGAACCCAACACAGATTATTATGAACCCAACACAGATTATCATGAACCCAACACAGATTATTATGGACCCAACACAGATTATTATGAACCCAACACAGATTATCATGAACCCAACACAGATTATTATGGACCCAACACAGATTATTATGAACCCAACACAGATTATTATGAACTCAACACAGATTATTATGAACCCAACACAGATTATTATGGACCCAACACAGATTATTATGGACCCAACACAGGTTATTATGAACTCAACACAGATTATCATGAACCCAACACAGATTATGATGAACCCAACACAGATTATTATGAACCCGACACAGATTATTATGGACCCAACACAGATTATTATGGACCCAACACAGGTTATTATGAACTCAACACAGATTATCATGAACCCAACACAGATTATTATGAACTCAACACAGATTATCATGAACCCAACACAGATTATGATGAACCCAACACAGATTATTATGAATTATGACACTTGTCCTGTTGATCAAACACATGTTCCTCTGATCACTGTCAGTGCTGTTATTAGTTTCACACTCGTTTTTATCATCAGCGTTTAACGAACATCAACTAAAAACATTACATATGAGATTCAGATATTTGTGTCCATCAAGAGAAAGTGATACTTTGGGAAAATTAAACAATAAATAAATGAGAACTGTTGAAATTTATGCTGTCGAGGAAGAACTGTAAGTGTGTGTCTGATCTTCATCTGGTCATCTTCTTTTCATTGGCTCTTATAGTCTGTGTTTTGTTTTAAATTAGTTTATTCTGACTGTCTGTTGTGTTACTGTCTGTGACTTACAATCACAAATCACTTTCAACACTTCCTAGCCATGCCCTAGCAACCGTTGTCGAGCAACCTAGCAACCCAAATCCAAAGAGGGATATCTTCTAATCTGAATGTCATAGAGGAGTTGCGGTTGGTTTATATCATTCATACTGGGAAGCAGCATCTGAAGTAACATCATTAGCAGCTGCCAAGCCACTCCCTAGCAACTAAACAGAGTACCCTAGCAACTGTTCAGCAAGACCTATATCTCTGCACCAGAACATCATAGAGACATGGCAGTTGGCTCCTTTGACTAATGCTAGCAAACAGGACTTCCATCATGATTCACATGCTAACAGAATAGCTACATGCTAATAGCGATTAAAACATGTCAATAATGCTAACTAAAACACAGTAGCACCATGCTAATCATGTTAGCACCATGTTAACAACACGTTAATCATGCTAGTATCACGTTAATCAAATTAGCATCTTGTTAAAACATGCAAGCAACATGATGATTGTGTTAGCATCATGCAAGCAACATGCTAATCTTGTTAGCATTTCGTTAAAAGAATGTTTGCAAAATGTTAATCATGTTAACATCATGCTAAGAACATGCTAATCGTGTAAACAACATGATAAATGTGTTAGCATAATGTTAGCAAAATGCTAATTGTGTTAGCATCTGCCTAGTGCCAAGTTTTGCCATTGCAAGCACCTCTCACTTTTTCTTAAAGGTGCATTGCGCAACTTTTCATGTTAAAATACCTGTTTTTCTATCCTATACATGCTTAAAGAACTGCCTGATGGGCTGAATGAGCCCTTCTCTGCTCACTGAGATTGCCTCTCTAATCCTGTACAGTAAAATGTATAAGAGGGATTCAGGCTCGAATTTGAGACTGGGCGTGACGTCATGCGCGTTCACGCTCACCAGGCTATGTCTCGCAGGTTTGTGTATAAGCCGCCATTCTCCGCATCAGCGAAGACAACTCGTGCGTCAAAGGTAGAAGATGGATTCAAAGAGACCGGCTTGTAGTCCATTCCAAACCCCAACGCAAACTCCACGTAAAGTAAAGAAAAGAAAAATTTTGTCTAGTGCCACCACTCTGGTTGCAGTTTCGCTTGTCGCCAGAGGGGGCGTAGTTCTATCTATCTATCTATCTATCTATCTATCTATCTATCTATCAGTTTGTGTCATGAAGAGCCTCTAACTCTCCACCCCTCCATCATGTCCCGCTCAGATCTCCTGCCGTCAGACTCACTGTGTTGGACGATGTCCTGCATCTTCTTCCAGACTCTGAACGGCAGGTTGCCCAAGTATCGTGGCACATGAATCAGAGCTCCAGAAGCCATCTGTGGATCCGGCCGTGAGCTCTGGACTCTGGAAGAACATTCAGGAGTCAGAACTGCAGTGGCTTTGGATCAGAACCAGAGAGACCAGAGACAGGAGCAGATCACTCACCTTTCCATCGAGACTGGAAACTCCTGCAGAACAAACACACCATTATCATCAAGAACTCAATCAACCAACCAATGATCAACCAATGATCTGAGATCAGACCTTCAGAAAGCGGACGTCAGTGGCTTTCATCATCTCCTCCATGTCTGTGATTGTGTGTGAAAGAGCTGAGATGTGTGTGTTCATCTCCTCCAGCTTCTCCTTCATCATCTGCTTCTTCTGCTCCTCTTCCTCCCTCAGTGCAGTGACTGTCGCTTCTTCTTCATCTCTGAGAAACTGATGAAGCTTCTCAAACTGATGTTTAATCTGACGCTCTGTGTGCTCAGCTTGAGTCTGAAATCACATCACATTCACTTCAATCATCTCCATCGACACACATCATTAATATCCAAGATAAACTCGGATACCCGACATAAAACTGATCCAGAAGCAGATTGCTGCTAGTCATTTACAGAAATAACAAAATGGAATCTATTATATCAAATCATAACTATATACACTCACCTAAAGGATTATTAGGAACACCTGTTCAATTTATCATTAATGCAATTATCTAATCAACCAATCACATGGCAGTTGCTTCAATGCATTTAGGGGTGTGGTCCTGGTCAAGACAATCTCCTGAACTCCAAACTGAATGTCAGAATGGGAAAGAAAGGTGATTTAAGCAATTTTGAGCGTGGCATGGTTGTTGGTGCCAGACGGGCTGGTCTGAGTATTTCACAATCTGCTCAGTTACTGGGATTTTCACACACAACCATTTCTAGGGTTTACAAAGAATGGTGTGAAAAGGGAAAAACATCCAGTATGCGGCAGTCCTGTGGGCGAAAATGCCTTGTTGATGCTAGAGGTCAGAGGAGAATGGGCCGACTGATTCAAGCTGATAGAAAAGCAACTTTGACTGAAATAACCACTCGTTACAACCGAGGTATGCTGCAAAGCATTTGTAAAGCCACAACACACACAACCTTGAGGCGGATGGGCTACAACAGCAGAAGACCCCACCGGGTACCACTCATCTCCACTACAAATAGGAAAAAGAGGCTACAATTTGCAAGAGCTCACCAAAATTGGACAGTTTAAGACTGGAAAAATGTTGCCTGGTCTGATGAGTCTCGATTTCTGTTGAGACATTCAGATGGTAGAGTCAGAATTTGGCTTAAACAGAATGAGAACATGGATCCATCATGCCTTGTTACCACTGTACAGGCTGGTGGTGGTGGTGTAATGGTGTGGGGGATGTTTTCTTGGCACACTTTAGGCCCCTTAGTGTCAATTGGGCATCGTTTAAATGCCACGGCCTACCTGAGCATTGTTTCTGACCAAGTCCATCCCTTTATGGCCACCATGTACCCATCCTCTGATGGCTACTTCCAGCAGGATAATGCACCATGTCACAAAGCTCGAATCATTTTAAATTGGTTTCTTGAACATGACAATGAGTTCACACTGTACTAAAATGGCCCCCACAGTCACCAGATCTCAACCCAATAGAGCATCTTTGGGATGTGGTGGAACGGGAGCTTCGTGCCCTGGATGTGCATCCCACAAATCTCCATCAACTGCAAGATACTATCCTATCAATATGGGCCAACATTTCTAAAGAATGCTTTCAGCACCTTGTTGAATCAATGCCACGTAGAATTAAGGCAGTTCTGAAGGTGAAAGGGGGTCAAACACAGTATTAGTATGGTGTTCCTAATAATCCTTTAGGTGAGTGTATAGTGATCCAACAGCTGTAATGAAAATGACTCTCGTTTCTGTTTCCTCACCTTGATGTGTTGAACTGTTTCTTCAAACTCTCCTTTAATTTCTTCATTGTGTTTAAGTTTCTCCTGTAAGGACTTCAGTGCTGTATTGAGCTCCTCCTAGAATTGAACAAAAATACATAAAACACCAGATTACAGTGAAGAGAAGACAATACAGTGATATGATCATATAATGCAGTGAAAAAGTATTTGCCCCAATCTCAAACTAAATTGATTCAGAAATTAAAACCTACCATAAAACTAAGGCAGCCTGAGTAAACACAAAGAACAGTTTGTAAATGACAATGTTATTTATTGAAACAAAAAAAGGTATCCAAATACCACCTGGGCTGGCGTGAAAATGTATTTGCCCTGTAGTTATTAATTCCTCAAATCTATGAAACCGCGTTTATAATGTAGTTGAGCTGGTCTAAACACAACCAGTCCTGATCACTGCCGCCCTGTTCAATCAAATCAACACTGAATACTGAAGCCTGATTGGTTCACGTCTGTGCAACTGTACAGACAAATGGCTTTTCAGCCCGCCAACTGGACGGGGATTAAGGGAAATGAAGATGTGGATGCATTAGCAAAACAGGCTCTGAAGCATGAGGAGATCGTGTGCATACCACTCAGTAAATCTGAAGCCAAAGGAATGATCAAAAGAAACATCATTAAGGAGCGGCAGAACAGTCTCTATATACTACAGTCTCTATATACTACAGTCTCTATATACTACAGTCTCTATATACTAGTCTCTGTATACTACAGTCTCGGTATACTACAGTCTCTGTATACTACAGTCTCTGTATACTACAGTCTCTATATACTACAGTCTCTATATACTACAGTCTCTATATACTACAGTCTCTATATACTAGTCTCTGTATACTACAGTCTCTATATACTACAGTCTCTGTATACTACAGTCTCTGTATACTACAGTCTCTGTATACTACAGTCTCTATATACTACAGTCTCTGTATACTACAGTCTCTATATACTACAGTCTCTATTTACTACAGTCTCTATATACTACAGTACAGTCTCTGTATACTACAGTCTCTATATACTACAGTCTCTGTATACTACAGTCTCTGTATACTACAGTCTCTGTATACTAAGTATACTCTGTATACTCTGTATACTAAGTATACTCTGTATACTATATACTTAGTAAGTAAGTAAATTTTATTTACAAAGCACATTTAAACATAGCAGAGTGCTGAACATAGTAATTTGTAAATAACAACACAGACACATAAAATCAAAACAAGCATTAAAACAGGATATTAAATATCAAAACGCCAGGGAATAGAGATACGTTTTCAATTTTGATTTAAAAATGCAAATGGAAGGTGGCGGATGTCCAGCGGCAATTGATTCCATAGACAGGGGGCAGCAACTGAAAAAGCTCTATCTCCCTTAGTGTTTAAACGGGAGCGGGGATAGATAATAGAGCCTTGTCTGAAGATCTTAATCTGAAAGGTGGCAGAGGAGTAAGAAGATCTATTAGGTAAACTGGAGCTTGACCATTAAGAGCTTTAAAAACAAACAACAAGATTTTAAACTGAATTCTAAAATGAATCGGGAGCCAATGAAGGGACGCTAAAATTGGGGTGATATGATCAAATTTCTTTGTCCCGGTCAGCAGCCTTGCAGCTGCATTTTGTACCAACTGGAGGCGACCAAGTGATAACTAAGGAAGACCCAGATACAAAGAATTACAATAATCTAAGTATGAGGTAATAAAAGCAAGAATATCCTTCTCTAAGTCTTGTGTTGACAGAAACTATTTAATATTTGAAATAATCCGCAATTTATAAAAACTATTCCTAACAACAGAATTGATTTGTTTAGTAAAGCACAATTCTGAGTCCATGATAATGCCAAGGTTCCTAACCTGAGAGGAAACAGAGGGAAAATAATTGCTTAGCTCCCCAATAGTACTACTCCTCAATTTTGGGGAACCAAAAACAATTATTTCCATTTTGTCCTCATTAATTTGGAGAAAGTTAAGCGCTAACCATTTCTTAATGTCCCCGATGCAATCCAGTAAAGGTTGAATTGAATCACCAGCTTTCAATGGCAGGTACAGTAACTTGTAAGTCATCTGCATAAAAATTAAACGATAAATTGTGCTTCCTAATAATATCCCCCAATGGACGCATATATAAGTTAAAAAGAAGGGGACCCAAAATAGAGCCCTGCGGAACTCCACTAATAATAGGAGCAGAAGATGAAGAAATATACTACATCTCTATATACCACAGTCTCTATATACTACACTCTCAATATACTACAGTCTCTATATACTACATCTCTATATACTACAGTCTCTATATACCACAGTCTCTATATACTACACTCTCAATATACTACAGTCTCTATATACTACATCTCTATATACTACAGTCTCTATATACCACAGTCTCTATATACTACAGTATCTATGTACACTACATCTCTATATACTACAGTCTCTATATACTACACTCTCAATATACTACAGTCTCTATATACGACAGTCTCTGTATACTACACTCTCAATAATACTACAGTCTCTATATACGACAGTCTCTATATACCACAATCTCTATATACCACAATCTCTATATACCACAGTCTCTATATACCACAGTCTCTATATACTACAGTCTCTATATACTACAGTCTCTATACCACAGTCTCTATATACTACACTCTCAATATACTACAGTCTCTATATACCACAGTCTCTATATACCACAGTCTCTATATACTACAGTCTCTATATACTACAGTCTCTATACCACAGTCTCTATATACTACACTCTCAATATACTACAGTCTCTATATACCACAGTCTCTATATACCACAATCTCTATATACCACAATCTCTATATACCACAGTCTCTATATACCACAATCTCTATATACCACAGTCTCTATATACTACATCTCTATATACCACAATCTCTAGATACCACAGTCTCTATATACTACAGTCTCTATATACTACAGTCTCTATATACTACAGTCTCTATATACTACAATCTCAATATACTACAGTCTCTATATACCACAGTCTCTATATACCACAATCTCTATATACCACAGTCTCTATAAACTACATCTCTATATACTACAGTCTCTATATACTACATCTCTATATACTAGTCTCTATATACTACAGTCTCTATATACTACATCTCTATATACTACAGTCTCTACTGTATATACTAGTCTCTATATACTACAGTCTCTATATACTACAGTCTCTACTGTATATACTACAGTCTCTACTGTATATACTACAGTCTCTACTGTATATACTACAGTCTCTATATACTACAGTCTCTATATACTACAGTCTCTATATACTACAGTCTCTACTGTATATACTACAGTCTCTATATACTACAGTCTCTACTGTATATACTACAGTCTCTATATACTACAGTCTCTATATACTACATCTCTATATACTACAGTCTCTATATACTACAGTCTCTATATACTACAGTCTCTATATACCACAGTCTCTATATACTACACTCTCAATATACTACAGTCTCTATATACCACAGTCTCTATATACCACAGTCTCTATATACCACAATCTCTATATACCACAGTCTCTATATACTACAGTCTCTATATACTACAGTCTCTATATACTACAGTCTCTATATACTACATCTCTATATACTAGTCTCTATATACTACAATCTCTATATACTACAGTCTCTATATACTACAGTCTCTATATACTACATCTCTATATACTACAGTCTCTATATACTACAGTCTCTATATACTACATCTATATACTACAGTCTCTATATAGTACATCTCTATATACTACAGTCTCTATATACTACAGTCTCTATATACTAGTCTCTATATACTACAGTCTCTATATACTACATCTCTATATACTAGTCTCTATATACTACAGTCTCTATATACTACATCTATATACTACAGTCTCTATATAGTACATCTCTATATACTACAGTCTCTATATACTACAGTCTCTATATACTAGTCTCTATATACTACATCTCTATATACTACAGTCTCTATATACTAGTCTCTATATACTACATCTCTATATACTACAGTCTCTATATACTACAGTCTCTATATACTACAGTCTCTATATACTACAGTCTCTATATACTACATCTATATACTACAGTCTATATAGTACATCTCTATATACTACAGTCTCTATATACTACAGTCTCTATATACTAGTCTCTATATACTACAGTTTCTATATACTAGTCTCTATATACTACAGTCTCTATATACTACATCTCTATATACTAGTCTCTATATACTACAGTCTCTATATACTACATCTATATACTACAGTCTCTATATAGTACATCTCTATATACTACAGTCTCTATATACTACAGTCTCTATATACTAGTCTCTATATACTACATCTCTATATACTACAGTCTCTATATACTAGTCTCTATATACTACATCTCTATATACTAGTCTCTATATACTACAGTCTCTATATACTACATCTATATACTACAGTCTCTATATAGTACAGTCTCTATATACTACAGTCTCAATATACTACAGTCTTTATATACTACAGTCTCTATATAGTACATCTCTATATACTACAGTCTCTATATACTACAGTCTCTATATACTAGTCTCTATATACTACAGTTTCTATATACTAGTCTCTATATACTACAGTCTCTATATACTACATCTCTATATACTAGTCTCTATATACTACAGTCTCTATATACTACATCTATATACTACAGTCTCTATATAGTACATCTCTATATACTACAGTCTCTATATACTACAGTCTCTATATACTAGTCTCTATATACTACATCTCTATATACTACAGTCTCTATATACTAGTCTCTATATACTACAATCTCTATATACTACAGTCTCTATATACTACAATCTCTATATACTACAGTCTCTATATACTACAATCTCTATATACTACAGTCTCTATATACTACAGTCTCTATATACTACAGTCTCTATATACTACATCTATATACTACAGTCTCTATATAGTACATCTCTATATACTACAGTCTCTATATACTAGTCTCTATATACTACAGTTTCTATATACTAGTCTCTATATACTACAGTCTCTATATACTACATCTCTATATACTAGTCTCTATATACTACAGTCTCTATATACTACATCTATATACTACAGTCTCTATATAGTACATCTCTATATACTACAGTCTCTATATACTAGTCTCTATATACTACATCTCTATATACTACAGTCTCTATATACTAGTCTCTATATACTACATCTCTATATACTAGTCTCTATATACTACAGTCTCTATATACTACATCTATATACTACAGTCTCTATATAGTACAGTCTCTATATACTACAGTCTCAATATACTACAGTCTTTATATACTACAGTCTCTATATACTACAGTCTCTATATACTAGTCTCTATATACTAGTCTCTATATACTAGTCTCTATATACTAGTCTCTATATACTACAGAAGGTTGTGGACACAGGAAAGACATCTAGAAAAAACAATGAAGAGGAGAACATCTTGACAAGGCTGAGGGTAGGGCATACTGGACTTAATAAAACATTGCACTTAATAAATAAACACCCTTCAGGATTATGTGAACACTGTCAAATAGAGGAATCAGTAGAACATGTAATTCTTCACTGTCAAAAATTCTCTCGAGAGCGAGAAACATTAAGGAGGGAAAGCAGAACGCTTGGACAGGAAGAATTAAGTCTAAAAAATGTATTTGACATTGAGGTAGGGAAACTATTCCATTATTTGAAAGAAACTGGATTGATAAATAGAGTTTAGGGAGCAGGGAATACATTTATTTATTTTGTTTTGTTTATTTATATGTATATATATTATTAATTTATCAAGGGATAGAAAACTCTGGTGTACACTCCAACATAGTAGGTGGCGATAATGCACCATAATGCTGGTTGCCAACCTCCATAAAACGTAACAAAGAAGAAGAAGAAAATGGATGGGGCCGACTGCATATTTTAGTTGCGCTGAAAATGATTTTCATCAGAATTGTTTCATCAGCCCCGTCACGTCCTCCCAGCTGAAGTACAAGCTCTGCTAGTGAACAGCACTGTGGAGGAAGATCCCACGGCGAGTCAGGCTTTTACAGCCGCTTCTTCCTCGTTCCTAAGAAGCATCGCAGCCTCAGGCTCATCCTCGATTCGAGATGTCTGAACCGTGCTCCGGTAAGACGGACGTTCAGAATGCTGACTTAAAAACAAATTTTCTCGCAGATCTGATTTTTCTGGTTTATATCAGTGGATCTGGAGGAAGCATAGTTTCATATCAAGATAGCCCCTCATCACAGTTCCTGAGATTCACGTTTGAAGGGGTGGCTTACCAGAATAATACAGTCCTACCACTCTCTCTTGCTCTGCGCACTTTTACGGAATGTGTGGATGCGGCCCTCTTCCCCCTGAGACAGAGTTACCCTGAATTACCTCAATGATTGGCTGCTTTTAGCCCAATCGAAGGAGGACCTATGCGCACACACACACATATATTTGCTTATCAGGACCAAGGCTATGTTAGTAACCGGAACAATCTGTGTTTATGACTTATGGTTCTTTACATGTGAATCAAGAAACATTCATCTTACCTTATATGATGAAACCACTTCACTGATGGGTCTGAATTTATGATTGTCGTGTTGTTTTGAATCTCTGCACACTAAACACACAGGCTGTTTGTCCTCCAGACAGAAGAGTTTGAGTTTCTCACTGTGTAAACTGCACATCTCCTCAGACCCTGATGAACGCTTCTCACTTCTCTCCTTCAGGAACGACTCACACAAGTTTTTTAACGCCAGATTAACTGGAGGATCAGATCTTGAGGTTCTCCTGCAGACAGGACACTCCTGAGATTCCTTGGTTCTCCAGAACTGTTGAAGACACTCTTTACAGAAACTGTGACTACAGAATAAAATAACAGGAGCCGTGTAGATGTCATGACACACGGGACAAATATAATCATCTTCAGCTGCTGAAGCCATTTTCACTGTTTGAGCTCTAAATCTAAACTTTACTTTCACTTTCTGAACGACGGTTTAAAAAATGAATCACCATGAAAATCACAAAGATCAGAAACAAACTTGTTCAGAAACAAACTTCTCAAATTCTTCTGTAAAGTTTTTCCCTTCGTACTCCACTGGTCGCTGATCCTTTATTGCTTTTGTCGAGACAATGTCCGTATGGCAGAAAAGAGAAATAACAACTCAGCCTCTTCCTGGTTAGTGTTGTAAGAGGGTGGAGCTTCTGATCAAGTCAAACAACATCAGGATTTCTTCATGTAAAATTAACTTGCATTGAAACGTTAAGATATAACACTATAAAGCCTTGGATAAAACATAAAAGAACAATGAAAATACTAAAATATAAAAAATTTAAAATAAAAGATCTCAAAACCTTTGTCAGAGAGTTTCTCCAGGGTCTGTCATGATCCAATCTTTCTCAAATTGATTTCTTCTCATGCTGAAGTTTCAGTGATAAACACTCATCTGTTGATCATGCTGATTGTCAGTGTTTGGAGAAACAAACAGATCAACAGATTAAAAGTCCTGAATAAACAGGAGAAAAATAGATCCCTCATCAGCACCTTTGTCAAAGGTGTCATGACATGAGAAACCAAATTTGCCTTGATCTATTGGTATATAAGAGATCTATGTACTATTAAAACTTCCTGCAAGTTTCATAGCTTAAGACGTCCTCCCCATTATAAACGAAGCATTTATTTAATCAAGCTCTAAATACAGCTCGTTCTGGATCCATGGTATGAAGTGACGTCACGGTACGAAGTGACGTACCAGTCGTTTGCATATGACCGCCTCCAGCGCAGGACAACTACGCCTCATTTCGCATCGTTGTCGCGCGGCTCGCGCCCACAGGTGTTCAGTCGACGTGCAGCGACAGAACACAGACGTCAGGGACAGCAGTCGGATGCAGTTTATTTGCAGCACATAAATATGCAGCGAATTTTTGTCCCGCCAAAGCCTTATTTGATCGGTGAGTGATGTAGATGAGTCATGTTACTGAAAGAACGAGCAGAAAGAGAGAGAGAGAGAGCCCCGGCCACGTGCGCGCCTTCAAACTCTCTCTCTCTCTCACGTGCGCGCCTTCAAACTCTCTCTCTCTCTCTCTCTCTCTCTCTCGTGGGCGTTTGCTGAGTGAGTGCGGAGTTTGAATCGGAGGGTGATTGTGGAGTCCTTTCTTCATTTTCAAACTAAGGTCTGTTTACTTAAGTGTTGTTTCTCTCACTGTTTTTACTGTGTATGGTCACAAAGCACTGGGGATATTGAGGTGAGAATGTGGAGGTTGGGTTAGCCAGTTTTTAGACTGGCTGCCATGGCGAATGTGGAGACGGCGAGTTATGAGCAACTCACCCGGCAGCATGAAATTAAAGTGCCGGTTGGAGTTGAGTGCTCAGTCGAAGAATGTGTGTTAGCGGTAGGAGCGGTGGGTGGTGTTGGTCACAGTAGTATTCGTTCCGCGTCGAGAATGAATGGTGCTGTGGTGTTATTTTTAGACAAAATCGAGAACGTGAACGCGACGGTTGAAAACGGGATAGTCCTCAATGATAGTTTGATCAAGGTTTTCCCACTGGTTAACCCAGCGAGAAAGGTTTTGCTGTCCAATGTGCCTCCATTTATTGGTCCCGTCTGCCCAGTCAGAGAGTGTTCAGAATATCACAGGGAACAGGAGACATTAGACAACGTACCAACAAAGATTGCAAACAAGAGGAGACTTAAGAAGGGAAACTAATCAGGAGGGAACAGGTGGATTAACTCAAACAATAATCAGATAACAAGGGGGAGGGATCAGACAATGACAAGAGCACATGGCCCAAAATAACACAACACCCATGTGCATCACAAGACAGGACAGGCATGTGATAGGTTATACATTTAGACCAATCCTATTGTGCACCTAATAGATCAATCGTGGATAATATAATTTGAGATGTTCTGGAAGTCTCTAGACTGTTTGGGAAAAAATGTGGTCTAATTTCCCTAGATCAAGAGAAGGCGTTTGATCGGGTGGATCATCGTTTTTTTATGGTACATGTTTGACACTTCTGGTTTTCCACCTGCTTTCACTGCTTTGATTAAAGTGCTTTATGAAAATATTGAAAGTGTACTGAAAATCAATGGTGGTTTGAGTAGCCCTTTTAAAATACAAAGGGGCATTAGACAAGGATGCGTCAGGTATGCTTTACTCAATAGCTATAGAACCCATGTTAAATAAAATTAGAACTCATTTAAATGGTTTCATATATGAGATTTCTTTCCACCTATAAAGCTTTCAGCTTATGCAGATGATGTTTTAGTTTTAACCAGTGGTCAGGATGATATTGATAAGCTGGTTGACATTGTTAACATTTATGGAAAAATCTCATCTGCAGAAGTAAACTGGGCCAAAAGTTCAGCATATAGAGTTGGAGAATGGAATGAAGGAGAACTGGTATTACCTGGTGAAATGGTTTGTTCACAAAGAGGTCTGAAATATCGTGGAATTTTTTTGTGTGATGAAATAATGATGCAAAGAAACTGGGAAAGTATTGTTGACAATGTAGAAGGAAGGTTTGAAAGGTGGAAATGGCTTTTACCTTAAATGTCCTTTAGGGGGAGAGCATTGATTATTAATAATTTAGTAGCCTCCACATTATGGCACAGATGAACAGTTTTAGAGCCTCCTGAAGGAGTTCTTGGGAAAATACAGGTCAAGATGATCAATTTCTTTCAGGATAGATTACATTGGTTACCACGGAATGATTTGTACCTTCCAAAGGAAGAAGGTGGTCAAGGGGTGGTGGACCTTATAAGCAGGAAAGTAGGCTACGGTTTGTTCAAAAGTTTTTATACAGTCCTTGTATTTCATGGTTTGGACCAGGGTGGGGGTTCAGAAGAAATATCTTTTGGACAGATTGTAGAAGTTTTAATTTGAAGTCTATCTCAGCCTTTTATGAAAGTGTAAGAAGAGCATGGTGTATGGTACAGGTTAAAAGATCATTGTCATGTCAGTCTCTGTATTGGTTTTTGGAAGAGCCATTGATTAATGGTGCTCGACTTGATTTATGTGGAGATTCAACTTTGTGGATGATGCAAACTTTAACAAAAGCCAAAGGTGTTAAAATGAAAGACTTAATAGAAGTGGCTGGTGTCACACTGGACAATGTTGATGCATTTGCACAGAGACTTGGAATTAAATCAACAAGGACAGTCCATTTTTTATTAAAGAAGTGGCGAGAAAATTTGAGTGAAGAAGACTGGAACTTTTTGTCAAGTCAAGCTCTTCGTGAAAAAACGGATAATTTTCCTCTCTCTCTCTCTCTCATATGAGCCAAAATCAATTAAGAATTGACACGATGGTAAAAGATCGGAAGACTGAGGTTTCATGTGGTGGAGCATGGTGGAGCCTACATGTGATACAAAAATATTAACGTTAATAATTTATACTTTAGCACTGACGTTAGCCAATCATAACAGTGGGCTTTTTTTTTTTTAAATGTCCAAAAAACTATAGTAATACTATAATTGCACAAATTACAAGAACATAATAAAACAAAACAAAAAAACATGTCATGACCCCTTTAATACTTATGTAATACTTCCTACACGCTATACATAGATAAAGACGGACAGAGATGCAGAACTCAGGGTATAAGCATGGATGAAACAAAGGAAATTAATGAGATGATTGAAACAGAATAACTAATCAATCAATCAACCAGGGAAAGAAGCTTATGGAGCAGAATAATACAAAGAACCATGGGAAACGTAGTCAAAACACAACATACATTTTACAAACTAACACTGGATACTGGCTACAGTGTGAAATAATGCCAAATAGCCCATGATATATAGTCAAGTTGTAACGATCAGCCAATTAAGTTGAGTTAAAAAAGTTAAAATGGGGTCAGATTTTACTGTGAGGAATTGGTTGTTAAAAGAATGAGACAAAAACTGAGGTTAAAGTGGATAAGAACGGTGTATTTACAATCTTCACAGGAGACTTTGGAACAACACAATAAAACCATGAAAACTCAGGCTGTTAAAAATATAGAGTCCATCACACCATACCCTAAAACAGTCCATAAGAGTCCTGGGGTGTTGAAGCGTCCCAATGTTAGAGTCTACCAGTGTAAATACAGTCCAAAAGAAGTGATAATCCAAAAGTATGAACTTGTGTCTGGAACGAGTCTGTAAGATGGTAACTCCACACTCCAGAAAAGTGATTGGTATCTGTTGTAGATCTGCACAGGCTTAATACTGAAGCCCGAACCCAAAATCATTTAACCCGACCCGACCATTAGGGTTATATTTTAATCCCGAACCCGAGGGACGTTTCTCACAGAAAATATATATTTTTTCTTTTTGCAATATGATGTATTTTATGATTGCTTGGAACGACAATTAAACTAATACATGTACAAACACAGTTTCACAGAGGCCCCCTCAGGAGTCAGCACACAAGAAAATAAAGAGAAAAAGCACTTACCATTTACAAAACTCTGCTGTGGTTGAACAGGTGTAACAGTCACACATTCATCTGGAACTCAAACATGAAACTTCAAAACAAAGTTCACAAAGTTCCCGCACAACTATTTGCACAAATATATCCTTCTCAGTAGGAGTTGTGAAGGAAGAGAACAGCATCGACAGCGGATGGCTTCAGCGTCCTCCTGTGATTGACCGGTGCTGATTGAGGAGCTCCTCTCGCTGTTGCTGCTGTTTGCAGGGATGCAACCTAACCCTAACCCTAACCCAAACTAAACTCAAACTCAACCCTACTTTCTGTTGTACTATCATTCAGTAACCTTAATACCTGAGGTTAAAACTATCCCTGAAACGTGATGTGCGCGTTGGGATGCTCTGCTAACGTCTCCCTGATGGAAGGTGGGAGAAGACCATCCTGCATAATACCTAGCGCCGCCTTAGTACTGCGTTTCCAGTAAATGTTTTGGAGCGGTTCAAGTGGTGCCCCAATAATTTCAGGTGCAGTTTTGACCACCTTTGTCAGAAGATTATGGTCACGTGAAGTAGCCCTGCCAAACCAAACTGCATTACCTGTCAGTATATTCTCAATTGTACAGTGATAGAAGTTCAGTAGGATGTTAAAGGAGAACTCCGGTCAATTTTAACATTGAGCACATTTTTGTGTACATTTGGAGTGCTGTCAGTACAGAGAACAACGACAAAAATCGGTGTTGCCTACACCGTGTTATTTTCTTTTTAAAATGTGCTCCCTGTTGACTTCAATGGGGCAAGTTTTAAACCTGCTTTTAGCCTCTTAACATCCTTGATGTGTCATTATAAGTGCACAGCCATGTGAGTGGTGTTATTAAGAGTGAACACGGTCAATCTGACTGCAGAAGATGTGAAAGATATTAATAAAAATGATGTTAATTCAGCCAGCTCACATACCTGTATTTTCTTCCTGTTTTCGGTCGAAGTCCACAGTAGTCGATTATCGAGTTCGCGCGCGTGACCAGGTTGTATGAGATCCCGTTCTCCCAACTCGATAATCGAAATAAATAAATATTTAGTGTAATAGAATTACTAATTAGAATTTAGTGTAAAATGTTAGTGTTACTACAGTTTTCATAGAGTTACTACAGTAATTTAATGTGTAATCAAGGAAGATTCATCAAATCTGAAGTCCAGTGCTGCTTCTCTGTTTCTACTCCAGACTCAGTCACTGCTTCCGCAGGTCCCCCAAGGTCTGGAATCGGTCCTTCTCCACAATCTTCCTCAGGGTCCGGTCACCTCTTCTCGTTGTGCAGCGTTTTTTGCCACACTTTTTCCTTCCCACAGACTTCCCACTGAGGTGCCTTGATACAGCACTCTGGGAACAGCCTATTTGTTCAGAAATTTCTTTCTGTGTCTTACCCTCTTGCTTGAGGGTGTCAATGATGGCCTTCTGGACAGCAGTCAGGTCGGCAGTCTTATCCATGATTGCGGTTTTGAGTAATGAAACAGGCTGGGAGTTTTTAAAAGCCTCAGGAATCTTTTGCAGGTGTTTAGAGTTAATTAGTTGATTCAGATGATTAGGTTAATAGCTCGTTTAGAGAACCTTTTCATGATATGCACATTTTTTGAGATAGGAATTTTGGGTTTTCATGAGCTGTATGCCAAAATCATCAGTATTAAAACAATAAAAGACCTGAAATATTTCAGTTGGTGTGCAATGAATCTAAAATATATGAAAGTTTCATTTTTATCATTACATTATGGAAAATAATTAACTTTATCACAATATGCAAATCTTTTCCGAAGGACCTGTATATTTGTAATACTGGCCATACCATCTCAGGTACATGGCCAATTACCTCGGTTAAGTGACCGAAAACTGACGAGTTTGTGATCGTGAGACCCGCGTTAAACTGAAGGCGTGAGGACCTCAAAGCTCTCGAGCGGGGAGAGATCATGGCTAGATACGCCAGCACCGTCGGTTCTCCGGGCGACAGAGGAGGTGCAGTGCGGGTGAGTCCATCTTCGTGTAATTGTTACGACCCTGCGTTCCGCTTGCTCGCCTGCTGGTGGCGGTATTGCGTGGAGAGAGCGTGGGAGATTGCACACACCTGCTTCATCGTTATCTTCGATTGTGGAGAGGATAAAAGCTTGGATTCAACATCCCCTCTTCACTTCGTCCAGTGGATTGACAGCCCTGGCGGAGTCATTCGGACCTTCCTGTTCTACAACCCATACCAACCTTCTTTACTCCCCGACCGGATTATGTTTACCCTTATTGATTTGGAATCCCTAGACTTTGTTATATTTATTTTATTGTAATTATTGAGGATCAATAAAATCTTGCAAGTCATTTCTGGTGTACTTGGTTGCTTTATGTACGACCGAAACGAGCTGGCCATAACATAAATTGGGTGTCTCGTCCGCGATCCTACTGGGGTTGGAAGCGTGGGTAAGTATGGGTTGTATGTGTGTATGTTTTTTGTGAATGGTTACCTTTATAAATAGGAACTCTGGTTAGTCAGAGTGTTTCCAGCTGGGTTGTGTATACAATCCTTCCGACGGGGCACTGTTTGTTGTTTTGTTTTGTTATTTTGCCTTTCTTGTTTTTGGAGATGATCCTGGGTGGAGATTCACTCTCTGTAGGGGGTACGCTTCCGGACTTTCAGTTTGACTGATAGTTGCGGAGTTTAGCGTTTAATGTCGCCTCGAGCCCGGTACATCTCTGAAGACTAGGTAGGATTTAGTTAGTGTTTTTCTGAGTTAGGAGCTGGAGTTCTCTTATGTTATAAATGGTAAATCCATTCTACAAAAAAATAAAAAGGTAAATCGTTGAGTTTGCGTGTATAGTGCAGTTTATTTTGCGCTTACACTGTGTTTTGACTTGTGGGAAGTCTTTGAAAATTGTGAATGAGGTTGCGTAATATGGTGATGTAGTTCCTTTTTGAAGCAGTGGCTTATGGGAATTGTATTTTGAGTGAACGCCGTCTCACGAGTGTTAGCTAGTGGTTTCGTTTGTGTTATTGTGCATAAAACAGATGAACGAAATGTCTTCAGTGGTTGAGGATTTCTTTGCGTGTCCATCAGAAGCTTTGCTTGAGAGTTGTACAAAAGAGCAGTTAGTGCAAATCGCCGAACGCTTTAGTGTCGACTTTACTTCTCAGGAAAAGAGACTGAAGGAGACTATGGTGACTATTTTGAAGCGGTCACTTGTTGATAGAGGAGTTATAGAGGTAAGCACTGAGTTAATTACTCCGAGTGAATCGTTTGTGTCTACTCCTGCTGAGGTTTATGGTGAAGGTGAGACGAAATTTCCAGAATTGTCTTTGCAGGAGAAGCAATTGTGTTTAGATGCCGCGAAAATTCGTGCTGAACGAGATGATCGCGCTATGAGAGAGCATTCGAAGAGAGAAAATTAAGTCATCAGTTAGCTATGAGAAAAATGGAGCTTGATTTAGAAGAGCGAACGTGTCACGATACGCACACAAAAAGGGTGATAGTCCAAGTGCAGTTTATTGGGTAATCCGTAATCATAATCCAGGAAGAGCAAAAGGTCAAAGTCCATGTAAGCAGTCCAAAAACAAGAAATAAACACTAAACCAAACCAAGACTGACTCTGGGAAGCGGGTGACAAAATACAAGGATTCCAGAACAAGTGATAAAACAGACAGGGTATAAATAGACAGACACTAACAAGGTGAGTGGGAACAGCTGAGTGTGATAATGAATAATGAGTCCGACAAGGGTGATGGGGATTGTAGTCCAATAGTGACTGACACCTGTGGGGGAAGAGGACCTCTAGTGGCTACCCAGGGGACATCACCCAGACATTGTGACAGAACGCTTCAGTTAGAGAGAGAACGTGACGAGAGAGCATTTGAGATAAAAAAGTTGGAGTTAGAATTAGCAGCAAAGAAAGCTGAAGTTTCACAAGCGAATGTGCCTCCTGTTCCACAACAGCATGCGAATGCAGGTGAACCTGTGTTTGACGTTCAAAGAAATATGAGATTAGTTCCGCCAGTTTCTGGAAAGGAAGTGGATAAATATTTCTATCACTCTGAACGTGTTGCTTTGTCCATGAAATGGCCGAAAAGCTTTTGGACTTTATTGTTGCAGTGTGTGTTCACAGGTAAAGCTCAAGAAGTTTATTCTGCACTCTCATTGGAACAGAGTGGTGAGTATGACGTTGTGAAATCTGCTGTGTTGCATGCATATGAACTCGTGCCTGAGGCATATCGTCAGAAATTTAGGAATTTGAGTAAAGCTGATGAAAGTACTTATGTCGAATTTGCAAGAGAAAAAGAGAGCTTATTTGATCGTTGGAGCACTTCAATGAAGGTTACAACTAAGGAGCAGTTAAGAGAGTTAGTACTCTTAGAGGAGTTTAAACATTGTGTTCCTCATGCTGTGGCTACGTATCTTACTGAACACAAAGTGAGTACACTTTCTGAAGCCGCGCTTATGGCTGATGAATTTGTGTTAACCCATTGTGGGTCATTCAGTTCAGTGGGTCTTAAAACTAACAACATGAGTAACTCTAAGTTTTACTTTCAACCTAAGACAAAGTCTTCGGTAATGAGTAGGAATAGTAAGACGACAGTTGCTGAACATATTAGTAAGCCTGTACTCTCACGAGACATGGTTTGCTTTTATTGTAAGAAGCCTGGTCATAAAATAGCTGACTGTCTGATACTCAAGAAGAAAGAGAAAGTATCGAAACCTGTTGCTTTGGTTTCTACCTTACCGGTTACGGTTGACATTTGTGATGAGAAAGATTGCCATTTGTTCAGTTCTGGTAATAAATCTGTTGATCAGTGTATAACTTCTTCTGTTGATTATGCACCTTTTATCACAGAAGGAAATGTATCATTGCCTGGTTCAAAGGAAACGGTGTCAGTACGTCTTCTTAGAGATACGGGAGCCGCGCAGTCGTTTCTTTTAGAAGGAATTTTGCCTTTGACTTCTGAAACTGCTACGGGAACTCATGTATTGGTGCGAGGGTTTGAGATGAGGTTCACTGAAGTGCCTTTGCATCAAATTCATCTTTCCTCTGCCATTGTATCTGGTGAAGTAGTAGTTGGTGTTCGTCCTGCACTTCCAGTTCCTGGTATTACATTTATTTTGGGAAATTATTTAGCTGGTGAGAATGTTTGGGGCCGGAGTGAAGTGGCAGCTCCACCCATAATCGCATCTACACCTAGGAAATCTGATGTGGGAAACTGTAGAGAATTTCCTGAATTGTTTCCAGCTTGTGCAGTTACTCGATCGATGGCTAGACCATTATCTGAGGAGCAAGTTGAAATCCCACTGCATGATACCTTCTTCTATACTGTTCATACAGGTGATTCAGGATCAGATGTGTCCAAATGTCCTGAGCCGAGAGATCTGAAGTCCTGTTCTTCGTTGTCTTCTGACCAGAAAGATTCGACAGTGTTGCGACATGAATCTAACGATACATCACAGGTTCTGTCCACCCTTGAGAAAACCAATGTTGTTCTTTCTGACTTTGATGATTGTTGTTTGACTTCTTTATTCCAGATGTCTCGAGAGGATTTGATTAGAGCTCAACAGAGCGACGATAGTCTTAAAACTCTATTCTCTGAAGCAGAGCTTAAGAAATGTCCTGATCCTCAGTGTCCTTCGTACTTTCTTGATGATGGTCTGCTTTGTCGTAAAGTGATGTTGCATGAGAATGTCTCTCTGGAACCAAAAATCCAGATTGTGGTTCCTTTTTCAGTGAGGGAATCTGTGTTGCATTTAGCTCATAAGGGACTTGCTGGTCATACAGGAGTTCGTAAAACGTATGATCGAGTCTTGCGACAGTTCTATTGGCCTAAAGTGAAACGAGATGTGGCAAAGTATATTCGATCTTGTCATACATGCCAGATCACCAGTAAGCCAAACCAGAAAGTTCCTATTGCCCCATTAAAACCTATCTCCGTCGTGTCCACTCCTTTCGAATACTTGGTAGTTGACTGTGTTGGTCCTTTACCTCGGTCCAAAACTGGTCATCAATACCTTTTAACCGTCGTGTGTCAGACTACTCGTTATCCGGCTGCTTATCCGTTAAGATCCATCACTACTAGATCTGTCTTGAAAGCTCTCACTAATTTCATGTCGACCTTTGGAATTCCTAAAGTCATTCAGTCTGATCAGGGTTCGAACTTTATGTTGAAACAGTTCTCAAAAGCCCTGCGTCAACTTCGAGTAAACCACAATATCTCTAGCGCTTATCATCCGCAGAGTCAAGGAGTTCTTGAGAGGTTTCATCAAACCTTGAAGTCCCTTCTAAGGTCATATTGTGTAGAACTCGATGCAGATTGGGAGGAAGGTCTGCCATGGATGTTGTTAGCGATACGTGAGGTAATTCAAGAAAGTCTTGGGTTTAGCCCAAATGAATTAGTGTTCGGACATGTAGTGAGAGGACCTACGGCTGTGTTAGCTGAGGAGTGGCGGATGCCTAAACTTTCTGAAGACATTTCGGATTATGTAAGTGGATTCCGGCGTAGATTATATGAGGCAAGAGCTCTCGCTAAAAAGAAATTGAGTAAAACTCAAATAAAACTGCAACAACGCTTTGACAGAAGAGCTAAGCTAAGAGAATTTCAGGTAGGTGATCAAGTACTCGCTTTGTTGTCCCTACCTGTTAATCCATTTCAAGCTAAATTTACAGGCCCCTATAGTGTAGTTAAACGTCTTTCTGATAATAACTATCTGTTGAATACTCCTGACCGGAGGAAAAAGGTACAAGTTTGTCACAGTAACTTGTTGAAATTGTACACAGTTCCTGTTCGTTCTGTTACTGTGAATATGGTAAATTTTTGTGACTCTTTTTCAGAACCATCTTCTCTCTCTCCCAAAACGAGTGAGGATTCTTTAGAGAATGCTGTTGAGGACGAGAGTTTTCTTTCTCGAGGAAAAGTTGACGGGCGACTTAAAAACTCTGAGATTCTTTGTAACCTGACCTCTCATCTTTCTTATCTGACTGAAGGGGAGAGGAGTGATGTCACTGAGGTGGTGATGTCATTTCCCTCTCTTTTCCGCGATGTTCCTGGTCGTACCTCTATCATAGAACATGATATCGACGTAGGAGCTTCGTGTCCTGTTAAACAGAACGCATATAGAGTCAATCCTTTTAAAAGAGATTTGCTGAAACAAGAGGTGAACTATTTACTTGCTCATGGCCTGGCTGAATCCAGTTTCAGTTCATGGAGTTCCCCTTGTGTTCTAGTAAATAAATCCGATGGCTGATATCGATTTTGCACAGATTATCGAAAACTTAATTCTGTTACTAAGCCGGATTGCTTTCCTTTGCCTCGAGTTGATGACTGCGTCGATCATGTTGGCTCTGCCCGATATGTCAGTAAATTCGATCTTCTAAAGGGATATTGGCAGGTGCCGCTGACTGATCGAGCGAAGGAATTATCCGCCTTCGTCACACCGGATGCTTTCCTACAGTATACGGTTATGCCTTTCGGAATGCGAAATGCACCTGCGACATTCCAGCGTCTCGTAAATCGTATACTGTATGGAATGTCAGGATGTGAGGCATATCTTGACGACGTGGTGTTATATAGTTCATCTTGGTCCGAACATCTTAACCAAATTAAAGAACTATTTACCCGTCTAGCCAAAGCTAATCTTACGGTTAACCTCGCTAAGTCTGAATTCGCGAAAGCAACCGTTACCTATTTAGGTAAAATAGTGGGAAATGGTTGTGTAAAACCTATTGAGACCAAGGTTGAAGCCATTTGTGACTTTCCCGTACCCTCTACTCGTCATGAATTGAGACCGTTTCTCGGTATGATGGGATATTACCGAAGCTTTTGTGAAAATTTCGCAAGTGTAGTTTCTCCTCTTACCGATCTATTGAGTCCCAAATTAACTTTTCAGTGGTCTGAGCTCTGTCAACAAGCTTTTAACAATTGTAAAGCGTTGCTGGCATGTGCCCCTGTTCTAACCGCCCCGGATTTTGAGAAATCTTTTAGCCTTGCAGTCGATGCAAGTGCTTGTGGTGCGGGCGCTGTTCTTTTACAGGAGGATTCGAGCAAGGTTTTGCATCCTGTAAGTTACTTTTCTAAAAAGTTTAATCGACATCAACAAGTATACTCTACTATTGAGAAGGAAGCTCTCGCCCTAGTGTTGGCAGTCCAACATTTCGAGGTATACTTAGGGTCCATCGCTGCGCCGATTATTGTCTATACCGATCATAATCCGTTGGTTTTCTTAAATCGGATGAGGAATCAAAACCAGCGACTTATGCGATGGAGTCTCATTTTACAACCGTTCTATCTTGAGATTAAACACATTCAAGGGAAGGATAATATCATAGCTGACACACTATCAAGAGCATGACCTAACCTCTACGTTGTCCCTTTCCTTTGCATCTCTAGGGCCCAGAGGTGCCGAAGGATGAAGATGACGTTCAGAGTACTCTTGCACTTATTTTGGGTTGTGCTAACTGTCTTCTCTTGTTTTTGATTTTTAGATTCATAGCTGAATCTTTTTCTTTTGGAGGGAGGTGTTACGACCCTGCGTTCCGCTTGCTCGCCTGCTAGTGGCGGTATTGCGTGGAGAGAGCGTGGGAGATTGCACACACCTGCTTCATCGTTATCTTCGATTGTGGAGAGGATAAAAGCTTGGATTCAACATCCCCTCTTCACTTCGTCCAGTGGATGTCACGGTTTATGAATTCACTGGCTCCTTCTTGTCTCGTGTTTCTGTTGTTATCCGTGTGGGTGTGTGTGAGTGGGCGTTACCACTCCATTCAGCTGATCAGCGATCCAGCTGATCACCATCTACTCACCAGCTGCAGCTCATTTATTCATATATATATACTCACCGTTTTCTCCCCTCATTGTCAGATCGTTGTATGAAGTCCCTCGTGTGTGTTGGTTCCTCCTGTCGGCGTGTCAGCTCGTGTCTTGTTCGTGTGTCTCTGGGATTATCACCGGCTGTGGATTACATCACCTCACTTGGATCTTCACTTCACCTCATCACTCATCACCGGACTCCTGACCATCTTGTCCCTGCGTCACCAGTTGTGTTGTTGTGTGTGTCTGACCAGGACTGAGATTAAACTTCTTCACTTGCATTTTGCTTCCGTGGTTTTTGCCGTTACAGAACGATCTGACCCGTTATGGAAGCAGCGAGTGAGGCAAACCCAATGGAAGAGTTTGTAAACTCCAGCATCCAGCGCATGGAGACTCAGGAGAGGAACCTGAACGAAACGGGACGCGCCGTTCAGTTACTGGTGGCGCAGGTGTCCGAGCTCACCCAGCAGATACAACAGCTATGAGTTCCCACTGCGCCCCCCACACTGGCCGTTCCCTCCACTCCACCTGCGGATGCCTCCCAGTCGGAACCCCGTTTACCCATCCCACAAACATATGATGGTGAGCCAAGTTTCTGTCGTGCTTTTTTAACACGATGTTCTATGCACTTTGCCCTGCAGCCTCGCACTTTTCTGCACGAGAGGTCTAAAGTAGCATTCGTGCTCACGCTGCTGACGGGGAGAGCAGCACTCTGGGGAACGGCGGTGTGGGAGAACCAAGATCCATGCTGCGCCTCGTTCCAGGCACTCTCCGCCGAGATGAAGAGGGTCTTTGACAGAGCGGTCGCCGGGAGGGAGGCGGCTCGTATGCTCGCGGAGTTAAGACAAGAGGAAAGATCAGTATCGGATTACTCCATCGAGTTTAGAACCCTGGCGGCAGAGTGTCACTGGAACGAGGAGGCGCAGTGGGACATGTTCCTGCATGGGCTGGCTGACCGCGTTCAGAGGGAGATCTACGCCCTGGATCTTCCCACATCCCTGAATGGACTCGTAGATCTGGTCCTTCGTGTGGACGCACGACTAACAAGAGTGGAACGCAGAGCACCATCTAATCGGGCCAGGGGGGGGAGTCGAGAGTCAGCGATCCAGCGGCGGGGACGCGGTCAGCCCCGTCTACGATCACGAACCCATGCAGGTCGGGCGAGCTCGGCTTTCCCGGCAGGAGAAGGAAAGGCGGAGATCCCAAGGACTATGTCTTTACTGCGGGGCCGCGGGTCACTTCGCTTACAACTGCCCCGTAAAAGGCCAAGCCCGGCAGTAAGATTGAGGCTACTGTCGGGTGGGATCTCCGCTGAGAAGACCTCATCTACATCGTCCCTCCTCCCGGTAAGACTAAGATGGTCGGACACAATCACGTCTGTCACGCACTGGTGGATTCCGGGGCAGAAGGTAACTTCATGGACTATGGTTTTGCTCAAAGATTTCACATTCCCTTTCTACCCCTCACCAGTAGTATAGCAGTTCAGGCTCTCAACGGCCAAGATCTTCCTACCATCTCACTCGTCACAGGACCCATTACCCTCATCACATCTGGCAACCACTCTGAGACATGTTCTTTCTACATTATGGACTCCCCACTCACACCCGTTGTTCTTGGACACCCCTGGCTAATTGAACATAACCCTAAGATTGACTGGCAACAGAAATCAGTATTAGAGTGGAGTGGTAAATGTCATGAGTCCTGTCTTGTGTCTGCCTGTTCGTCTGTTGCTGTCTCTATGTTTCAGGAGGAGGCAGTGGATTTATCTAACGTGCCCGCGGAGTACCTGGACCTGAAGGAAGTGTTCAGTAAGTCTCGTGCTGCTTCTCTACCTCCGCATCGTCCCTATGACTGTGCTATAGAGTTAATGTCAGGTAAGTCTCCACCTAAAGGCAAGTTATATTCACTTTCTGTCCCAGAGAGGGAGGCTATGGAGAAATATATTTCTGATTCTCTAGCATCGGGGTTCATCCGCCATTCTTCTTCTCCAGCGGGGGCGGGGTTCTTTTTCGTGGGGAAGAAGGACGGTTCTCTGCGCCCTTGCATTGATTACCGAGGGTTGAACAGCATCACGGTAAAGAATACCTATCCTTTGCCGTTGATATCTTCAGCTTTCGAGAGGTTGCAGGGAGCGTCTATCTTCACGAAATTGGATCTACGTAATGCTTATCATTTGGTCCGCATTAGAAAGGGGGATGAATGGAAGACTGCTTTTAACACCCCCAGGGGGCACTTTGAATACTTGGTCATGCCTTTCGGGCTGTCCAACTCCCCAGCGGTCTTCCAGGCTCTCGTCAACGACGTGCTGCGAGATATGGTTGATCAGTTCATTTATGTCTACCTGGATGACATATTGATAGTTTCATCTTCTCTCCAGGAACATGTGCAGCACGTCCGACGAGTGCTTCAGAGGTTGCTAGAGAATGGGCTTTTTGTCAAGGCGGAGAAATGCGTTTTTCATGCACAGTCTGTTCCATTTCTTGGGTATATTGTGTCGTCTGAGGGAATTCGCATGGATCCCGAGAAGGTTAAGGCTGTGGTAGATTGGCCAAGCCCGGATTCCCGTAAGGCCCTACAGAGGTTTCTGGGATTCGCCAATTTTTACCGGCGTTTTATTAGTAATTTCAGCCAACTAGCCTCGCCTCTGACCGCTTTGACCTCCCCCAGAACTACGTTCAGGTGGTCAGACGCTGCGGAGGCAGCGTTTGCCAAACTGAAGGACCGCTTCGTTTCGGCCCCCATCCTTGTTACCCCTGATCCATCACGTCAGTTCGTGGTGGAGGTCGACGCGTCAGAGGTGGGGGTAGGAGCGGTGATATCTCAGCATTCTCCCACAGACGACAGAGTACATCCATGCGCGTTTTTGTCTCATCGTTTATCCCCTGCCGAACGCAATTATGACATTGGTAACAGGGAGTTGTTGGCAATCAAGTTAGCGTTGGAGGAATGGCGTCACTGGTTGGAGGGATCGGGGGTACCTTTTATCGTCTGGACCGACCATAAGAATTTGGAATATATCAGAACTGCTAAAAGATTGAACTCTAGGCAGGCTCGGTGGGCACTTTTTTTCGGACGTTTTGACTTTACTCTCTCGTACCGCCCGGGTTCCAAGAACATCAAACCCGATTCTTTGTCGCGCATTTTTGATCGATCCGAACGCCCGTCTACTCCCGAGTGCATTTTACCGGAGAGTCTATTTGTCTCCACACTCGTTTGGGAGGTCGAATCGAAGGTCAAGACGGCCTTAGAAGGGGTAACGCCTCCGCCCGGCTGCCCACCGAATCGCTTATTTGTGCCAGAGGAATTAAGGTCTGACGTTATTCAGTGGGGTCATTGTTCCAACGTGGCTTGTCATCCGGGAGTCAACCGTACTAGTTTTTTAGTCAGGCAACGATTCTGGTGGCCACGTATGGCTCGTGACATTCACAGTTTTGTTTTGGCTTGCTCGGTCTGTGCCACTGGTAAGACTTCCAATCAGCCCCCAGATGGGTTACTTCAACCGCTGCCGGTCCCTTCGAGACCCTGGTCCCATATCGCTCTAGATTTTATCACCGCCCTCCCACCCTCTCAGGGTAACACGGTGGTTTTAACCGTGGTGGATCGATTCTCGAAGGCGACTCACTTTATACCCTTACCCAAATTACCCTCAGCTAAGGAGACAGCGTTGATAGTCGTAGATCACGTCTTTCGTATTCATGGCCTCCCGACAGACGTGGTTTCCGACAGAGGACCCCAGTTTGTGTCCAATTTTTGGCAAGAGTTCTGTAAATTACTGGGAGCGACTGCTAGTCTGTCCTCAGGGTTTCATCCCCAGAGCAATGGTCAAACCGAGAGAGCCAACCAAGATCTGGAGAGGGTGTTACGGTGTTTGGTTTCCAAGAATCCTTCCTCGTGGAGCCAGCAACTGTCCATGGTGGAGTACGCCCACAATACGTTACCAGTGTCATCTACGGGCCTGTCTCCGTTTGAGTGTAGTATAGGGTACCAGCCACCAATTTTTCCCAGTCTGGAATCCGAAGTCGCGGTTCCCTCTGCTCACGCCTTCGTCCAGAGGTGTCACCGCACTTGGACTAGAGCCCGTGAGACTCTACTCCAGGTGGGGGAGCGCACCAAGGCCAAGGCCGATCGCCACCGGTCAAGGCCCCCCGTACACGTCGTTGGTCAAAAGGTGTGGCTTTCCACTAAGAACATTCCTCTCCGCTCCGTTGCTAATAAACTGGCTCCTAAATTCATTGGCCCGTTTGTTGTCACCAAGATCATTAGTCCGGTGACAGTCCGCCTCAAACTGCCTCCAGTGTACAGGAGGATTCATCCCGCCTTCCATGTATCCAAAATCAAGCCTGTGTTTTATTCTCATATTAATCCGCCAGTCCCGGTTCCTCCCCCGCCGTGACTCGTAGAAGGGGATCCTACTTATTCGGTAAATCGCATTCTGGACTCAAGGCGGAGGGGACGCGGATTCCAGTACTTGGTGGACTGGGAAGGATACGGTCCGGAGGAGAGAAGTTGGGTACCTGCTAGAGACATCCTGGATCATTCCCTTATTGATGATTACAATCGACAGGTAAGGGAGTCTGGGAACGCCAGGAGGAACGCTTAGGGGAAGGGGTACTGTCACGGTTTATGAATTCACTGGCTCCTTCTTGTCTCGTGTTTCTGTTGTTATCCGTGTGGGTGTGTGTGAGTGGGCGTTACCACTCCATTCAGCTGATCAGCGATCCAGCTGATCACCATCTACTCACCAGCTGCAGCTCATTTATTCATATATATATACTCACCGTTTTCTCCCCTCATTGTCAGATCGTTGTATGAAGTCCCTCGTGTGTGTTGGTTCCTCCTGTCAGCGTGTCAGCTCGTGTCTTGTTCGTGTGTCTCTGGGATTATCACCGGCTGTGGATTACATCACCTCACTTGGATCTTCACTTCACCTCATCACTCATCACCGGACTCCTGACCATCTTGTCCCTGCGTCACCAGTTGTGTTGTTGTGTGTGTCTGACCAGGACTGAGATTAAACTTCTTCACTTGCATTTTGCTTCCGTGGTTTTTGCCGTTACAGTGGATTGACAGCCCTGGCGGAGTCATTCGGACCTTTCTGTTCTACAACCCATACCAACCATCTTTACTCCCCGACCGGATTATGTTTACCCTTATTGATTTGGAATCCCTAGACTTTGTTATATTTATTTTATTGTAATTATTGAGGATCAATAAAATCTTGCAAGTCATTTCTGGTGTACTTGGTTGCTTTATGTACGACCGAAACAAGCTGGCCGTAACATAATTAAATACTCAGGCTACGTTTACACGTGGATGGCTATTTTCATAAACGGACATTTCACCCTCTCCGTTTTCAAAAATAACATCGTGCACACCTGTCAGTTTTCAGAAAAGTGTTAGTTTACACAAACCGTGTATATATGCCGTCAAGAGCATGCCAGACCTGTAGGTGGCAGTGTAACGAGAAGCTCAAGCCCACGGTAGCCAATCAGAATCCAGAAAATAGCAACAACAGCTCGACATGATAGATCAGCTGTATCTGCAAATGCAAACAGACGAAAAGGGTTTGCTCCAACATAAATGCGACTGCGACTCTGATCATCCATGATCACCAAAGCCAAATGAGAATGTAAACATAGGTCGCAATTTTGATGCAGTGCAAGTTCTGTCGCATCTGTGACATCGGCTGCCTAAAACTCAGTGTTTATCAGTTTGCAAACGAAGTTTTCCAAAATCTCCACTCTGGCCGGAGTTTTTAAGAATCGTTTTCAGAGACGAATTCTCCGTTTGTGTGTAAACGAAGGGCACAAACGAAGGGAAATGTCTCAGTTTTTCAAAATAACCATGTACGTGTAAACAGGGCCTCATTTAGAGGGTCAGTTATTCTGTCTCCAACTTGCCATGGAAGGAAAACAAATGATGCTGGATCCAAATAACATTAAAGTTTACTGGTGAGTACCCAGTAAACACATTTACGTTGTGGCAACGTCTGTGGCACGTTGCATTTCGTTGTGGCAACGTCGCAGTCTATGTGCTCGCAACATTGTAACAACAATTGTAAGACGCGGCAGGGCTGTAGCGACGTTGTTGCGCGACATTCAGCAACTGAGAGATGACGTTCTGACAATTACATTTTTTAATATGCTAGATATACAGTACTGTGCAAAAGTTTTAGATCGGTAAGATTTTTTATGTTTTTAAAAGAAGTCTCTTCTGCTCACCAAGGCTGCAATTATTTGATAAAAAATACAAAAAAAACCCAGTAATATTGTGAAATATTATTACAATTTAAAATTTATAATAAATCAATACTTTTATTCATCAAGGATGAGTTAAACTGATCAAAAGTTACAGTAAAGACATTTATAATGTTAGAAAATATTCTATTTTAAATAAACGCTGTTCTTTTGAACTTTCTATTCATCAAAGAATTTTGAAAAAAAAAATTGTACACAACTGTTTTCAACATTGAAAATAATAATGAATGTTTTTTGAGCATCAAATCATCATTAGAGTGATTTCTGAAGGATCATGTGACACTGAAGACTGGAGTAATGATGATGAAAATTCAGCTTTGATCACAGGAATAAATTACACTTCACTATATATTCACATAGAAAACTGCTGTTTTAAATTGTAATAATATTTCACAATATTACTGTTTTTTTTTTTTTTATCAAATAATTGCAGCCTTGGTGAGCAGAAGAGACTTCTTTTAAAAACATAAAAAATCGTACTGATCTAAAACTTTTGCACAGTACTGTAAATATACATCATTTTTCATGTTATTTTTAATTAGTCATATGTTAGATAATTGTATACTTTTTAAATATTGTTTATCATTATTTAAGCTAACAAATTAATAATCAACATCTGCAAGTGTACACTTTGAAGAGTAAAAATCACATAGAAGGTTAGCTAATTCAACTTTATTGAGCATATGGTAATCAAATTGCTCTTCCAAAACAAAAGTCATACATTTGTGAGAAAAAACAACATTATAGGCTAGCCTATATACAGGGAGTGACTAACATTAACTAGCATGAGCAGACATGATCAAATCTAGCTAAGAAACGAATGAGACGACAGATCAAATGAAAAATAAACAGGAGGTGTGCGAGCGGTTACAAACATTTTTACAAACAGCTTCCAAAAAAAAAAGGAAAAAACATTACCGTGCAACGCTTTAAAACCGCTGCTGTTCAAGGAGAGCTGAAGTCACTTACTCATCATTAAAGTCATTTTGGCTTCATTGTGGCTTCGGCTATAACTTTTGACATAAAGTTAAATATTTGTCATACCTGACCAGAAGATGTTCAAATGAATATCACATTAGACAAGGAAATTGTAGGTTGTGTTTGTATAAGTCCGTATCTTATTTAGCTGAGGGAAATTAAACGCAATTCTCACGTATCCTTGATGATGAATGAGACACAATGAGCCCAGCGGTTGGTGGAAATGTAAAAGGCTGATGTTGGCGCTTCAGGGCGGTGACGAGTACATGTGTTGTCCAGTGCTGATGGACACTTTCCTATTCAGAGTTTTTAGAACAAGAATAATATGTCACTCCACAAGACTTTGTTATTGCAATGGATGCCATTCCTTATAGAGCAATATCTCTTTGAAGCCACAGCCATTTATAGTGGTGTCCGAAACCATAGTGGACGTTATTGAGTGCACTCATTCTATCCCACAATGCAACACAAGTGAACAGTATTAGAGGACTAACATAGGGAACAGTGAATGAGGGTTTAGGGGGCGATTCTGGATTAGGTCACAGGGGAGAACCAAAAAGAGAGACACAGCATACATGTTATATCATATGCACTCACCGGCCACTTTATTAGGTACACTTGTCCAACTGCTCCTTAACACTTAATTTCTAAGCAGCCAATCACATGGCGGCAACTCAGTGCATTTAGGCATGTAGACATGGTCAAGACAATCTCCTGCAGTTCAAACCGAGCATCAGTATGGGGAAGAAAGGTGATTTGAGTGACTTTGAACGTGGCATGATTGTTGGTGCCAGAAGGGCTGGTCTGAGTATTTCAGAAACTGCTAATCTACTGGGATTTTCACGCACAACCATCTCTAGGGTTTACAGAGAATGGTCCGAAAAAGAAAAAACATCCAGTGAGCGGCAGTTCTGTGGGCGGAAATGCCTTGTTGATGCCAGAGGTCAGAGGAGAATGGCCAGACTGGTTCGAGCTGATAGAAGGGCAACAGTGACTCAAATAACCACCCGTTACAACCAAGGTGGGCAGAAGAGCATCTCTGAACGCACAGTACGTCGAACTTTGAGGCAGATGGGCTACAGCAGCAGAAGACCACACCGGGTGCCACTCCTTTCAGCTAAGAACAGGAAACTGAGGCTACAATTTGCACAAGCTCATCGAAATTGGACAATAGAAGATTGGAAAAACGTTGCCTGGTCTGATGAGTCTCGATTTCTGCTGCGACATTCGGATGGTAGGGTCAGAATTTGGCGTCTACAACATGAAAGCATGGATCCATCCTGCCTTGTATCAACGGTTCAGGCTGGTGGTGGTGGTGTCATGGTGTGGGGAATATTTTCTTGGCACTCTTTGGGCCCCTTGGTACCAATTGAGCATCGTTGCAACGCCACAGCCTACCTGAGTATTGTTGCTGACCATGTCCATCCCTTTATAACCACAATGTACCCAACTTCTGATGGCTACTTTCAGCAGGATAATGCGCCATGTCATAAAGCTGGAATCATCTCAGACTGGTTTCTTGAACATGACAATGAGTTCGCTGTACTCAAATGGCCTCCACAGTCACCAGATCTCAATCCAATAGAGCATCTTTGGGATGTGGTAGAACGGGAGATTCGCATCATGGATGTGCAGCCGACAAATCTGCAGCAACTGTGTGATGCCATCATGTCAATATGGACCAAACTCCCTGAGGAATGCTTCCAGCACCTTGTTGAATCTATGCCACGAAGAATTGAGGCAGTTCTGAAGGCAAAAGGGGGTCCAACCCGTTACTAGCATGGGGTACCTAATAAAGTGGCCGGTGAGTGTATATTTATGATGCAAAACGTTTAGAAATTAATAAACACACATTGACTGAAATAATCGGGTAAATGTCAATTAGTTAGTAATGTCGAATATAAATGAAAACTTCTTGTTTATCCACCTTATTCCTGCGCCACATGACGCTTTTCCCGAATTATGGGAGTAACTTCCGTTAAGCTGCAAACAATCAGTGAAAGACTCGCTCTATGAACGCAATACGTTAAAAAAGTGTCACAATGAGATGACATTAATCTACTCACCCTTCAACCATCGAACAATAAAAGGAAATTTAAAAGTGTAAAAGCATCAACAAGGTACTTTCAACGGACCAAATAACCCTGAAAGCCTCACTGTAGTAAGCTAATATATATCTGTATTATGTAATTTATGTTGCCTTAATTAGAAATATTCATTAACTTCAGCATTACGTGATACTATTTCAAAGTGATTTCCTTCATTTTGACAGATTATAAATTGCATGAAATTGCTGTGAAAACAAACCTGGAAAAAGGATTTGAGGAGAATAACGAGAGATTCTTCGTGCATTCCAGTGAATTATTAATGAAATATATTGTAAATTAAATTCAGGAGAACAGACACAAATGTGCAGTATCCTATATGTTGTCCTTTTTCATACTTTTACAGCGGATTGCAAAAAAAAAAAAAAAAAAAAAAAATCGTGAGGAAAAGAAAGCAGCGACTAAAAAGAGCTCTTGCCGTAGATATTTTTGTTATAACAAGTCACATTAAAATACCAAGTATAACGTTATTCTCATAAAATTAACTTTTTCATAAGGGCATCCAGTCAAACTGACGGATCAGCTTTATTTGTAGGGAAACCTTTTGATTTGAAATTATTATTTTCAGTCTTTTTGAATGGAAGTTCCCCAAACCGGAAGTGCCGCCCATAATTCACAATGCAGTAAACTCGTCAGGAATAAGGCGGATTGATCTGAGAGTTGCTGTAGTGCTGGATATCAGTCATGTGATCATCACGGCCCAATCACAGCCAGCGTACTGATACTCAGATCAACAGCACTCTTACTCATGTGATCATCACGGCCCAATCACAGCCAGCGTACTGATACTCAGATCAACAGCACTCTTACTCATGTGATCATCACGGCCCAATCACAGCCAGCGTACTGATACTCAGATCAACAGCACTCTTACTCATGAGATCTGGATTAAACATTGGAAACATGATGAGAGCAGGAAGATCCAGATCTACAGGAGTGACGTTTACTGACTATTGACCGGTAAGATCCTCAGAGAGCCAGAAAAACAGAAGAATGGAAAGAGTGTGTGAGTGAAGGAGGTTGTGAATGTGTGTAGATGTGTGTTAGTTACAGGATCAGAGAACGACACCGTTCCTCCATTATAGTCCAGATTCACTCTCACACGATCAAGCTTCTGTTCAACACGAAAACCAGAAGCTGAAGACCGTCTGGACTCATGATCCTGATCATACTCCACAAACCAGACATCAGTGTTGAAGAAACTGTGTCCCTTCCTCTGGACTGATGCTGTAGTTACTCCAAAAGTCCAGCATTTACTCTGTTTAACCTCCACATCCCAGCAGTGTGTTCCTGAGTTAAAGTCCTCTGAACCCAGAACATAGGGACACCGGTCAAATCTCTCTGGATTATCAGGAAGAGTTTGATAGTACTTGCTGTTACTCACACTGGTCAGATCATCAGACAGGACGAGATGTGGATAAGCCGTGTTTGGATCCAGAATCACAGGAGCTGATGAGACACAATACACAGATGCTTTTATTCTGATCTTCATATAATGATCAAGAGTGAACCAACACAGATTATTATGAACCCAACACAGATTATTATGAACCCAACACAGATTATTATGAACCAACACAGATTATTATGAACCAACACAGATTATTATGAATTATGACACTCGTCCTGTTGATCAAACACATGTTCCTCTGATCACTGTCAGTGCTGTTATTAGTTCCACACTCGTTTTTATCATCAGCGTTTAACGGCATCAACTACAAACATTAAAAACGAGATTCAGATATTTGTGTCCATCAAGAGAAACTGATACTTTGGGAAAATTAAAAAACAATAAATCAATGAGATCTGTTGAGATTTATGCTGTTGATGAAGAACTGTAAGTGTGTGTCTGATCTTCATCTGATCATCTTCTTTTCATTGGCTTTTATAGTCTGTGTTTTGTTTTAAATTAGTTTATTCTGACTGTCTGTTGTGTTTGACTTACAATCACGAAATCACCTTCAACACTTCCTAGCCACGCCCTAGCAACCATTGTAGAGCACCCTAGCAACCCAAATCCAAAGAGGGATATCTTCTAATCTGAATGTCATAGAGGAGTTGCGGTTGGTTTATATCATTCATACTGGCAATCAGCCTTTGAGGTAACATCATTAGCAGCTGCCAAGCAACTCCCTAGCAACTAGACAGAGTACCCTAGCAACTGTTCAGCAAGACCTATATCTCTGCACCAGAACATTGTAGAGACATGGTGGTTGGCTCCTTTGACTAATGCTAGCAAACAGGACTTCCATCATGATACACATTGTAACCGTCCATCTGAAAACTCTCAGAAGTGTGCATCACAAATAAATTTATAAGGGAGGACTTCATTGACTATGCTGATTTTTAACCAGACTCAGAAACACTCAAACAAAGTCCAAACACAGAAGTAAATGCAGACAGGTTTATATCAGAAAAGTCACACCACATCATAAAAACAGTGAGTCAACAATTGAAGGTATACATGTATGTTTTCTGGTTTTACCCCTTGAACGGCTTTCCTTGAAAATTCAAGGTACCGGCAAAGATAGGGGTTGGTCAAAAAAGAAAAGAGCAAAAAGTCCAGTAGTTCAATTCAAACTCTACGCTTCAATAAATCTATGTTTCAGCTTAGGGTACGTTGCAATAATGATGTCCTTCCTGCACTCAAACATCCCAGATCTCAGTTGATCCAATTTATCCAATGATGATATTGGCATAACCAAGTAGTATCCCCATAAGACACAGTACAGCACAGGAGGGAAGATGTCTCAATCCCGTAGAATAAGAAAGATAACTCTGTGGACGAGGTATATCCGAGAAGTCCTTTTGGATGAGCTCAAAACAACAGTTTCTCAACCCGGACTCTACACATAAGGTTAGCAGAAGGAGGCCATGCTTCTCTCCATCCAAACATACCCCAACTCTACTTCTCCCTGACTTTTATCCAGGGGAAGAGTAGTCTGAAGAGCCCCCTAGAGCATAGTAGTAGTACTACTGCTCAAAACCAGAGTAACTGCTCTAAAGGCTGTTACAACATGCTAGCAGAATAGCTACATGCTAATAGCGATTAACTAAGTGTTGAAACATGTCAAAAATGATAACTAAAACAAAGTAGCAGCATGCTAATCATGTTAGCACCATGCTAACAACATGTTAATCATTTTAGCATCTTGTTAAATCATGCAAGCAATATTGTGGTTGTGTTGTTAGCATTATACTAGAATTATGCTAATCATGTTTGTATATTGTTTAGAAAAGTATGACAATAATGCTAGTGTCATGCTAGCGACATGATAATCATGTCAGCATCTTGTTTGCAATATGCTAATCGTATGCTAGCATTATGTTAGCAACATGTTAATCGTGTTAGCATCAAGCTAGCAACATGTTATTGATGTTAGCATCATGCAAACAACATGGTAATCTTGTTAACATTTAGTTAAAATAATTTTTGATAAATGCTAATCATGTTAACAAAAAGATAAATGTGTTAACATCATGTTAGCAAAATGCTAATTGTGTTAGCATCTATCCAGTTCTGAGATTTGACACTGCAAGCACAGCTCACATTTTCTTCAGTAAATGTTCATTCTAGTTATTAGTGGTGTTTGCCAAAGGCAAGGCAACACTAGTGTTATCCGTCATTCTTATTATTCCACACAAAGTTTGGTGCGTAACTCGTCCCGCACCGTTTGTCACAGACCCCTGAGTGAGGCGTCAAATCGACCGGCTCATTGAGGAGAGGTGTGCTCTGACTTTTCTAAGCGATCGGGTGTACGATGTTTGCACAGCGGACGAAAAAGCGGCCAACAAAATCCCATTGACTTAACATTGCGGAATGTTTGGAAATTCAAATCCCAACCGACATTTTCACACACACAGACACAAAGGGCCTGACACCCCTGCAGTCTCTCTCTCTCTCTCTCCCTCAGAGGAGTTATATTATCCAGCAGACAATAAGTAATGGCCTAACATCTTCATAGCCACACCATAGCAACCAGTTAGAGCACCCTAGCAACCGCGGCCGAGTGCTGTACTAAAGGCACTTGTTACTAAAGATTTTAAGAATAAATGGGTAATAAATTACATAAATTATGTAAATAAATACATGCTGACATCACAGACCCCTGAGTGAGGCGTAAAATCGTGCGGCTCATTGAGGATAAGTGTGCTATGACATTTCTAAGTGATCTGGGGTACGATGTTTGCCCCAGGGGCAAAAAATTGGGTAAAAAAATCCCATAGACTTAACTTTGCGACGAACTTTGATGATTCATAGCACTGAGCGAGGATTTTGCAGAAATGTGTAATTTCCCACATTTGAAGAGGCTGGCAGACTCCGTAAGAACATACCTCACAATGGGGTAAAAGTTGCACCCCTGGGGGGCAAGAGCTGCCCAAAGTTTCCCATTGACTTACTATGGCGAAGTTCGGCCCATGAAATGCATGCGTTTCTCCTACTATGGTAAATTGCATTGCAAATTTTGTATTTAACATAACTCTGGATCACAGTGTCATAGAAAAAAGGGGGCGGGCTCATTATACTCAGACGACCAATCAGTCAGCCACGCCCTAGCAACCATTTAGAGCACCTTAGAAACAAGTTCCATAGACTTCCATTGAAAGAGATCAAAGGGATATCTCCGGAATGAATTGTCATAGAAACACAAGGGTACTCTTGTTTGACTCGGGGCAGCAAACAGCCAATCATGAATCACCCCAACACTTCCTAGGCCCGCCCTAGCAACCATTGTCAAGCACCTAAGCAACCAAAATCCATTCTGATATCTTCCATTCTGAATGTCACAGAGGCGTGGGAGTTGGTTTATATCATTCACACTGACAAGCAGCCATTGGAGTTTCATCATTGGCAGCTGCCAAGCCACTCCCTAGCAACTAAACAGAGTACCCTAGTAACTGTTTAGCAAGACCTATATGTCTGCATCATAACACTGTAGAGACATGGGGGTTGGCTCTTTTGACTCATGCTAGCAAACAGCACTTCCAACATGCTACACATGCTAGCAGTGAATAGCTACATGCTAATAGCGATTAGTTAGGTGTAAATACCTTAGAACACCCTAGCAACACCCTAGCAACCACCCAAAATACATTAGAACACCCTAGCAACCATCCAGAACACCCTAGTAACCACCAAAAATACCTTAGAATACCCTAGCAACCACCCAAAATACCTTAGAACACCCTCGCAACCACTCAGAACACCCTAGCAACCACCCAAATACCTTAGAACACCCTAGCAACACCATAGCAATCACCCAAAATACTTTAGAACACCCTAGCAACCACTCAAAATACCATAGCAACCACCCAAAATACCTTAGAACACCCTAGCAACCACCCAGAACACCCTACCAACCACCAAAAATACCTTAGAACACCCTAGCAACCACCCAAAATACCTTATAACACCCTAGCAACCACCTGAACAACATGAATCAGCCATATCTTTGCACCAGAACATCGTACAGACATGGTTGTTGGCTGCAATGCAATCAGGTCCCACACTCTAGCAACCGAGCGGCGAGTTTTGCCACTACAAGCACCACTTCACATTTTCTTCAGGAAATGTACATTCTAGTTATTATTATTATTGTTATTATTCTGAGACCACCTGACAAACACCAAACTCGTTTCTATCTATCTATCTATCTATCTATCTATCTATCTATCTATCTATCTATCTATCTATCTATCTATCTATCAGTTTGTGTCATGAAGAGCCTCTAACTCTCCACCCCTCCATCATGTCCCGCTCAGATCTCCTGCCGTCAGACTCACTGTGTTGGACGATGTCCTGCATCTTCTTCCAGACTCTGAACGGCAGGTTGCCCAAGTATCGTGGCACATGAATCAGAGCTCCAGAAGCCATCTGTGGATCCGGCCGTGAGCTCTGGACTCTGGAAGAACATTCAGGAGTCAGAACTGCAGTGGCTTTGGATCAGAACCAGAGAGACCAGAGACAGGAGCAGATCACTCACCTTTCCATCGAGACTGGAAACTCCTGCAGAACAAACACACCATTATCATCAAGAACTCAATCAACCAACCAATGATCAACCAATGATCTGAGATCAGACCTTCAGAAAGCGGACGTCAGTGGCTTTCATCATCTCCTCCATGTCTGTGATTGTGTGTGAAAGAGCTGAGATGTGTGTGTTCATCTCCTCCAGCTTCTCCTTCATCATCTGCTTCTTCTGCTCCTCTTCCTCCCTCAGTGCAGTGACTGTCGCTTCTTCTTCATCTCTGAGAAACTGATGAAGCTTCTCAAACTGATGTTTAATCTGACGCTCTGTGCGCCCAGCTTGAGTCTGAAATCACATCACATTCACTTCAATCATCTCCATCGACACACATCATTAATATCCAAGATAAACTCGGATACCGACATAAAACTGATCCAGAAGCAGATTGCTGCTAGTCATTTACAGAAATAATAAACTGGAATCCATTATATCAAATCATAACTGTATATAGTGATCCAACAGCTGTAATGAAAATGACTCTCGTTTCTGTTTCCTCACCTTGATGTGTTGAACTGTTTTCACAAACTTTCCTTTAATTTCTTCATTGTGGTAAAGTTTCCTCCGTAAGGACTTCAGTGCTGTATTGAGCTCCTCCTAGAATTTAACAAAAATACATTAAAACACCAGATTACAGTGAAGAGAAGACAATACAGCGATATGATCATATAATGCAGTGAAAAAGTATTTGCCCCAATCTCAAACTATTAAAGAATAGCAGTGCAGGGTTCTATCACTTATGTCTGGACTATATATGGTGATAGAGCACTGACATTCCCAGTTTGTCCTGTGTTTATGTTTGGTCTGGTTTATTGTGAGCACAGGGCTTGTCTTGTATTCCTTGTGCCATGTGCTCTCTTGTCTATTGTCTAGCCCCTCCCATCTCGTTACCTGATAATTGATTAATCTTCCCCACTTGCTTTGTTCGTTACCCTCTTTTGTTTGCTCCCTATTTAGTCTCCCTGTGTTTGCAGTCCTGTGCTGGTGATTTTGGTCGCAAGGGCTGGTGGGTTGCGGTTGTTGATACTGTGGAGTGCACAATTACGGCTCTCTACAGGCTTCAGGTTTAAAGATCTTTTTAGAAAGCAGAAAGTAAAGGAATTCTGGGCAAATGATGTAGTGGCTGGGCAAAAACATCATTATTACGTTTTTCTTTTACTTTCCTTCCTTTAGAAAACTTGTAAAAGGATCGGAGGTTGAGGGAGGATAGTATGGGCGAGGGCGAACATAGTGAGATTTATTCTCAAAGGAAGAGGGGGCTAAGTCATGGCAGCGAGTCAGAAGACGCGGGTGAATGAGTGGTGAGGCGGAAAGTGGATCAGGAAGGATTGAAAGTGCTGGTAAAGTTCAAAGAGGGTCAGGATATTAAGTAGGGCCTGTTACTCTCACTAAATTTTTGCGTGAGAAGGTGGGTGAGATAATTAGAGTACATTTTGACGGTGATTTGATGATAGTGTGTAAAGATGAAGGCCAGCAGTTGAAAGCATTAAAGCTGAAGAGTGTTTGCAAAAAAGAAGTTTTGGAGGTGAAGAAAAGAATGGTGGCAGGAGAGGTGTGTAGGGGAGTTATCTATGGTATTCCCATAAATGAGGAATTGGGAAAGCTGAAGGATAGTATTGAGGGAGGACATGTGATTAGCCTGAAGAGGATTAATTGGACTTAAAGGGCACCTATTATGGATTTTTGAAAATTGCCCTTCATGTAGTGTGTAACATAGATCTAAGTGAACAAAAACATCCCGCAAAGTTTTAAACATGAAAGTTCACCGTATACAAAGTTATTGTCTCTCAAAAGTAAGAGTCGACTCTGAGTCGCTGATATGAATCGTTCGACGAACGATGCTTTTCCTTTGTCTAGATGACATTAACTTGATAAGTTATTTGAATAAGATACGCCCACTTATTGCGCGCGCCGCAGACACCAGTGAAACTTCATAACATGTCGACGAGACGCTGTGTTCTGAAGTGCGAATCAAAAGCGAACTTTTTTTTCACTGCCCAGGGACAAGCATGTGAAGAAGCAGTGGCTAGAGTTTATATTTACAACTGTACCCCGAACCTTGTGCTGTGTTCGTGTCATTTTAATGACGATCGCTTTACAAACATAAATGCTTTCAAGTGTGGATTCGCGAGCCGGCTGATACTGAAGGAAGGTTCAGTACTAAGTTTATTTGGATCAGCTTCCTCCTCCGAATCACAACCTGTAAGTATTATTAATAATTGTTGCTTTTATGGGTTTTGTAGCATGCTCAATAAGTGTGTGTGTGTGTGTGTGTGTGTGTGTGTGTTGTGTAAGTTACGCTCAGCGCAGCTTCTAGGTCTCCAATGTCATTTTTTTTAAATATGTGAAATGTTTGTCGTTATTGGAGTTGTCATAAAGAATAGAGCAATACCTGTAGTACTGCAATGCTTTATCAATATGTTTAAGCTTTGGGCTAACGCAAACAATAACTGACTGGTCATCTGACCAATCACCGCAGATTAGCGTCACGCAAAGGCGGGGTTTTGAAAATGAATCGCCGAACGATTCATGTGGGAGTCACTGAGCAAATCCGGTAAAAATAAATGCATATTATAAGACAACAAAAGTGTTTTTTGTCATTGCATGCTTGTAAAACTGTTGTTGGGGACTCCCATAACAATATTAGGAAGATTTTAAATGCCATAATAGGTGCCCTTTAATGACTTTTTAAGTAATAGACAAATTCAGGTGAGGATAAACAGTAGCTTCTCTGATTGTGTATTTGTGGAAAATGGTGTACCCCAAGGAAGTGTTATTTCACCAATTCTGTTCTCTATTATGATAAATGATATACAGTGAAGAAAACAAGTATTTGAACACCCTGCTATTTTGCAAATTCTCCCACTTAGAAATCATGGAGGGGTCTGAAATTGTCATCGTAGGTGCATGTCCACTGTGAGAGACATAATCACAAAAAAAATCAAAAAAATCACAATGTATGATTTTTTTAACAATTTATTTGTAAGATACAGCTGCAAATAAGTATTTGAACACCTGTCTATCAGCTAGAATTCTGACCCTCAAAGACCTGTTAGTCTGCCTTTAAAATGTCCACCTCCACTCCATTTATTATCCTAAATTAGATGCTCCTGTTTGAGGTCGTTAGCTGCATAAAGACCCCTGTCCACCCCATACAATCAGTAAGAATCCAACTACTAACATGGCCAAGACCAAAGAGCTGTCCAAAGACACTAGAGACAAAATTGTACACCTCCACAAGGCTGGAAAGGGCTACGGGGAAATTGCCAAGCAGCCTGGTGAAAAAAGGTCCACTGTTGGAGCAATCATTAGAAAATGTAAGAAGCTAAAAATGACTGTCAATCTCCCTCGGACTGGGGCTCCATGCAAGATCTCACCTCGTGGGGTCTCAATGATCTTAAGAAAGCTGAGAAATCAGCCCAGAACTACACGGGAGGAGCTGGTCAATGACCTGAAAAGAGCTGGGACCACCGTTTCCAAGGTTACTGTTGGTAATACACTAAGACGTCATGGTTTGAAATCATGCATGGCACGGAAGGTTCCCCTGCTTAAACCAGCACATGTCAAGGCCCGTCTTAAGTTTGCCAACGACCATTTGGATGATCCAGAGGAGTCATGGGAGAAAGTCATGTGGTCAGATGAGACCAAAATATAACTTTTTGGTCATAATTCCACTAACCGTGTTTGGAGGAAGAAGAATGATGAGTACCATCCCAAGAACACCATCCCTACTGTGAAGCATGGGGGTGGTAGCATCATGCTTTGGGGGTGTTTTTCTGCACATGGGACAGGGCGACTGCACTGTATTAAGGAGAGGATGACCGGGGCCATGTATTGCGAGATTTTGGGGAACAACCTCCTTCCCTCAGTTAGAGCATTGAAGATGGGTCGAGGCTGGGTCTTCCAACATGACAATGACCCGAAGCACACAGCCAGGATAACCAAGGAGTGGCTCTGTAAGAAGCATATCAAGGTTCTGGCGTGGCCTAGCCAGTCTCCAGACCTAAACCCAATAGAGAATCTTTGGAGGGAGCTCAAACTCTGTGTTTCTCAGCGACAGCCCAGAAACCTGACTGATCTAGAGAAGATCTGTGTGGAGGAGTGGGCCAAAATCCCTCCTGCAGTGTGTGCAAACCTGGTGAAAAACTACAGGAAACGTTTGACCTCTGTAATTGCAAACAAAGGCTACTGTACCAAATATTAACATTGATTTTCTCAGGTGTTCAAATACTTATTTGCAGCTGTATCTTACAAATAAATAATAAAAAAATTATACATTGTGATTTCTGGATTTTTTTTTTAGATTATGTCTCTCACAGTGGACATGCACCTACGATGACAATTTCAGACCCCTCCATGATTTCTAAGTGGGAGAACTTGCAAAATAGCAGGGTGTTCAAATACTTCTTCACTGTATATGATACACTTGATTATAGTATAGGCAAATCATTGTTTGCAGACGACGGCGCTCTCTGGAAAAGGGGTAAAAAGGTTCAATTCATTGTTAAAAAGTTGCACAAAGCTATTGACTCTGTTGAAGAATGGGCTGGAAAATGGGGATTCAGGTTCTCTGTTGAGAAAACTAAGGTAGTATTTTTCTTGTTTAAAAAAAAATTGAAGAAAGGTTTAAATTTCAGTTGTATGGTAGAGATTTAGAGTAAATTGTATGAGATTTTTAGATATGCACTTTGATTCTAAACTTGGCATAATCATATTGAAAAGGTAGTTGACAAATGTAAAAAAGTCATTAACATATTTAGGTGCTTGTGCAATAAGGAGTGGGGAGCAGATATGACTTCAATGAAAAGATTATATGTTGGATTAATTAGGTCTATTGTTGACTTCGGGTGCATGGCTTATGGGTCTGCTACAAAGTCTGAATTAAAGAAACTTGATGTTATTCAGGGTTCGGCCCTCAGGATATGTTCAGGAGCAATGAGAACCTCCCCCATATCAGCGCTTCAGGTTGAAGTAGGTGAAATGCCATTTGAGTTGAGGCGAATGCAAATGTCATTGTCATATTATGTTCATTTAAAGGGGCATATGGAAGATCATCCAACTAAAAGTGTTCTCATTTCAACATGGGAGCAGGCAAAAGTAAAAGAGAGTCATTCAGTGCAAGTACACATAAAAAGGTAAAGGAAGCGGCTGTAGGAAATTTCGAATTTAGTCCATCTGTAGTCTATCCACCACACCCACCGTGGCTGATAATGGCTCCAGACGTTGATATAACTTTGCATGAAAAGATAAAAAATTATAAGGGGGATAGTGGACAAATGGCTATGAGGTATGTGGATAACTATTATGGGTATGTGCAAATCTTTACTGATGGGTCAAAGCAACCAGAAACAGGGAAAGTGGCAGCCTCATAGCATAATTGCCTAAGTCATATTTCAATGTGTTTGGAAAACAAGAATATTAAATTTTCTGCAAGAGTTTCGGATCATTTGTCAGTGTACACAGCAGAGCTGATAGCAATTGTGATGGCATTGCAGTGGGTAGAACAAATTAAACCACTAAGAGTAGTTGTATGTTCAGATTCATTGTCAGCCTTAGAAAATTTTAAATGAGGTAACTCGAGTGAAAGGCATGATATTGTGTGTGAGATATTGACTTTGCTTCATAATATTCAAAATGGGGGGACGCATGTAAAGGTTGTTTGGGTTCCGGCTCATGTTGGTATAGTTGGTAATGAGTTGGCAGACAAGTTTGCTAAACAGGCTTTGAAAGCAACAAATGTGTCTATTCTGAGTAAAATATCAAAATCAGAGGCTAAGTCAATGATTAAAAAACATGTTAAAAAGTTGTGGCAAGATAAAAGGGATAAGGGAGATAAAGGGAGGGGTTTTTACATTATAAATCCTGAGGTTGGTCAGGGCCGTTTGGTAACAAGGTGTCGAAGAGAAGAGGGAATTTTTACAAGAATGAGAATAGGGCACACTGGACTAAACAAAACATTACAGCTAATAGGAAAACATAAGTCAGGAAATTGCGAGATTTGTAATGTGCCAGAAACAGTGGAGCATGTCTTTATGAAGTGTAGGAAATTTAATAGAGAAAGGGTTTTAATTAAAAGGAAAATAGAGAGCAGTGGGGAAAGGTTTATCTTTAGAGATATTTTGTCTAAGGCTTCCGATCATAGAGTTATAAAATATATGTTTGAATTTTTAAAGAACACTAGACTCATTGACAGAGTGTAGGTTTTTTTTTTTTTTTGATGTAAGCCATAGTGATGATCAAGCACAATATATCTGGAGGGTGGCGGTAGTGCGCTAAGTTAGTCCGCATCTGCCGTTAAGCAGCCAAAGAAGAAGAAGAAGAAGAAGAAGAAGAAGTCCTGTGCTGGTTGCCCTAAAGAAGTTAAGAAAATCCGCTCCAGGGAGGGATTCAATTTGTTATGATATGTTGGATAACTTGAGTGACATAGGGAAAGATAAGCTGTTGCTGCTATTTAATAAGATATGGATGGAGGGAATGATTCCTAAGGAATGGAAAGAATCCATAAATGTTCCAATTAGGAAGCCTGGTAAAGATCCTCACAATCCAAGTAGCTATAGGCCAATAGCCTTAACTTCTCAGGTGGGAAAGACTATGGAGAAAATGGTAAATGATAGGTTGAATTACTGGGTGGAGTCTAAGGGGCTTCTGAATAGATACCAGAGTGGTTTTAGAAGAGGTAGAGGTACAATTGACCCTGTAGTATGCTTGGAAGATGTTATAAGGAGAGCTCATAATCATACACTGTTCGTTCGTTGGCCAAAGGAGGACTGGCCCCCTGACTGAGCCTGGGTTCTCCCAAGGTTTTTTTCTCCATTCTGTCACCTGATGGAGTTTTGGTTCCTTGCCACTGTTGCCTTTTTCGCCTCTCTTCGCCTTTGTCGCCATTGGCTTTTGGCTTGCTTAGTTGGGGACATTTAACATTTAATTTTGAATTTAACAATACTATTACAACATTGTTTTCCTGTTATCTCTGTAAAGCTGCTTTGAAACAATTTGTATTGTAAAAAGCGCTATATAAATAAAGGTGACTTGACTTGACTTGACTCAAGTAAATAGAGAATCAGTGGTGGTAGTATTCTTTGATATTGAAAAAGCGTACGATATGATGTGGACAAATGGCCTGTTAATTAGGATGCAGCAAATGGGGTTTGGGGGCAGAATGCTCCAGTGGATAAAAGCCTTTTTGCCTGAAAGAAGTTTAAGGGTTAAAATAAATGGGGAATTAAGTGCTGAATATATAACTGAGAATGGTACTCCTCAGGGGAGTATTGTTAGCCCTATATTTTTTGCTATAATGATAGATCAGATATTTAAAAATGTGCAGGGGCATGATGGAGTAGCTTTGTTTGCTGATGATGGAGCCATGTGGAAGTAAGGGAGGAATTTGGACTTCATAGTAAAGAAAATGCAGATTGCAGTAAATGAAGTCCAGAAATGGGCAGTACAGTGGGGATTTAGGATTTCAGTAGAGAAAACAAAAGTTATGTTCTTTTCTAGGGGGAACATAAGACCTGAATTTAAAATTCACCTGTCAGGTAGAGAGCTGGAAAGAGTTGAGGTTTTTAAGTATTTGGGAGTATGGTTTGACAAGAAGTTGACGTGGGCCTTTCATATACAGAAGATGGTGGATAAGTGTAAGAAAATTCTAAATGTAATGAGATGCTTGTGTGGGGTTGAGTGGGGTGCATCTGGGTCAGCATTGAGATCAATTTACACTGGGCTAATGAGATCAGTGTTTGATTATGGGTGTGTAGCATATGGGTCAGCCTCCAAGTCATTATTATATAAACTTGATGTAATGCAAAACCAAGCCTTGAGAAAATGTAGTGGAGCTGTCAAAACCTCACCAGTGGCAGCCATCCAAGTGGAGATGGGGGAGATGCCCTAGTGTACTGGGCTAATCTTATGGGACATAATGAGGATCACATTGCACAGCCAGTCTTAAGAAATTGTCAAGAGCGACTGAATGAGGGAGTTAAAAGCTTTGGGTGGTCTATCAAACAAAAAGTTGAGAATATGGGGTTAAGTGAACTTAATATCTGTACTACAGTACCATACTCTACAGTTCCTCCTTGGACTTTTGAGGAACTAAAAGTGGATCTAGGGCTACTTGAAGAAAAGCAGGATAAGGAAGTGGACAAATGGAGAGTTAGTAGATATATAGCAGAACAATACAGGCAGGACATAATCATATTTACAGATGCTTCGAAAAGAACTGATAAAAGGGTGGGAGTGGCGCATGTGGTCCTGAATTGGGGTTGGCTGTAAAAGGCTAAATTATGATTTGGCTGTATATACGGCAGAGCTTGTAGCTATATGGTTTGCCCTGTTATGGGTAGAAAGTAATGGGGGTAATAGAAAAGTAGTTATAGCATATGACTCTAGTTCTGCTCTTCTAAGTATCCAGAATTCCCACTCAGGGTCCAGGAAAGACATTCTTCTGGATATTTTACAGTTAGCAAGTGGATTGCAAAAGGCGGGTTTAAAATCTTCCTTCTTATGGGTTCCAGCCCACATAGGGGTGGAGGGGAATGAGCTGGCTGATATATATGACAAGAAAGCAGCAGGGAAAGACAACATTGATGTTGACATAAAAATACAGCAAACCAGAGGTTAAGAGCATTATTAAAACAAGAACTCATAAAATAATGGCAATTCTTTTGGGATAATGAATCCTTTGGGAGACATCTTTTTAGTATACAGCCTAAAGTTCAAAAGTTTGCAGATTCGATCAGAACTAGACATGAGGAAGTGGTATTGTCCAGGCTGAGAATTGGGCATACCAGACTTAATAGTACCTTATTTCTAATGAAAAAGCATGTTGATGGTAACTGTGGGTATTGTATCAGGCGTAGCCCTGAAACAGTAGAGCATGTATTGATTCATTGTCAAAAATATATTCAAGATAGGCAGAGGCTTATTGCTCAAGTAGAAGGCAATGAAATTATCTTTGAATTCGGGAATATTTTACAAAGATTGCTGGGAAGATTTTTCTTTTTTTCTTTTTGTTTTTAAAGAATACAGGGCTTTTAAAAAGAATACAGGGCTTTTAAAAAGAATTTAGTTTTATAGAAAAAATGTAACTCCTGTTATATACTCCAGTCCAGCGGTGGCGGTAATGTAGTTGTCAACCGCCATTTAAAAATTGAAGAAGAAAAAGAAGAAGAGTCGTCCTGTGCTGGTTCGTCATCCGTGTTTCCCTCGTGTTTCCTGTTCCCGCCTGAGACCTCTCTTGTTTTTCCCCACGGGGTAGTTTTAGTTTGTAGTTTTGGATTTGCCTTTTATTTACTTAATAAACATGCTTATTTCCGCACTTGTATCCTCGCTTCACTTTTGACCATTCCGCGACAAGCAGATCCACAACACCACTATGACGATAACGGCACAGATAAATTATATAGTTGGAATCACTTTAAGAACGATTTTGTCCAGCTGATGAACGATAAAAACATTGACAGCAAATCAGAATCCATCCTGCTGTAATGAGCTTGAGCATTTAAAGCGGAAGACAAGTACGCGCTTAAACTAAACAGAACAATATCGTCCGCTGGTGTGGACGTTAATACACTCACCGGCCACTTTATTAGGTACACCTGTCCAACTGCTCCTTAACACTTAATTTCTAAGCAGCCAATCACATGGCGGCAACTCAGTGCATTTAGGCATGTAGACATGGTCAAGACAATCTCCTGCAGTTCAAACCGAGCATCAGTATGGGGAAGAAAGGTGATTTGAGTGACTTTGAACGTGGCATGATTGTTGGTGCCAGAAGGGCTGGTCTGAGTATTTCAGAAACTGCTAATCTACTGGGATTTTCACGCACAACCATCTCTAGGGTTTACAGAGAATGGTCCGAAAAAGAAAAAACATCCAGTGAGCGGCAGTTCTGTGGGCGGAAATGCCTTGTTGATGCCAGAGGTCAGAGGAGAATGGCCAGACTGGTTTGAGCTGATAGAAGGGCAACAGTGACTCAAATAACCACCCGTTACAACCAAGGTGGGCAGAAGAGCATCTCTGAACGCACAGTACGTCGAACTTTGAGGCAGATGGGCTACAGCAGCAGAAGACCACACCGGGTGCCACTCCTTTCAGCTAAGAACAGGAAACTGAGGCTACAATTTGCACAAGCTCATCGAAATTGGACAATAGAAGATTGGAAAAACGTTGCCTGGTCTGATGAGTCTCGATTTCTGCTGCGACATTCGGATGGTAGGGTCAGAATTTGGCGTCTACAACATGAAAGCATGGATCCATCCTGCCTTGTATCAACGGTTCAGGCTGGTGGTGGTGGTGTCATGGTGTGGGGAATATTTTCTTGGCACTCTTTGGGCTCCTTGGTACCAATTGAGCATTGTTGCAACGCCACAGCCTACCTGAGTATTGTTGCTGACCATGTCCATCCCTTTATGACCACAATGTACCCAACTTCTGATGGCTACTTTCAGCAGGATAATGCGCCATGTCATAAAGCTGGAATCATCTCAGACTGGTTTCTTGAACATGACAATGAGTTCGCTGTACTCAAATGGCCTCCACAGTCACCAGATCTCAATCCAATAGAGCATCTTTGGGATGTGGTGGAACGGGAGATTCGCATCATGGATGTGCAGCCGACAAATCTGCGGCAACTGTGTGATGCCATCATGTCAATATGGACCAAACTCCCTGAGGAATGCTTCCAGCACCTTGTTGAATCTATGCCACGAAGAATTGAGGCAGTTCTGAAGGCAAAAGGGGCTCCAACCCGTTACTAGCATGGGGTACCTAATAAAGTGGCCGGTGAGTGTATAGTTATTATCGTTCTTGGTGTGAACGGGCCTTAATGTGCTTTCCACGCCCTTTAGAGCACGGGTCATAAAGCTCTCTTCTGTTCTGCGCTAGAGGCACGGCGCTATTGAATTGTGTTCCTCATAAGTGTCAGTTACTGACGCGAGGCGAGTGAACCGCATCGAAAGGGAACGTTCCAGTTACTAACGTAACTCTGGTTCCCTGAGAGAACGAGCATTGCATAGTTTGTCGTGTTACTGTACACAAGTCGAAGCTGCCGCTCCTCAGTAGAAAACTTCGGACGAAAATGTCGTCAGTTACTGTCTCAGGAAACCAAGGCTACGTTAGTAACCGGAACTCGTTTTGATTCTTTACATGTGAATCAAGAAACATTCATCTTACCTTATATGATGAAACCACTTCACTGATGGGTCTGAATTTATGATTGTCGTGTTGTTCTGAATCTCTGCACACTAAACACACAGGCTGTTTGTCCTTCAGACAGAAGAGTTTGAGTTTCTCACTGTGTAAACTGCACATCTCCTCGGACCCTGATGAACGCTTCTCACTTCTCTCCTTCAGGAACGACTCACACAAGTTTTTTAACGCCAGATTAACTGGAGGATCAGATCTTGAGGTTCTCCTGCAGACAGGACACTCCTGAGCTTTCTTGGTTCTCCAGAACTGTTGAAGACACTCTTTACAGAAACTATGACTACAGGATAAAAGAACAGGAGCCGTGTAGATGTCATGACACACGGGACAAATATAATCATCTTCAGCTGCTGAAGCCATTTTCACTGTTTGAGCTCTAAATCTAAACTTTACTTTCACTTTCTGAACGACGGTTTCAAAAATTAATCACCATGAGAATCACAAAGATCAGAAACAAACTTGTTCAGGAAGAAACTTCTCAAATTCTTCAGTAAAGTTTTCCCCTCTGTACTCCTGATTGCTGATCCTTTATTGCTTTTGTCGAGACAAAGTCAGTATGGCAGAAAAGAGAAAGAACAACTCAGCCTCTTCCTGGTTAGTGTTGTAAAAGGGATGTGGTGTGTTGAAACAGGTTAAATAACAACATCAGGATTTCTTTAGGTAGAATTAACTAAATCTAAGCCTATTCAAAATGAACTTGCATTGAAACGTTAAGATATAACGCTAAATCCTTGGATTAAACACAACCCCCCCCCATAAAAATACTCAAATATTAAAAATTTTAGGGTCTTGTCACAGGTGAGGGGCGGGCGCCAGCGGAGCGTGCCGTGGAACACACGAGGCAGACAGCATTTAAAATAAATATAAATTCTTTATTAATATAATAAAAACAATATTAAAAGTCTCTTTCGTTCTGGCTCACTTCAGGAGAATGATTCAATTCACTGGGTCTCTTTCGTTCATAGAACAGCACAGCAGTCAGCAGACTCACTTCAGGTGAATGATTCACAGGATCACTTTCAGTTCATAGAACAGCACAACAGTCAGCAGACTCACTTCAGGAGAATGATTCACAGGGTCTCTTTCTCGAGGCTCGAGCAGAGGGAGAGTTAAAAACATGGATGATCACAACGGCAGTTTCGGGCAGAGAGGAATGAACATATTTCACCGTTTCCGCGTTCTCTTCTCAGCTTATCCTCTTCAAGGCTCGGGTAGAGAGAGAGTTGTAAACATGCTGGGACTGCGAGTGGACAGCAACAACACCATTCCCGCACTCGTGCTCACAACAGAACTGCAACTCAACAGACTCACTGTGCAATCAGGGCTTACACCCGCAATCCAGCCGAAATCTCGTTCTCTCTCACAGCCTCCCTCCGCTGCTTCGGCCTCAGCCTCGGCCCCTCGGCCTCTCCCCTGCTGCGTGCGCGCTCCGTCTCCGTTCCTGTGTCTCTCCCTCTTCAAAATGGCTTTTTTTTATACTCCACTTGGGAGCATGTGCCCCAATCACCAGGCAAACTCCTCCCACCCAACACCTGCTGCTCCTCTTCATAATCACCCGGTGACAGTCTGTCATGATCCCTCTCTCTTTAAATGATTCCTTCTCATGCTGAAGTTTCAGTGATAAACACTCATCTGTTGATCATGCTGATTGTCAGTGTTTGGAGAAACAAACAGATCAACAGATTAAAAGTCCTGAATAAACAGGAGAAACGGAGATGAGACGAACGTTTGTCTCTCAGGGATCACTCGTCAGCACATTTATTAACACTTATTTAGTATTTTTTGTTAATTATGAAAAATATACTCACTTTATTAGCATAAAGACATTTCTGAAGATAATACCAGAATACACTTCATACGCGCTATACATAGATGAAGACGGACAGAGACTAATCCAGAACTCAGGGTATAAGCATGGATGAAACAAAGGAAATTAATGAGATAATTGAAACAATCAACCAGGGAAAAATAGGTCATGGAGCAGAATAATACAAAGAACCATGGGAAACATAGTCAAAACACAACATGCATCTTACAAACTAACACTGGATACTGGATACAGTGTGAAATAATGTCAAATAGCCCATCGGGTGTTACAATGAATGAGACAAAACCTGTTACAATGTTCAAGATTGAGGGAATGAAGAGGACAGGGTCGGCTTGTGGAGACTGTGGGTGTTTATTGTAAACAAACAAAAGAACGAAAACAAAGTCGCGCACACAGCGCTATGTCACAGCGCTAAAAGCACAGACTTACCATTTACGAAACTCTGTGGTTGAACTGGTGTAACAGTCACACATTCATCTGGAACTCAAACATTAAACTTCAAAACAAAGTTCACAAAGGTCCTGCACAACTATTTGCACAACTATATCCTTCTCAGTAGGAGTTGTGAAGGAAGAGAACAGCATCGACAGCGGATGGCTTCAGCGTCCTCCTGTGATTGACCGGTGCTGATTGAGGAGCTCCTCTCGCTGTTGCTGCTGTTTGCAGGGATGTTGAGGACACTACGGGCCAGTCTTGACAGTCACTGAAACCACCGCTGTTGTTTTTCCACCAACCCAAGAGATTCCGCTCGTCTTTCATGTCGTGGTTGCGGCTGGTGTATTGCATAACTTCATCTGCGATTGTGTTCCCATTACAGATTTGCGCAAAACTTTTGCGATTTTTTTCTTCTTTTTTTTTCTAAATGTTGACAAAAAAACGTTTGCGAAATGACAGTGTTTCCATTAACCAATATTATGCGAAATCGTTATTTTTTCAACGTACACCTGCTTCATTGAATCCAAGGTAAGGAACACAGTGCTAAACCTGGTGTCTGACATCTGACAGCTTTTGATAACTGGTTTATCATACCCATTTGCTTGACGTATCTCACCATTGCCTTTTGCTGCCAGTAAAGTCTGTGTGATCTCTGGTGCGCAGTCTCGTAGTTCGGCAGGATCAAGCGCGTGTTTGAGAACTGTTATAACATGGACCTGACAATCCAGGCGATGATACAGCGGGAGTGCAGCAATCATGTTTGATCCCTGGTCAGTGACCCAGACCACTTTGTTCATCACACAGGCATCAAACCCAAGCACAGATACGAGCGTCTCTGTAATTGTTGTCACCGGTTCTCGTTTCTTCAGGGAGGAACATCGCTGTTGTAAAGACTCTGGTGTGATGTAGTGGCGAGTGATTGTTAAGAAACTGATCTTACGATAATCGTCAGTCCACATGTCAGTGGTCATCCCAACATTGATATCAGACATAATTCACCATATTTCATTGACCAGCACCTGTCTTTTGGTCTTTTGTTTCATTTGATTTCCGAGAGATGTTTGTGGGATCAGGTAACACACTATCTGCTGAGACGCGCCATATGTAGCCCCCAGATTTATTAGGTCTTGTGCTAAGTTAAAGGGGTCATATAATGCCATTTTTGTACAAGTTAATGATTCTTTAGGGTCCAAGAATTACCGGGTTATGAGGTGATGTGGTGATGTCGAAACGAATGATCTCAGTGTGAAGGGTCCTTGTTGAAGGTCCTCGGTGGTGTGCAGAACCCTTCCATCACTGAGAGGCCGTCCATCTAGCACTTCCACTGCCAACTGAGAGTTGCAGGAGATTAGTGGGAGTTGTAGTTGTTGAGTAAACTCATGAGACAAAGTTCCCGTCTGCTCCAGAGTCTAATGGTGCTTTTCCACTACACAGTACCAGCTCGCCTCGCCTCGCCTTTGTTTGGTTTTCCACTGTGTAAAAGTTGTACCTGTACCTGCTTTCGGGTACTTTTTTTCGTATCACCTCCGGCGAGGTTCTGAGCGAGCTGAGGCGATACTAAAATGTGACGTGTAAACACAGCAGACTGCTGATTGGTCAGAGAGAATCGTCACTATTCACTGCGTCATCATTGCACGCGCCAGACGGAGTATCCTGAATAACCCCGCCATTTTTAAATAGTTTGGCCAGAGATTGCGTGATATCCCCATTACTACTATTATTATGGCAACTCGGAAGAATACACCGTGGTCAAACGAGGAGTGTGTGTCGTGTAGAAGATTACGTCACGGCGTCGCTATGACGACCAAGTACTATTGTGGAGTCAGATGAGTATATCCGAGCTGCATGGGTTCAGTTGGAGACAGACTGACTGGGTATAGAGAGCCTGAGTCCCTCCCCTTCCGGTTGACCACCATGGGACCTTAATTCGGAAAAATATCCCAGCTAACAGGGAACGTTCCCATAACATTCACTAACGTTCTTTAAAAGTTGTGTAAATGTTAGTACAAAACGTTGTTAAAATAATGTTTTCGGTACGTTCATATAACGTTATTAACGTTCTTGTAACGTTGAGAGAAAACGTTCTTAGAACAATGTTCTTGGAACGTCTTTATGACGTTATTTGTGATTGATGAAAGTTCTCATAACGTTGAGAGAAAACGTTCTTAGAACAATGTTCTTGGAACGTTTTTTATGACGTTATTTGTGATTGATGAAAGTCAAAGTCAAATTTATTTATAAAGCACATTTAAAACAACTTCTGCTGACCAAAGTGCTGTACATATGGAATCAGTTAGTCAGAATAAAATGACAAGATAATTAAGTACAATAGAAAATAGAACAAAGTAGTGGAACGGCCAATGTAACCTGCTTATTCAGTGTTGAAAGCTATAGAAAACAGGTGTGTTTTTAGCCTGCATTTAAATTGATCTAGGGATTCTGCAGATCTAACAGATGGTAGTCTATTCCAGAGCCGTGGTCCCACCACTGAAAAGCCTGGTTTTAGGGACAGTCAAAAGGAGCTGGTCTGCTGACCTTAGTGCTCTGGCAGGAGCGTATGTCAGAAAGATAAGGTGGCGCAGTTTTAGTCAAACATTTAAAAACTACTAATAAAATTTTAAACTGCACTCTAAAAGATACAAGGAGCCAGTGTAATGAGGCCAGCACGGGGATGATTTGGTCCCTTTTATTCTGTGCCGTTCGAGTCCGCAGTACAGCGAATTACAGTAGTCCAGCCGCGATGTCACAAAGGCATGGACTGCTCTCTCCAGGTCTTTCTTAGGGAGATAGGGCTTGATTTTATAAAGTAGTCTTAAATGATAAAAGCTACTTTTTACCACTGCACTGACCTGATTGTCAAACTTAAAACCAAACTTTATGCCGAGTTCAGACTGCACGATTTTCAAAGTAGTCGGGTCACTGTTCTTTTCACACTGCATGACTATCTTGGCCAGCATTCAGTCGCTGCTGTGTTCACACTGAACGACGGATCGGCGACAGGTTTCACACCGCATGACTTTACAAGAGGAAGAATCGCCGACAACTGTTTGACACGCAAACTACGTTTCACAACCAAACACGCGAGAAAAGTGATAAGAAAATAACGCAAGACCACGCGTGCGTGAGACCGGAGTTCTCGCGCGAGACTCAAATTGTTATTAAAAATTATAGCCTGCAAGAAGCTTGCGATCCCAATCTGTGAGCCGATTTGCAGCGAAAAGGAGAGAAAAAATAAGATTATGCAGGAGGAAATGGTTGGGGAGAGAGATCAACTTGCTGAGCTCTGAGCATGGATTGTGTGTTCTACAAAGAGAGTTGGGGGTAAAGAAATCATTTGCAATGTGCTGCTGGTCAAGCAATATGTAGGCTGCTTTGTTTCTGTTTGATATACTTGTAAATATATCTATTAAAATACAGATATTCTGGTCTATAACTCCTACCCGAACTCCCCACTGCTGTATCTTGCTCTTTCATTGGCTGTCGGTCATCGCTGATGTAGTTTTCAGTCAGAACACTTTTCACACAGCAGGATTTTGAATCGCCGACAGCTCCAGATATTTAGCATGCCAAATATCTCACGGGCGTTGGCGACTCGTCTGTGATTCTCTCAGATCGCGTGTTTGCATGATTGTCACTCGCGTGAACGAGCACCGATTTGCCTGTGATTTCGGGCATTTGTCGGCGATTTCTCAAAACCGGTCGGCGAGCCAAAATCGGAGCTAAAATCGTGCAGTCTGAACTCCGCATTAGTTAAAAACAGACACCGTCTCAAAGTGATCAAACACAACAGCACATGTAGAGAGTATCTGAGGCTCAGACACGTAGGAGTGAGAGAGGACCTGACAGTTGATAGAAAACGTTCTCAGAACGTCCTTATAATGTTATTAGCATTTTCTGAATGTTATATTTAGGCTATCATAAAACGTTCTGGGAACATGTTATTTGCTGAACATTCTCAGAATGTTAAGTACACTTGTTAACAAATGTGAGCCTCTTAACATTAGTTTACAATCACTAGATTTGTATAATATGCCCATAATATATAGTATAATATAATATCCATATAAACATTTTAAACATCACAATAGTTTATAACACCACCCCAATAAACCAGCACTTACCCAGCTAACAAAAATAAGTTGTCAGAAACGTTATTTCTGAATGTTTTTTAAACATTGAAAACGTCCAGTTTTTTAATGTATTAAAGTTTTTTCTTGGTTAATGTGAACGTTAAAGGAACATTCCATTCACTAATTTTGAAAATGTTATTAAAACTTTATTTCTGAATGTTTTTTAAACATTGGAAACGTCCAGTTTTTTTTATGTATTAAGAACGTTTTTTTTTTTTTTGGTTAAAACTGTGCAACGTTTTTCATTGAAAATGTTATTAAAACGTTATTTCTGAATGTTTTCTGAACGTTCCAAACAACTGTTTTTTTTAAGTTTTAAAGTTTTCTCATTTTGAAAATATTAGGAAAACTTTTTTTATGTTTTCTAAACGTTCAAAACATCCAGTTTTTTTAAAAATGTTTTAAGAACGTTTTGTCTAAACATTTATACATAACTTTTAAAGAATGTGAATGTTATGGGAACACTCTCTTTTGGTTTAAAAAAAAGCTATAACGTGCAGGGAACGTTCTGGAAAGCTCTCTTTAAAATATACTGTAAAAAATTCAAAGTCCTGATTGATTTGTGTAATGCATTAGGTTCAATCCCAGCTAACAAAGAACCCATCATACACAGAACTTTCCCCCTAATGTTCCCATATGGTTCCCATTTGGTTATTGTTTTGGGAACCAAATAAGAACGTTCTAGGAATGTTCTCTGTAGGTTCTTTTTTTTATAACCTAAAGAGAACTTTCAAGATCTTTCCCTGCAGGTTACTTTTAGGTTTTATTTTATAACCCAAAGAAAACCTTCCCAAAACGTTCCCTGCAGATTATTTTTAGGTTTTATTTTACAGTATATTTTAAAGAGAGCTTTCCAGAATCTTCCCTGCAAGTTTTTTTATAACCTTAGTGAACGTTATCTCTTAACATTCTTTAAAAGTTATGTATAAATGTTTAGACAAAACGTTCTTAAAACATTTTTTTTTAAACTGGATGTTTTGAACGTTTAGAAAACATAAAACAATTACGTTTTCATAACATTTCCAAAATTATAAAATGGAATGTTCTTCTAACGTTCACATAAACAAAGAAAAAAACTTTCTTAATACTTAAAAAAAAACGAATGTTTTGAACGTTCAGAAAACGTTCAGAGATAACTATTTCATAACTTAATGGGAATGTTAAAAAAACATTCTAAGAACATATTTTTGTATCTGAGAATGTTGTTCTAAGAACGTTCTCAATAGTATGAGAACATCAATCAAGTACAAATAACATCACAAGGACGTTCCATGAACGGTGTTATAAGAACGTTTTCACTCAACATTATAAGAACATCAGTCAACGTTATGAGAATGTAAGGTATTTTAACTCCAAACATTATAAGACCGTTCCAGAAACTTTATTTCAGGAAAGTTTTTACTAACATTTACTTAGGATAACTTAGGATCTCTATTGTGTGCGGGTTGGTACCGTTCTGAGTGGACGACGTAAACGAATCAGATTGTCCATCTGAATGGTTAGCTCGATGAATTAAGCGATCTCCCTTCATCTCGGCAGGACCGTTCGGATTGAAACTCCAAGCCGAGTCCCTTGCGAAAGAGCAGTTTAAAGGATTAGTTCACTTTTAAAAAAACTTTTGCTGATAATTTCCTCCCCCCATGTCATCCAAGATGTCCATGTCTTTCTTTCTTCAGTCGAAAAGAAATGAAGGTTTTTGATGAAAACATTCCAGGATTTTTCTCCATATAATGGACTTCAACAGGACCCAAACGGTTCAAGGTCCAAATGACAGTTTCAGTGCAGCTTCAAAGGGCTTTAAACGACACCAGACGATGAATAAGTGTCTTATCTAGACAAACCATCGGTCATTTAAAACATAAACAAAAAAGTTTAAGTTTCATAAGCACAAATGCTCGCATTCCTCGGTATTAAATGCTGGGTATTATCAGCAAAAGTTTTTTTAAAGGTGAACTAATTCTTTAAATGTGCTCTCCACCCGGTCGGTTTGTGCTGCTAGAGTACGACATGTCAGAGCATATTCTGCAGTCGAAATCCCTTACTTTTAGTTACCATCAAACTTATCAGGAAGAGCCAGACGTGATGAATGGCGAGTTGGTTAGCTTGAGTGGAAATTTCCATGGACATTTGAACCAGAGCTGCTGGATCGTGTGTTGGCGAAGTTTTCTGTAATGAAGCTTCAGGAGAGTGAGGATCCATTTGCAGTTTTATTATAATCGTGGTCGTACAATCAGGATCAATCACCAGCAAACACAACAGTAGAGAAAAGGCCATTCGTAATCCAGACACAGGCATAAGGTCAGGGCAGGCAGCAAACTTACATAAATCAGTCCAGTAAAGAATATAGTCCAGGGCAGGCAGCAAAGAATCAAGACGAGAATACACAGTCCAGAAGTAATACACGGGAAGAAATGCTCAGAGATGATCAGCAGGGTAATACAAAACTTCACAATGAGGGAGAGTCTGAGAGCACCTTAAATAGTCCACTGATGAAGGTAATCAGTGCCAGGTATGTGGGAAATGTAGTTCAAATGGTTCAATATTCAGGAGAGGGTTCCCTCTGGTGGTGAGCAGGAGGAGCCGCGGGAGTCTCGTTTGTGACAGTCACTAGCGGCTAGGCCTGCTGATCCACGATCAGTGTGTGCCGTAGAGAAGATGGATCTGTCTTTTTGCTGTTGAATAGTGGAAACTTATTGGAATAATAACACATGGAAACAAGATTTGTTTCCATGACTTAAACCCTAATTATCATCCCAAACATTTAAAGCAGCACTATGTATCTTTTTCAACCTTTATAATATTTTTCCAAAACCCTTGTGATGGTACATCGACTTACAATAGGTTGAATGACAGGTCTGCCATAGCCTGACGGTGTCTGTATCGCTTTTACTGGCACTATGTAACTTTGGGTTTCGGGTAGGAACCTGAGCACAAAAAGAACTACAAAATTCGACTGCTTTACGTCATACATCACTTCCTCAAATTCTTTGAGAATTATTTTTTTTTTTTTACCTCTGTCTGTTGTTGTCATGGCCGAAGCAGCAAGTAAAACCAAGAAGCCAAAGGTTTTGTCGGAGGACAGTAGAAAGAGAAAAAGGGAGAGTGACAAAATAAAAGACTGGACGAGGATATTGATCCTAAAGGAGGAGGAGGGCGCGTGCCCGACCGATACGCTGGCTTGTAAACGTGAGCTACGCGACCTTTTGGCTTTTGAAAAAAATAAAGCCCATATTCATATGACATGCTGAAATATATGCCACTGTACCTGGGATGAAGACATTTCACACGCAGCGCTGTCAGTCTGTCCACGACGGGAGAACTCCTGCAGAGTTCGGGGGATCGGCTTGTCAACAGATGCACGCGTGTATCCCCTGGTGTAACCATGACATATTTACCACAGTAGTAGAAGACAATACTGTTTCCCAACTGTAGGGGGACCCGAGAGCAAAAGTTCAATAGTAACATAATGCTGCTTTAATCTTTCACTCTGAACATTAAATCACATAGGTATTATTTATGCATTTAAAACACATAGTTCAAGGCATTATCATTATTAGTCGACATTGCCAGAGATTACACTGAGTCGCAGAGAAACATCATTTTGTTGTGAGAACCAGATTTATAAACAACCGAATCAAGTATTTCAATATGAAGTTTTATTTCATTCAACATTGTTGTGGATCAGCAGAAGCCTTTTACATCCATTTATTTCAAAGAACAAATGATAATTTCATCTCTATAACTGAAATAATTATTAATTTAGTCTCATGCTGAACAAACACTGAAAATTTGCATATGTAGACTTACTGCTTCAGTGATTTTGTGATACAAGAAAAAATAATTATATACATAATGTGGTATAATAGTAAATCGCAGGATGAGGAATAATACTAGGAGGTTTTAATAGCAAATCCAGAGAAACAGGATAAAACCATGAGACTGAGGGCGAACACACACACGGATCCTCTATAGACCTTATTCAGACCAGCGCCTGACAGGTATGAAAGTGAGGCTGTGAGGGATAGACTTACTGTGTTTTCAATGGGATCCGCTGTAAAAAGCTGTATAAAGCTCCTAGATCTCTTATAATTTTAAACCGATCATATTGTCTGGATTTCTTGGTCTACTGGAATTTCTCAGAAACATATTTTTGCATGGTTTCGTCAGCAGAACAATCCACAAACACATTTAATAGCAGTACAACCCACTGAAGAGATGGAGGTCTATCCCTCACAGCCTAGCTTTCATTCCTGTTACAAATCAAAGATGGCGCTGCTGTGAATAAGGTCTACAGTGAGTCGAGGGCACTAACGTTATTCACATAACTAAATCATTATTAAAATTTCATTTTAATTGCATTATTTGATAACAAAAGATAACACCTGCTTGTCATTTACTTTATAAATTTATATTTAAAAATAAAAAAACAACAAAAACATGACACTGTCTGTCACATTTGTTCACAAAAATATACATAACAGTATTTAAATAGATGTATTAAATAAATAAAAACCTACACAAGTGTATGAACATTGTTATGGAGTTGGAGATGAACCCAAGCGCAGACAGTTTGTAGGACACACGGGTTTTAATAAAGACAAAAACAGGGAAAACAAAACCCACGAGGGGGCAAAACGGGACAGGAACAGGATAGACAAACTAGATAATGACTTGACGCCGGTGTGTCGAAACAGCAAACGACGAATCAGAACTTCTCTGTAGACAATACACTTGACAGGATACTCACAAGGATAACAATGCTAGACGACCACTCAGACATGAATCACAAAGTTTCACAATGAACCGGCACAGGACAGCAAACACAAGGGGATTATAAAGGGGAACACTAATGACAAGGACAGGTGAAGCTAACTAGACAATAATGACGAGACGAGGATAACAAGTGGGCGGGGTAACGAGACGAGACAACGCAAGCACATGGCCCAAACAAATGGACATGTGCTGCACAAGAAACGTGAGTCTGCCACAATACTGAGAGAAAATCAAGGACATGATGGCAGAATCATGACACATATAGCCTACGTTATTTACAACTAAATAACTGAAGATGAGGTATTTCCTACTCCTCTGAGAAACAAACATTAACAATTCAGTTACCATTGTTTCTTATGATAATTGGGAGAACACATTTATTTGTTTAAAGATTGTATTGCTTAGTAGTTACAGCAGTGGCGACAAGTTACTGATAAAATGTGTTTGTCATCATTGAATCATTCAAGAGATTCGTTCAAAAACAAAAATCCAGTCATGAAACAAGTGAAGTATTTATGAGCGAGTCATTGATTCATTCACTCAAAATGAAATAGTGAATTCAAATGAAATTATTAAACATTTTAAATAGAATGCAGCAATTCATATTTTCCCAGAGCCTTTTGTAAAAGACATGTTATTTTGTTTAGATATTCAGAATCGTAGTTAGATCTGTGTTTTAATGTAGCCTATTCTCAATATATCCCGGATTGTGCCGCTCACATGCAGTGCTTTTGAACGAATCTGAATCAATGACCAACACACATTTGATCAGTCTCTTGTCTCCACCCCCTGGTGTAAGGATGTAATCACAGTCTTATGTGCTCCACAGGCACAGATGGACCTCGAGTGCTGCTTAACCTTTCGCCCTTTTTTACAAGACTTTTATTTATTTATTTAATATTTTATTTTTGTCCTGTGGCATTGATTCTCAATCAATTCTTCAAAACAACTCATCTAATAATTCTGTGAGACCCGGTTCACCAGTGACAGCCAGAACCATCGCGTTTGGGAATGGACTATAAACAATTCCCATAACTCCTGTAAACTCCTCGGTCATAGGCGAGAACACAAGCTTTATCTGTCGGGTTTTACAGTAAACCTATTTACAAATCAAAGGTATATGTTACTAGATAATGAATGTCAAAGAGACATTAAATGATGTGTAAAATAATATGTTGGATTATGCACTTTGCAGATGGTACCTTCACACTTCACAACCGCCTGCTCATAGAGATCAATGTATTTTGTGTTTAATGTTTATGGACGTTTTTATATATATATATATAATAAAAAAAACAACAACAACAATGTTGTATTGCTATGGAGTTAGCGACATTGAATACGGAGTTAAACCCCTTGATTAAGTTCAAATGAGTACAAAAACTAATTGTTTGGGAAACAAAAATGCTATCTGTTGAAATATAAATTGAAAAACATCTGCTTCCTTTTTAGTTCAGGAACAACTTCTAACACGGTCAAAAATGTAATTACAATGCATTCTTCAAAATAAAACATCAACTCAATGCAAAATATAATATCTCAGATATAAACTCATCAAAAAGTCAGTATATTTCATTTAAACATTAATTTCCCACAGACAACATACCAGTTTAAACTACAATGTATATTTGTATATTTAACTTTCATGTTTCAAGGTGTCGTGTTACACATGTCCTGGCCAGCAGGGGGCGCGCGCGGCCTTTACAAACACCGTTAATATGTGACATAAACACACTGGGTCGGGCTGTCTGGGATGGTCCTCAAATGGTTCAGGTCATAAGAATGAGAGGTTATTCTGTGAGAATTAAAGTCTTGAGTGGACATCCTTTTAAGTTTATTTCACTCTGTTCATCACGGGACATCTGAGAGGTGATTGCTCTTCAGCGCCTCCTGGTGTGTGTGCGGAGTCATAACAGTAGGAACACACTGAGGACTCTCTCGCGCCCCCTGTGGACACGGCGGGAACTACAGGCGACTGACAGGAACTGCGCGCCCCCTGTGGACACGGCGGGAACTACAGGTGACTGACAGGAACTGCGCGCCCCCTGTGGACACGGTGGGAACTACAGGTGACTGACAGGAACTGCGCGCCCCCTGTGGACACGGCGGGAACTACAGGTGACTGACAGGAACTGGGCGCCCCCTGTGGACACGGTGGGAACTACAGGCGACTGACAGGAACTGGGCGCCCCCTGTGGACACGGTGGGAACTACAGGTGACTGACAGGAACTGCGCGCCCCCTGTGGACACGGTGGGAACTACAGGTGACTGACAGGAACTGGGCGCCCCCTGTGGACACGGTGGGAACTACAGGTGACTGACAGGAACTGCGCGCCCCCTGTGGACACGGTGGGAACTACATGCGACTGACAGGAACTGCGCCCCCTGTGGACACGGCGGGAACTACAGGCGACTGACAGGAACTGCGCGCCCCCTGTGGACACGGCGGGAACTACAGGCGACTGACAGGAACTGCGCGCCCCCTGTGGACACGGCGGGAACTACAGGCGACTGACAGGAACTACTCTGGAGCTGCGATTAATATAATGCAAACAAAAGGAATTAAAAATTAGCCTAAAAGCATGGTTACTGTCAGAATAATAAATAAATACACATTTTTACAGATACATTTTAAAAACAGCGATATGCTGCATAACAACTTAAAGATTGTATCTAGTCAAAAAATAAATGGAGCAGTGTCTTCCTCAGTCTTACAGAATATGAAAACATAAGCAAATGGAGCGATTTGGGAGCTAGTTGGAAAGATATTATGCAGTATCTTAGAACGCTGTGTTTTTCATGCACTTTTACAGTGAATATCGTAATAAAATCAGTAAAAGAGGATGTGGAAACTATATTATGTAGGAATTACTTTACATGTTTTATAATTTTTTCTTTTTTTTCTTTATCAAGAGAGTCCAAACTCTCTTCTTTTTATTTATCTTTTTTATTTAAATTATATGCTTGCAGAAAACAAAACATAAAAAAAACATTTATCAACAATTATCATTATTGTCATAACATAATACGCTCGTCTTTCTTTTTCTTTATTTTTTTATTGAATGCCAATCACATTACAAATAATAAACATGACAATTGTCCAACACATAGTATAAAAAATTGAACGAATATAGACAACAAATAGTGAAGTCCAAACCCTCTTCCCTGCTGGCGTGCGTCTGACGTCATCGACGTCTCCCGTTCGTCGCCGGGTGATGACGCGGTTAGTGATCGCCATCATAAAGTTGCAGCACATTGCTAAAGGCAGACACGAGTGACATGAGCTCTTAAGCGACACTATTCATGTGTTTATAAAAGTCCTTGGCGCGTGTCTTGTGTTCGTGAGGTGATTCCGTTAGCGAGTCTGAGGCGGTGTGTGCGCGCGCGCTGAAGGTGAGTCCTCGCGCGCCAAAACACGTTATAAACACTGTTTACCTCAATGTGTTCAGTTCACATGTCAGATCAGTGTGTGCGGGATATGCGCGTGGTCGCTCTGTAAACACTACATGTTTATATTCTTATATATGTATACACTGGATAGACCAACTAGCTGCGTGTTTCTTTAACGAATGAGCTGGTAATTTACTGTGAAGAGGTTCAGTTCATATTAGCAGGATTCAAGTTCAACTGACACACAAATAGACGTGATAAATAAATGTATTCTATTGATATTTTCATCTATTGATTTAACGTTATTCAGTTTTATAACAGGCACAGCGATATTAGTGGCAACCCTGACTAAGATTAAACATTATAATTCTTATTTCTTATCAGAAGTTGTGGTTACATTTATGGTGTTGTTGGCCTTATACTGTTGATTTAGCCATCATTTTTTCAAGTTTTACTCCTGTACAGTCAAACCTACATTTATTCAGACACCTTCAACATTTCTCAAATTATCAGTTTAATCGCTATAGTTTAGAAAATGGTAATAAAATATGACCAGAACAGATCAGTGTATATTTCCCTGGTTTTGTCCGTCCTTCTGTTAGACTCACACATGAATTATGTTGAATATCTGTCAGCTGTTAAATTTAACTACACAATTAGATAATACCAGTTTAGCTCCACCAGTGACCAAGCAATGCTTCATGTTGTTCAGTCTGTGTGTAAAAGAGCATTAGTTATTACAGAATA